>NWSH02000535.1:5439922-5450078 GCA_002382865.2 Heliothis virescens
CCTGCTCCTCAACTCGCGGCCCGCCTCGCCCCTCCGCGCCTACGCGATTTTGAATTACACTCTAGGGGTAGGGCAGACAAGACTACGTGGAGTCGGATTTACAGCGATTCGTTTTTGCCATTAAAACATAGTTTATGACAAACTTGTTATGGACAATGAATTTCGGAAATAAAAATGTAGGTGACGAAACGGAGTCCCCTCGCTATGATCTGCTGAACTATTTATCGAACTGCTCATTCCATCATTTTTACTGCTCATTCTATTTATTGGACTGATCAATTATTTTTAGAATTGACATTGTATGATAAAATAACCCATCTAATTGTTTTTTTTACTGCCCATGTTTTACTGTCACAATAATTAATCAACCGCCTTATTTTAAAGCTAAATTAATGAACACAATAAGGAAACTTGATCAAAATTATAATAGTTCAAAAGTATGGAAGTTGAGATACGTTTATTTTCTTATACTTAAAGAAAGCGATTGCTTCTAGTTCAACTACTAAAATCGAGTACATATACCTAAGTAGACATTCACGTATTTTTTCAAAAAGATTTAGTAATAACACAAAAAGGCTTTAAACCTCCAATTTAGTTAAGCAGGGTTCCAAGTTCATAATTTGACCCTTCACTGCGCGTGTACAGTTAAACTCAGCTAATTTTATTCCGTTGACCTTCGTCCTCGAAACCTGAAGGTAAGTAGGAAAAGCGTTGTGACGTCATCTCGTCAGCCATTAATCACAAACAAACGCCCACAGTTGGAAGTCCTTTGGAAAAACAATACTGCTATTCAAAGAGGAGTAAAAGTAATAAAAAGCTTTATTGCAATTAATCAATATTGGACACGCTTTTATATTTCCAAGTCTTTTGTATCATAAAATGCTGACAGCAATTGTGGACTACAACAAGTTCTGTGTTCCATCCACTTATTTTAAGAACATTCCTTATCAGATAAGGAAGCTGTTGTTTATCGTCATAAATTTTGACAACATCATGATTATTTATTTTATAATAGTCAGAAGGAAACTGCAGGCACAAGTATTTACATTATCTTAACTATTCACATCCTACATAGCCATCCTACATAGCCAATCCTACATTGCGTTAAACACGATTTTAATAAAAATACGAATACCACACTCCGTCCGATTCATATAATAAGACCAACGCGCCATTCGACAGTCAAACGTCACATACTCGTGTAGGTAACTCACAAAAACACAAAAGTAATTATGAAAATACCAACATCCCTCTCTTCACTTTCGTAGCTCCGTGAGCTCAATTAACCCTGTAGTACTCTCAATAACAGATGAGCCGTGGCAGCACCGAATTTTGCAATTACCATGCAACTCACACCTGGCATATTTCGACTGGTATCAGTATTCCACGTTTACTTTATTAACTACAGGAATTAAATTAATGTTGGAAATTATTTAAATTAAAAAGGTTATTTTGCTTTTATTCTTGGTGTAACTTTAAAAGAAGTTCTATTTCATTTTTGGGGGAGAAAATAAGGCCTATATCCTAGGAATACGTAACATCATTTGATAACATATAATGTGCTGATTAAGACATTAGTAACAGTCTGATAATTAAAATAATTAAGCTGTCCAGATACTTACATAGGCACATCATCGTTATTCAGCTACATTCTTAACAGCTCAATAAATTAATCAACAACACACCCCAAAAGTAACTTCGATTGTCCTCGAAAAAGTAAAAGTAAACAGCACTTAGCCTTAAAGGACAATCACGTTGATTATTTTGCATGCGCAGCCAAGGCTGAGTGAAGGAGCTTTTCCGGGAATGAATGTATACAGTTACCCTGTTACGTTGTTTACGTAATAAATTCAATATAACGCGACATTCTTGAAGTTATTTTTTCGTCCCAGTTTTTGAAATTATACTTTATATGCATGCTGCTCGTGATTTTATTGAAATAAGTTTTTTTCCTTTTTAAATAAAATACGTAGTCAGATATTTGCTCTTATTTTTTTCTATCCAAAATATATTTACATTTAATATTCAGCTACCAAATTAATGAATTTCAGCCTCAGCAACCTGATGACGAACATTAATATTATTTAACATAAAACGCCTGCCATTTATCAAATTACTGTTCATTAGAAATATTATAATAAGGTTAAAACGAAGAGAAAACAACGGCAGGATAAATCTGGTTCGAATAATCTAATGTTAACATAATATTTGATGAATAAAATTGGAATAAAAAATACTTAAAGGAACCCTTTGCTACAGGTTGAGTTACCACAATGCAATTAAAACAATTAGACAAAAGTGTAGTCATTATACAACGGATAATGAATTCAGAAGGCATGAATACAGTCGGTTCGTTCGACGGCCGCGCCTAATGGCTATACGCGGTGTCTCATATTGCACTAATCTCAGCCTTCACGGAGTTTCAGACTTGGTAGGTATATTTCGATCGCAGAATTTTAATGATGATGGAAAATTCCGTGTGTTTTGTAGTAAATACTTCAGGTTTTCGACTTTGATCGCCCGATTAAAAGCCCTATTATGTTGAACATTGAAAAATCCTCTCTAGCTTACGGAATATCTCCTAAAAATGTAAATACCATAGCCACTTAGACGAAATGTACCGTTAATAACGACCAAAGCTCACAAAGTCCCTTATGTAAAACATTTTGTTCGCTAAAAAATCATGTTCCCTCATATTTTAGGTTCATACTGTCAGTGCTGCAAATAAAATGAGTCATTCTAACCAAACAACGTTAATTCATTAGTGTTATGATCTGAAGAAAATATTCATGGCTGATGGCTTTTACAACTTGCCATTTTCATTTGCGTGCAGACGGTCGCTTCCATAATGGTCGAAATTACGAGCTAGCCTTAATACGGTCAACTTATAATGATGATAACAGCGAGGTGTTAGCTTAGTCTAATGTCTTATGTGCGTCAGGCATTATGTTTGCTAATGTTGGTAACGTTCCGATATTGCAGTTAATTTTCTGTTACAAGTACGAAATGTAGATTCCATTTATTGTTAAAGCGTAACTTACATATTAATTTCTTTATTGTTGATAGCCAGTCACTAGGAAAATGTACGCAAAAATTGGCATGGGATTTTGGCATGACGTAAAAAATTTTGTACCTAAAGATAAACTTTCGAAAGACAACATTGATTGAATGTTACTCTTTATGGTAATGTAAAGGCAACGCTTGTTGTAGACACATATCTATTCCTCTTCAATTTTGATAGCACACGTCTATTAAATGCTTTACTATCCTCATAACACAACACATCAGAACAGCATGATCTCCCAAGTATTAATTAATGTTAGTTATCAAACTTATACTCGATTCAAAGGATTAAACTCCATCTAAAGGCAATTTCCCTGGCTCTAATTGCGTTACAGTCTTGACCCAGTTATAGCAAAAACAAATTATGTAGTGACCGTCAGCTTCACTTGTTTATTTCCAGCCATTTTAAGTGCTGCGAGAAAGTAATTGTTTTTCAAACGTAATTATTTTTCGACAAATATGCTTTTGATTTTTGCGACGGTGAAAATATTTCTGGTAATTTTTTAAACGTTTTAATAGACTTTAAAGTACAATATTCAGAACTTTGAAAGCGTAAAATAATATTGTAACTGACGATACGTTATTAAGACACGTTGAAATTAAAAGGCTTTTTGATAATACCTGCCTATACATAGAAGTAGTAGGATATGAGTCGAACATAGCGCCAAATTAATTAGAAACATTGTGCTGCAGAAGAATAAAAGTTATTACAATTTAGAAAACAACTCCGCCTGAAAAACAAATGTATGATAAGACAAGAGCACACTGCCTATCTATCATTATCAATCTTGAGAATTCAAACACACATACACACGCACACATACACACCATACGACACGCTATCCCCCCGTCATTGTATGGTCGGAGACAAATAGGATTCTTTTGACAATACCATTTGGTAAATTAGTTAACGTTTTAATAGGCTTTAAAGTACAATACAATATTAGTAGGTAAGTTAGAGTCGAACATTGCATAACATAATTAGGAACAATGTGGTCCAGTGTGCTTTCTACAAAAGTGAAAACTTCTCTAGAAAAACTAAAACTTAGAATCTGTAAATGAACTGTAACAAGACAAGAGCACACTGCTCTATCATTATCAATCTTGAGAATTCAAACACATATACACACGCACACATACACACCGTACGACACGCTATCCCCCCGTCATTGTATGGTCGGAGACAAATAGGATTCTTTTGACAATGCCATTTGGTAAATTAGTAAACATTTTATTAGGCTTTAAAATACAATATTTGTAGGTAAATTAGAGTCGAACATTGCATAACATAATTAGGAACAGGGTAGTCTAGTGTGCTTTCTACAAAAGTGAAAACTTCTCTAGAAAAACTAAAACTTAGAATCTAAAACTTAAATGAACTGTAACAAGACAAGAGAATACTGCCTATCTATCATTATCAATCTTGAGAATTCAAACACATACACACGCACACACCATACGACACGCTATCCCCACGTCATTGTACGGTCGGAGACAAATAGGATTCTATTGACAATGCCACCTGATCCGGTGTATATCTCGAAGTGTGTCATCGGGACACAGAGTTTTATTGCCTTCAGCCCTCGTACATAAGTTTTACATAGTTATTCTTCCGTGACAGTCGAATCGATTCTTTATTCGAAATAGATAATCGATTTGGTTATCGAGTGAATAAATTTTTAGAAATACGATTTTTATTTTATAATTTAATTTCGTACTCGTAATATTTGCAAAGATTTATCTGAACTAAAACTTATTACTTTCCAATCAGTATGAGATCAAAAGTAATTTAAAAATACTCGTTTATTTTTCGAAACTATAAGTAGTAACTTTGAATATTGTTTTGCTTTTGTAAACGTTTACTTTTCAAAAGTAGTTATTCTACCTCAGGCTCCTTTGTCTAAAATAATGGCCGTTAGAAATGTATTTTAATGTGAAAATTACGACCTTTGTTTTAAAATAATCTGCTGAAACTGAAAACTGTTTATTCTCAAAAATATATTTTGTAATTTAAACTTAAATAAATTTGTCGAAATCAAATACAGAAGATTTCATAGGGCTTACAAACCTTTATAGTAAAACTAGCTTCTGCCAGCGGTTTCACCCGCGTCCCGTGGGAACTACTCGTCGCACCCGGATAAAAAGTAGCCTATAGCCTTCCTCGATAAATGTGCTATCAGACACAATAAATAATTTTTCAAATCGGACTAGTAGTTCTCGAGATTAGCGAGTTCAAACAAACAAACTCTTCAGCTTTATAATATTAGTATAGATTAAGGTCGTTTATTGTTACAAATAATTCAATTAGAGGTTGATAAGAGCCTCGAAGTGGTTTGTCATGTTTCTTGAAAGCTCCTTAATAAATTAGTCAAATCGTCACGCGCACAAAATGCCGAAAAGCTGATCTATTTCTGCACTTTCTAGACTCACTTAAGTATTTAGCTAATAACAATTACATTAATGAGAAGAAATTGCATTTAATTCTTATTTTAGCGTAGTAAGTGAGTGATTTGACTTTATTAACTTTACTAGACAGTATGTTGATCTAAAGAAAACACTATGGGGGCTTGATTTCAAGTTATTTAAAAATTTTACCAACGTCACGTGGGGACAACTTGGCGAACCCGGATAAAAACTGACCTACTGCCTTCCTCGATAAATGGGCTGTCAAACACTCTTCTTTTGTAATCGGCACACAGGAACACAGAACACAGGAACTAATCCTGTGTTAGGGCCTGAACGCAAACAAACTCTTCAGCTCTATAACATTAAAAGAGAAAAAGTATTTTTAGTCTTCTCCATCAACGTCTAAACACAAGCATTTCGTCATTCACATACATTAAAACATATCAACAAACCGTCTGCCCTTACTACAAGCGAAGGATGAATACGTCTATCAAATCAGCCTCCTTTGTTGGGGATGAACGTAATAACTGCTATCGTTGTGGCGTGGGGGTTATGGCGCCGGCAAGACGCGACCCTTCGGCGTCAAATGACGTATACAAGGAATTCTCTATCAAAACTATCTAAAGTATTCTATCTTTATTAATGTCTGGTTGTTATTCAAGACACAAATGTTCTGTTTAGCATAAATTTCTATTGATATCTAGGGTTTAGTTTTCAGGTTTCATAGAAAACTTAAGTACGCAGTTTTGTAGATATAATATTCACAAATAATATAAAAGGGTTTTGTATTACTTTTGGAGATTTGCCCGCAAATGCAATGCTGCGACATTGCGCAATTTGAATGTCAGCACTAGAGCCAAAAAGGACTAATATTTTTATAAGTAATACACAGTTTACATAAATGAAAAATCTAGAAGTTTCTCAGACACTTTGTGGTGATGACACCACGATATAAAATATGCAGCAATCACATTTAGTCTGGAGCCAGCTTTATATTTTATTTCTAGTCTTCATTTATTTATGAGAACATCTTAAAAGACTTTACATATTTTATCATTTTATCAGAGAAATAAAGTCATAACACTTGTTCTCAGACAAAAGCAGTATCAGGACTATAAAACCAATAGCCACGATTGTCCTGAGTTACTTCAAGGGTACAGTAAAAATTCGTCCCATCGTGTGTATAAATATTCTGCAAAAAGATTAAAACAAGCAAATACAGTGACTATATTAATGTTGCAGCTAAAGTGTTATTAGAAACTTGTACAAAACTACTAAGGCCGGGTTGCTCGATTTAACTTTAACTATAACCTAACCTTAACCGGCCGTCAAATGGCCGCCCATTGGTCAATTTTTTGACGTGACAGCTGTGTAACCAATGGGCGGCCATTTGACGGCGGGTTAAGGTTAGGTTATAGTTAAAGTTAAATCGAACAACCCAGCCTAAGTAGGTATTTCGATCAGATTCTCCTCTCTCGTTTAGATTTGCCTAATCAGATGCAGCTGAGTACCAATGTTTTACGTGGAGCGATTCCCTGCTCTCACCTCCTCAACCAAGTTAGCTAGGAAACTATGTTTACCTTGGTAAGACTGGTTGAGCGACTTTCGGACTTCTGATTACCCGTACCAATTGCCAAAGATGTTGAAATGACAGGTGCACACAATTTAACGTATCTACCTTTCAGAGCACTGAAAAGCTCATTGTAACACAGATGGTCACCCATTTAAAGGTCGATCGCCCTGAGCATTGCTTAGCCGTAATCCATCAACTCCTCAACAATCATCTGCCTAGCCTTTTCCCAACTACGTTGGGGTCGGCTTCCATTCTTACCGGATGCAGTTTGAGAACCAGTTTTTTACATAGAGCGACTGCCTGTCTGACCTACACATACTAACTCCTAAACTCCACCCCTTGGTAAAACTAGTCAACTCCTCAACAAGATGTAGATGAAATTAAAGATATTCCAGAAATTTTACAGCCAGACATTTTTCAGAAAGTCCGATAGCCATGAAAGCATGGTGCATACAACAAGAACTATGAGTCAGCACCCCAGTATCGACTGGGGAGGGTTGCCAAACGGCCAAGGTCACCCCATACGCTATGCAGACACCGCGCCAATTTATTGCCAAAACCAGCACAGCGGGCCAATGTTAACCGTAGTCATTTTACTTTTAAAACTTCTTTTATTTTCGCCATTTTCCGCAACACGGCATAGATACACAAATACTGGTACAATTTGCATTTATTTGCTGTAAAATGTGTTAAAACACGTGCCTGGGAAATTACCCGCGTTCAAGGTTTTTACGCTGCTGTTTTTCTGCATGTAGGCACAGGGTCGAAAACTTGAAGGTTTTTGTAGCTTTATTAAATGAGGGCTAAGAGTCTGTGTTTTGATTATTTCTTTGGTATACAGTAAAATCGGGAGATTCGATTATCTCACAATATAAATGCCACGACCGGAAGGCCAACACAATAAGGCGACCTTATTGTCTTACCAATTGATTAATTGAGGAAGTCAATTAGGTAAGTATCTACCATTGGTGTTGTAAAAATTCATTAAAAACAATTTGACGATTCAAGCTAGAGAATTCTATGTTTCATACTGAAGATTTTTTTGCTAGTGGACAGCAATCTTCGTTAAACTTTAGCAACATTTTTCTGTCCTCTAAAACACGTAGTCGGACAAGGAGAAGCCTGTACCTTTTACACATCTCAAAAAATATCGATAATTTCAGAAATACCACCAAACACTCTATTAGTCATCTAAATTAGGACCCTCGGGTGATCAATCTTACGCCGTTGAACTGTGACCATTAAGCATTGTCGGTCGGACAAATTGGTCACTCCGACACGCACTGTGTCCGATGTGAGGGGACCGATTTCCCAGCCATCAATCTGACACCGATACGTGCTAAGCCTGCGGATTATTTGGAAGTGCTTTGTAGGATGTATCATATTTTGGAGAGCTTTTCTGGTCCGTATATAATAAATCTGAAGTCTGTGTTTGCTTGAAGGTGCTAATCTCAGGTTGTTCCAGGCCGATTTCAACAATTATTTCAGTATTAGATAACCAATGTACTGAGGAAGACTAAAAGCGAGCTTTTCATTCAATTGTATTGTGTAGTAATCCATGGGACACGGGTACAACCGTTGGTGGAAGCAAGAATGAAGATAAAAATCCTGTATAAAATGGACGGATTTTTTTCTTTTACCTATATGAAAAATCTAGAGTGGATGAATGAATTCTTTAAATTCAGTCTTATAACCAACGTGTTAACTTCAAACCAGTTCAAATCCATTACCCTGATTGATATCAACTAGTAAATTGAAGTGAAATATCTTAAGGACGATTCATCACTGCACAAATTGCAATGTAGGTGTCTCTCGTGGTAGCACGTTCATTCATCAGCCAATCAATGCGACTCCAATTAATTTGTCTTCGTACTTGTATGGTGTTATTGAACACCGAACGAGGATAATGTGATTTCAATTTGAATTTTGTAGCAGTTTTAATGTGGTAATAATGGTGAGAAGAGTTTTATCATAGGTATACACTGAAACTGCTTATGGTATTCTTTAGATGCTAGATTATGGAGTACCCAATTTTTAACCAACTTCAAAAATAAGTCAATTCAATTCGGCCACGTATCTACCTCTATGTATATTTTTATCTTTGTCCTATGGAACGGTTTTGATCAATCTTTTTTTCTGCTTTTTTTTAGCATAGTTACTGGAGCATATTCAGGATAAGATCGATATTTTTATCGAACAAACTGTAAAATGACACTGTCACATGTTCATTGCGCTAATCGCAGAGCTTTTTATCAGACGACTTATCCGATCTTGCATTCTAGCGACTATAAATACATTTCACCTTCAGCTATAAAAAGCCTACATCCAGTCCTCCGTTCTCATAACCAATTCAGAACTTAGTATCGAAAATCGATTGCCCAAATCTAGCAGGAACGTGCCCTACCACAAGTTTTGCATACTTAATGTTTGAAATAACCCGTTCGTACGCGCAGCGAGATGTATGCATCATTTACATATTAGACGGGTTTTGTTGTTCATTTCCAGGTAGATCTATAGATTCTAGAGTAACGTTAAAATTATGACCAGATAGTGCTTAGATACACGAGTCAGTTTTCACTTGATAATCATGTTTTATAGTAATGCCGTCTTAGTGGAGCAAGAGCCAGTGGCTGCCAGACCTTCGTGATTTTATAAAAGCTGAAATTTCTCCCATACGTGCCTCTAGTATAGGTACCTACAGTCCCCAAACATGATACCTGGGTAGTGGTGGCTTTGGCAGATAACGGGTAACAAAGGTGTACAAAATTCCATCTCAAATTCGTTATTTTATAAAACTTGATTTTTTGATATTTTATTCGTGATAATGTCAGAATTCACGTTGTTCATTGCCAGACACTTACTATGGTTGCAACCCCCTGCCAGACACCCCTAAACTATGATAATTTGTAGTTCTACTTTCGTCATTTTATAAAAGCTGAAATTTATATATGTTATTTGAGACACTGTGTTATGATGTTTTCTCAGCAGCCAGACAGTTCCGATGGTTGCATCATCCTGCCAGACGCAATATCGGCAATATACCATAGTTAAGAAATTAAGCAATATGTTCTAAAATACTAAGACTTGGTAAGTGGAGTGTTAAGACGAAATATA
>NWSH02000535.1:5452321-5481748 GCA_002382865.2 Heliothis virescens
GGCCGGGAGTCGTCCACCGCGACGGCTGGGATGGCCGGTGCGAACTCGCAGCCGCTCTGTCGCCTCCTTCTCTAGCATAACTGCTTCGCAGAAGGAGGAGACAGCATCCCATTCCCTCTCACCCCGCAACATGGCTTGAACCAGGGCTGGGCGCAAGAGGTCGCCGCCGCCAATTGCCGCTACGAGGACACGGCGGTAGCTTTCCCAGGCAGATCCCACGGTGGCAGCCCGGCAAGAAGACCAGCCGCTTTGCGGGAGATTGTGCGGAACCCCCGGATTAGCCGGATGGCTATCACCCTTTGGGGCTCGTTCAGGTAGTGCGCGGCTTGAAGACGCAGTGAACGTGCCCACACCGGGGCCCCGTAAAGGGCCATGGACCGCATGATCTTATAAATACCTGAAGCTTATACAGGGTGTCTCAAAAGAAAGTTTATATTTATTAAGCTTACTGCGTTAACGTAGCGTATCCGGGGGGCGCAGGGGTTATGTCAATTGGTAACCTGGCTCTTGGGAATTTAGTTGCTATGCTATATACGTTTTCAGGAGCAGACCGCACGATATCCGTACGAGTGTTTTACAAAACCCGTAATTCAGTGACTGTAGTGTGAGGAAGCTTGTGAAGTATTCGGGGTTTTGGCCACTTAAATAATGTTCCAAGCATTCCTTTTATTATAAAGTAAAAGTTTGAAGAGACTGGCACAACGGTGGAAAAACCAAAATCCGACTAAGGGCATCGACAATGGTAGAAAACGTGGAGAGTGTTAGGGTTGGCCTACATCTGGCAGCACGGAATCGCCTTTTTCCGTCGCCCTTTCTCTTTTGTCGCTTAGAACTGCCATTTGCTAGACCGAGACAGAAAGCATAATGCGATAGCACGCGGTGGAATCCTCGAGGCGATCGGCATTACGCTTTCTGTCTCGGTCTAGCAAAAGGCAGTTCTAAGCGACAGAAAGAGAAAGGGCGACGGAAAAAGGCGATTCCGTGCTGCCAGATGTAGGCCAACCCTAACACTCTCCACGTTTTCTACCATTGTCGATGCCCTTAGTCGGATTTTGGTTTTTCCACCGTTGTGCCAGTCTCTTCAAACTTTTACTTTATAATAAAAGGAATGCTTGGAACATTATTTAAGTGGCCAAAACCCCGAATACTTCACAAGCTTCCTCACACTACAGTCACTGAATTACGGGTTTTGTAAAACACTCGTACGGATATCGTGCGGTCTGCTCCTGAAAACGTATATAGCATAGCAACTAAATTCCCAAGAGCCAGGTTACCAATTGACATAACCCCTGCGCCCCCCGGATACGCTACGTTAACGCAGTAAGCTTAATAAATATAAACTTTCTTTTGAGACACCCTGTATAAGCTTCANGTGACTTTACAAGATTCTATTGTTGGTACCGAAAAACTTGTTCGAGTAATCTGAAGCTTCAACTTGAATTTCAAAAACATACCTACTAAAAAACATATCAACGTTTACATTACACTAATAACATAGAGAAAGTTTTTCGGTGTATATTTTTGTTACTTCTTCATCGGCGAAAAGCTAAACAGATTTTGATGAGACTTTAGTCTGTAGCTTTTACATGGGAATAACATAGAGGTTTTATCCGGATGTGGGGAGTCCCCTCGGAAAGCGAGTGAATTTACTTGCGGGAGCTAGTTTTAAATAATCTATACTAATATTATAAAGAGGAAAACTTTGTTTGTTTGTTTGTAATGAATAGGCTCAAAAACTACTGGACCGATTTTAAAAATTCTTTCACCATTCGAAAGCTACATTATCCACGAGTGACATAGGCTATATTTTATCCGGGTACGCGCAATAATTCCCACGGGATGCGAGTGAAACCGCGGTAAAACGGCTATGATAACATAAAGAAACCTTGATAAACGGATGTATTATAAAATAAGAAAACCGCCAATTTATTTACCTCACTAACTCTCTAACCAAAGGAGCACCGAGCTCGATCGACTGAACTCACTTAATGGACCGTAAAATGAAATCATTCGCTTAGAAACAACTGAAAACAGAACCTTTAATATATTCACCGCCTTAAGTACGTAAACATTTGATTTCCGAGCAAACCCGGGGAGCAAGCACTAACTCTCGGGTGATAAAACATTTTCACTTATCAACCGCGGAGTTGGCAATTTCCGTTCGGAACTTAAGTAGATTGCAATCAAGGTTTGAGTTTGTAACACATTATATTTGTCTCCTTTTAGGCAACATTTTTTTTTTCAGCAATCCCTACTATCCCTACTAATATTATAAATGCGAAAGTAAATCTGTCTTTCTATCTGTCTGTCTGTCTGTTTTGATGAAATTTGGTACAGAGATAGAATAGACCCTGAGGAACAACATAGGCTACTTTTTATCCGGGTACGGGTAATAGTTCCCTCGGGAAGCGGGTGAAGCCGCCGGCCGAAGCTAGTCTCACGTAAATTTGGGGTATCACATTAATAACTGGGTTGTGGAGGTCAGATAGGCAGTCGCTCCTTGTAAAACACTGGTTCTCAGCTGCATCCGGTTAGACTGGAAGCCGACCCCAAAATAGTTGGGAAAAGGCTAGGCAGATGACATTAATAAATGATCAGCCTTTTTATCGTCCCACTGCTGGGCACAGGCCTCCTCTCACATAGAGAAGGATTAATCTAAAGAAATATTAAATACTGAGTTTGTGATGAAAATAATATTTCAGGGTGCTAATACCTACTAATACAAAGGGCTCTACTGAATACTAAACTGTCGTCAATAAAACATGAATCAAGCAAGTGTACCTACGAACACAAGATGAGCAACTGAATATTTAATTAACAATTGCTATTATGATTCCGTCAGGGCGTCTCAGAGACCTTAAAATATGTACAGACAACAGCAGGTCACGGTACCCGACTCTGACAAATTTTACCAGTCAAACATTCACCTACCTCCATTGTGATAAGGTTGAAAATCGAGTGCAGAAATTTGACAGATTGTAGTAACTTGATGTGCTGTCGTCTGTACAAAAGAATTGCTTGAATAGTATAGTATTTATTTAGTTTGAGTAAATTCAAAAGGCGATTAATATTTGACGAGGGATTAGGAAATATACCTAATCATCTTCTTCGTATCTTGTACAAATATACATTATTGAGGCGTAGCTTGTTGTGCGTCTATAGTTTCAGTATTTCATTCTTCGCTTAAATGATCTAATATACCCAGTACAACCTCTAACAATATCTACACTACAATACATGTATCTTAGATATAGTTTAGTACTTATCTAGATACCTAATTGAATTAGGATAGATATCCAGCCACTAATTTGGAACTAACGTATCTAACTTGTGTAATAGATAACAAAGCCGCAGGGAATATCTCAGTTTTCCAATCTCTGTTTAGTATCGGTCTCCAATCTCTGTGGTTTCCTAATGTATCGACCCAGCTTCTCCGTAATGCTCCAACTGCCGCACTCAGAGACGTCAATTAAATTTTAATGATTACTTAAAAAAAAATATTGACACTTATGTCAATATCCATAAAGTCTTTCTATACTTAAGATAAGTAATGATTAGCTTATATGACGTCTCTTGGTGCGGCAGTAAGATAGACATAGGGAATGTTTTTAATTTTGATGTTATTTTTTGGCTTTTAAAAACTTAAAGGTTGAAACCTCCGCTTGGCAGACAGTTAAATAATATCAGCTTCTTCAATATTGCTAATGCAAAGTAGGCGTATCTAAAAATCAATAATTTAAGCCCATATCTGAATAAGTAATATTATTTTATAGTATAAGTAATACAACTCTGTTTGTTTACTGTAAGCATTCATCCAGTGTCAATATTTAAACAAATTATAATAGACGAAGAATAATTCAATAGCCACAAGCAATATACTAAGTAATGTAAACAACTAACAGTTGAAGTAAACAAATCAATCAAAATTACCCCTTGTCTTAGCTCACTCTTCATAATAAACTCGTTCAAGACATCGTGTGCCAATTTTCTCGGTGTAATCAATAAATTTACCAATTTATTCCTTTTTTTCATTAGTCTACAGTATGGTCTGTACATCTCCTGAAAAGGTTAATTTTACAGTGCTACATAAAATATCCTCATGGAAAGTCTTCCTGATTATTGAAAGACGACTTTGTTGGCGCAATGGTCACCATGCCAGACTGCTAAACTGATGGTCCCGGGTTCGATTCCCGATGTAAGTATAAATATGTAATTTATCAGTTATATTAGCACCTATAAACACAAGCTAATCAATAGCTTACCATGGGGCTAACCGACCGTGTGTGAAAAGGTATTATATTTGTAATGTAGATTAGTATTAAGTGCTATATCAAAACGCTTAAGTATTCTATTTGATATAGCTTAGTCTAAAACGTATATAATCAACTAGACATATCTCAAACCGCAATCAGATAGACAGCAACAGCTCAACCAAATTCGCTCCAAAACTGAAGTGGGACGAAAAAGACAGCTCTAGTTGAAATACTCGAGGCCTGAAGATACACTAGAGTCATTATAAGCCTTTATGTTAGTGGGGAAGCGAGCCACCAAGTGCACTCATCCACTTACACACTCGTCCGTGTTTTAACGTTCTTGTTACTCAAAGCCACTTCGCATTCAGCGAGATTTCAGACCGATGTGTGCAGACTCTTTGTGTAAACGGCAAAAAGTGGCTAATTAGTGGTTTTGTGAGGACTACGTTTGATTTGTAGTGAAAGGATTTTGTGGGGGGTTTTATGAGTTTCGAACGTGTAGGTGTTATCAGGAAACAAATCAACATGACAAAACTACATGTACTACCTACCTTATAAATGCGAAAGTTTGTAATGGATGTTTGTTACTGTTTCACGCAAAAGTACCGAATGAATTTTGATGAAACTTAATAGTAAAGGCCCGTTTACACATAGCGATTTCATTGCCCGTTGCTTGCCATTTTATTGCAGCAAGATGCTAGTTGCAAATGAAATCGCAAAGTGTAAAGGGGCTTTTAAGCTCATATCAGAATAACATAGAGGCAATTTTTATCCAGTTGCGGGAAGTAATGTCCTCGGAAACCGAAAAGCCTGTGTCTGTCCGCTGACAAAAATTATAACCAAAAAGAAAAACAGAGATTTTCTTGCCGGCCCGTGTAATTCGGAGAAGTCGGGGAAAATAACTTATTACCGCTACTGAGAAATGAAACATCGGTCTGCCAGCACTTAGTGTTGTTGTTATGTCATGACAAGACATATTTTTCCGACTAAGGTCAGTGGGGGCAAGATGAAAAACGGGGTAACACAAAATGTTATCCATAACTCCAGATTTAGTGCAGATTTTGCAGTGATAGCAACATTATTAGAATCGCCATTTTGTTACGCCAAACTTTCTCATTCAGCGTATGCCATTTCGAGTGATTGGTCGTGTTAAAAACTTAAATACCCGAGTCGTGACTTTTACGAAGTTAAATCGAGTTTTTTGATCTTCCCCCGAGTTCCATAACTTCACTTGTATGGTAGGTACGAGTGTTTTATTGGAATACCTGCTCATTATTTTGAATTTTTAGTCGTGTTATTACACCTAAATATGTTTTTATAATGTATTTTAGGAGTTATTACAACTTTCCATCTTCACCCATAAAAATTTGACGGGGTAAGAAGAACATATAAAAATTTCGATCTGACCCCGATTTCAAAACTCATAGTTTCATTTCAAATTGTGTGGATTTTAATTATTATTATTAATAAAAGGATTTATTTGATTGACAGTATTTTTTTAAATTCATTTTTAAGCTGTAGTGAAAAGTTTGGGAACCTCTTCTTCAATCTTTCCCCGGTGGGGTAAGATTGAAATATACAAAACAAATAATTCGTCTTATCTTTGTTATGCCAAGGCATTTTGACACTACTGGTGGTTCTGAGTATTCTAGGCACTTCAAAATAAAGACTAATGAGCATCAACAGCGTCAGATAGTCATTTGAACGATTTTAGAAACTATTTCGGTCTTTCCCCATCACCTTTTTGTCTTTCCCCTAGACATATTTTCGTAATAACAACATTTAACTTATTTTTTTTNAGTATTCTAGGCACTTCAAAATAAAGACTAATGAGCATCAACAGCGTCAGATAGTCATTTGAACGATTTTAGAAACTATTTCGGTCTTTCCCCATCACCTTTTTGTCTTTCCCCTAGACATATTTTCGTAAAAACAACATTTAACTAATTTTTTTTTCTGCTTTCGAATAGATTTAATAGGAAGGTATTAATATGATACAAAAATATATTCTTTGCTCTTTACTCATGATAAAAAACATTTTAGAATACGTTTATATGTACGGTTCTACACGTCTTCAAACACAACACTGCTCATCTCATTGAAAAACCGTTTGGTCTTGCCCCTACCGACCTTATTCGGCTTTTTTGCCTACACTAGGTATCTGTTCCGCGCGGTTCCGGCAACTTTTCTCTCATTGCAAGCCACGGATAACGTGATTTTTCCACAAAACTTGACACATTCTAGAAAACATACTTACAATATAAAAAAAGCAATTTGAACGAAACCAAGCTTCCCATAATAAAATACGCCAAAAAAGTTAACAAAGGCTTATCAGATCAACCTAGTTCGCGTTCATTAAAAAAGCATCAACTTTAATTACAGATTCGTCAATTATGTTCTAAGTTCAAGGTAAAAAGAAAAGAAAATCAGTTGTGAGTACAGATATCTTTCTACGCAAAGACATGACGAGGAAATAAAAACAAGGTATCATTTTTCTCGCTTCATAAAGCAATATACCTTAACAGGTGAAGGTATATCTGGCCGTCTTTGACGTCATTACACATAAAAGGTTCCTACGAAAACATTATTAATGAGTACCTATATTTATAAATAGAAATAGGCCCTTAATTTCAACTAAACTTTCTTATTTATGTATCCAGACAAGGTTGTAACAGAAATAGATTCGTAAATTGAGAGAACATTCACCTGCTTTATGTCCTAAATTCTTGCCGTTTGTCAACGAATAAGTCACCTATAAATAAGTACAAAAGTAGCTTTATAAAACTGATATTATCTACCTATTAAAACTTATAAGGAACAGCAAAGAAATCTAGAAATATGATCTTCCTTATGATACTCTAGAGCAGCCAGACTCAACCTTTTTTTGACTAGGGCCAAAAAACGTTTCCATCATGAGATCCCGGGCCGCAAACGAAAAAATATTAAAAAACTAAATCAAAGGTAACAATGTATTTACTTTACTGATGAAAAGAAGATTGAAAAAAAAACTATACTAACTAAACTTCAAAATGGGCCAATCAAAATAACCCGGCGGGCCGCAGGTTGAGTACAGCTGCCCTAGAGGCTAATTCGCATGTTGTTTCTATGGAGCATTTATCCATAGTAACAATACATTAACCGAACAATACGATACAGATAAATATACTACCTACTAGGAAATGGAATGCATGTACTGCGAAACGACCACTCGTGGGAATTTATTGACAGCGTAATCCCAAGCGACAGCAGACGTAGTACACATTGTATGAGAAACGGTTGAATAACGTCAATTTTGAAAAAAACCGGCCAAGTGCGAGTAGGACTCGCACATGAAGGGTTCCGTACCCCATCCCCCTTATTTTTTTTTCTTTTTTAGTATTTGTTGTTATAGCGGCAACAGAAATACATCATTTGTGAAAATTTCAGCTTTCTAGCTATGACGGTTAGTGAGATACAGCGTGGAGACAGACAGACAACGAAGTCTTAGTAATAGGGTCCCGTTTGACACTTTGGGTACGGAACCCTAAAATAAAGAGAGTTCAATTCAATAGTCATATTTTTAGAAAATTAATTACAATATTCTTTCTAACGAATTATTGACTACATTGGAAGAAAATGTGCTATAGATTAACAGTTACAGCATATTTTCTTTTTGCAACTAGGTAAATGTGCAACTAGGTACAAAGTTCCTAATAACCGACTAGGTATATCCTTTACCAAAATAACAGTAAGAAGGTTAACAATCTTACAAAGTAAGTTATCATACTTTGTTGTATAAGTGGACCGGTGTTATTTATATCTTTAGTAATTTCTGTGACCTGCACGGCGTGGCCGTTCTTATAGTCAATGCTATTTATAGAAAGCGTGAACACAATCACTCACACACGCATATTATGTATACCTATGTATTATATGTAGGTCATCTCATGACAAAACAGGGTAAACATGTTGTGAACTGCGCAAAAGAAGGGACAACAGGAAAAACTACATTAAGATTTGTAAGTACAAACAAGAGCACATCAGGTTAAGTACAACAATCTGTCAAATTTCTGCAATAGATTTTCAACCTTATCACAATGGCGGAAGGTTAATATTCGATTGGTAAACTTTGACAGGTTCGTATACGTTGACCTGCTGTCGTCTGTACTTTCTTTCTGCAGTTCTGGGTATAACTTGATATCATTGGAGACTTGGTTTGACCTAGCAACAACCCTAAACTTATTTGTACTTATTGTTAGACTATATTAAGGTATCTATTTACTAGGTTTTGTTTTTTAGTTATTTATAATATTTCAGACAGTCTTCCGTTGATACCATGCCTATCCATTGGTGAAACACTGTTCTTATATTAGTACTAAATTCATAACAAATCAATAAACATAGTTGAGTAAGTACTGATAACTTAATATATTTAGTAAATATATCATAATATAATTTAGATAACACTTTATTTTTCTGAAAGCTCATCAATATTATCGTGGCTTTATGGCATGGTGAAAATAATTCACTTTATGGCACATCACAGGGGAGATGTTATGGCTGTCTATGATAAGCCCATAACGAACCCCCATAGCTTTTATGAGCAGCTAACGGGTAAGCCAGTAGGAGTTATCATAGTCGTCTATTAAGAGCATAATATTAAGTAAGTACAAAATGTACTCAATATAAAACCGTCTCCTCACTTAGCCAGAAGCTCCTACTAAATAAATATTATTATTTTACCAAAATCGTAAAATTTATTTTAAAGTAATTAAGCCTTATGTCAAAATTCACATTTACATGCCTGAAATCGACCAATCATAACTTATCTAGAAGTTTATTCGATTTTTCAGCAAGAAGAAAGTTCTAGAAATCTATAATACTATAAAAGTAAAGGTGCGATCACTAGAAATGTTAATGATCTCAATAGACTATACTATTCGTTGCTGCTATCCCGGCAAGTAGGTTCAGAGACCTGTCTAACCCGTTCTCAGCCACCCACTCTTACTTGCCTATAACTTGCGCACGCAACACTGTGTATTTTTCATTATTTTATGGTTAAGTTGACCATACATGTAGTAGCAGGATGTTTACCAATAAAGAAAGTAGACATTTTACTTATATGGTTTATGCTTTAAATGTAAAAGCTGCGATTTGCGGTACAGTGTGATACATAGTTAAGCCAGCTTGTTGTCTCTGTCAATTGTTCGACAATGACAGAGATAAAAAAGAACTGGGAGCTAATCCAGTCTCCAAAGGTATTCCACATGAAATCCCAATTGGTTTAACGTTAGCCCGGGCTTAACCGACTGTGACAGTTAAAAAACAGGCAGAAGCTTGAGACTAAAAATAAACATTTGTAGTTGAAGTTCCCTAATTGTATTCGACCTTAGAACTTAATAACAAAATTATTTATTTAAATAAAGATTTAAATACTTCGGTGCACCATTGTGTATATTTCGGTGTCTCTAACATTACTGACGTGTCGACAACTTAATAAGCAGTAAAAATTAACCGTAACGAAGACCACTATCACAATAGCTTCGCCTCAACGTGAGAAAGAGGAGTGATTTTATTGTCTGAACTTCTATCGCTCAATCTTGACATTTGATGTATATCTTTCGGTTTGAAATACGGAAAAGTATTTAGGTATCTCATTGTATTAGAGAAAATTAAAGTGAAATCTACGAAAGATTTCGCAATAGCAAAACGAATGCTCTTTTCTCTAAGCTTGGTAATGAATGCATAGTGGGAAATAGGTTTACTAACCATAACCCCACTTTGGTCTCGATAAATTAATTATTTTTAAATTATTCTTATTTTAATGTCCCTGCTTTAGCTCTCGTCTCTTTAATAGTTAATTAACTGTTACGGTATTTACATCGTCACTGAAATAAGCTTCAGTTAAATCATTTGTTTGGTCAGGTTATCCATCCTCATATTTTCATCAGGTCTAGCATGCTTCACACAATAGATACATAAATTGCGATGTCGATGATCGTTATAATAGTTCCTTCCCACCTCTCCGTACGCAATGACCCTTGACCATGACACTTTAATGTTCATTCATGTCAGGACATCGACTGTTCTCTATAAACTAGTTTTGTGTATCGAACAGCTGAATAAATCGGGCCTCAAAGTTGAGGTTGCCAAATTATTCCGATTTTACAGTTGACTGCCTTCAACCCTTCCGAATAAAAACAAATCAACCTTTTTTTAACTCGTTAAGTGTACTACAAAACTCATTCTCGCCTTTACCGTGACAAACCTAATTACTTCGTCATCGTCACAATGTCGGAACTTTATCAATAAGACCAAAATGTATCATTTCGGCTTGACCTTGTACGATGACGATTAATTCCCCGATCGGGACAGTAGGTTGCGTCGCGCGACCGGCCTTGCCGCCATGACGTAACCAACCTGTATGCCTTCAAGTCTCCGAGCGCGATACCGTGCGCGAGCGCATCTCGAAAATCGAATTTCTTTAAAACACGCGAAACAAATCGATAATAAATTTAATTGATGATACTAGTGTTTAATACCAGTGGTTCTATGAAGATCTGGACTTTAGTGATGTAATAGTGATTGTGATGTGAATGTGATATAATTGTGTTCGAAGAAAAGCACTTAAATTGGATTTCGAAAGAAATAGACAACTTGTCGTGGGAAGAAGTAAGTTATTGTATCTTTTTGTACGTTTTTGAGGAGGTTTTTTAAGAAGGTAATGAGCGTCATCCGATGTCTAGACGCTTTAATGGGTAGGCAGTAATAGGTTGTAGAAAACGGTTATTTTAAACTTTAGAAACTTACTTTTGTGTGGGATCTTTGAAAAACAAATAAATTACTATATTCTTTACAAATAATAAAATACCTTTAGTAAAACCAAATCTTACGTAGGTACCTATGTTGGTATTTCTTCTAGTTGGAAACTGAATGAAACCTAATGATCTAACCACATTTAAAAGGTCATTTTATCTACAATTCGTTGAAGTGAATAGATCCTGTTTAGTGATACTGATTAACGTATAAAATAGACTCAATTAATTAAAGATGAAACCAGTTCGTTGCCCCTGTTTTGTCTGTTGGCGATACAAACAATATTCAAATGAATATTTTTATGATAGGTAGCTGTTAATTTTATTGGCGCTAGAATAAATTTATTTATATTATTATTTTATTTGTTGCTAATGAGAGAATTAGAAAGGAGCTAGGTATCCTATCTACTTGTGTTGGAAGAATTTACATTTTACAACAAAAACAGACAGTCACGACAAAAAATAATGTTAATTTTATTTTTACTTACTATCTAAATCTACACTAATATAATAATCTTCACTAATGTAATAAAGAGGGAATATTTTTTGTTTGTTTGGTTGTAAAACTTGAAAGCCACAGAACCGACCTGGCTTCACTGCTAGGATGCTAGACTATCCCCGAGTAATATAGGCTTTTCTTTGTCCGGGTATGGGAAGAAGTTCCCCCGGCATGCAGGCAAAATCGCAGGAAACTGCTACTTAGCACATATATATTTTTATTAGTTTTTATTGTTCTCTGAATATGTTTTCGATTAGAATTCTTATTCTCTAAAACCTCCAATAATCATATCACTAAGTTCTGACCAAAATACAAACTAAAGCGTGAGACTTTCGTTCTAAGGACCTGTAACCAGTTCTTCAAATCAATTCCAAATAAATAAGCACCTCTACCTACGAGGCATTTTTGATGTGGATACTTCCAGATCGCCAAATTGTCATAAAAACTTTAGAATTTTAGCTAAAAAACTTTGATGGTAGATAATAAAAAACTACCAAGTCAATGAACTCTGCTATATAATATTTTATGTTCTTTGAGTAGGAATATAACTTTTCAGACCAGATTTACTAAGAAACTTTGGATAGCTGATTATATTATAACAAATATTATTAATTACATCTATACTAATATTATAAAGCTGAAGAGTTTGTTTGCTTGTTTGAACACGCTAATCTCAGGAACTACTAGTACGATTTGAAAAATTCTTTCAATGTTAAATAGCCCATTTATCGAGGAAGGCTATAGGCTACTTTTTATCCGGGAGCGCCGATTAGTTCCCACGGGACGCAGGTGAAGCCGCTGGCAGAAACTTGTATTATTATAAGCACGCACCTCCGTCACGATGAATGCTTAAAAATCATAAAAATTGTTAAGTACAACAAAATGTTTGGGGAGGGCTACTTTTATTAGTCTGAAGACAAACTGTGTCACCTAGTCTACTTGTTCATTGACTTTGTCTGACTGACAGGGACATCGCTGTAGTGATGAGATCAGCGATGAATAAACAGCTCCTCTTTCCTTATAAGATATCAGACGAATTTGTTTTAGCTTTATTCATTCTAGCTTTATTTCGATGTCTCGTGTTCCGCTATTAGTAGATAGGTAGTCAAAATATGGCTTAGTTGCATATTAGAAAGCTTTCTCTTCTCGTCATTCTACTTTTGATATCAATTAATTTAAAAAGACAGGTGAATTGGTACCTAAATAAAATCTTTCTGCGTTGTCCTTAATTTGAATGTTTCGAAAACTCTAAAAAACCTTCTTTATACGTTTAAGAAAAAAATATAATCATTTCATCATCAGTATCCACATATTTGCTAATTTTTGGATTTTAAATCATATCAGAATAAATATTTGTTGTCAGCCCATTAGTGGCACAATTACCCATTCTATACTCACGCGACTAAATAACATAATTGCAGTGTACACCACGTATTCGACCCGTAAACTTAGCTTGAAGCTATAACAGAATTACTGGCAACACTATTGTGTGGCCATTACTAACATCTGCTGCACCTTGCAACATAATAGGTAAGTATGTTTGAGTATTATAAAAGAAAGTCTTCCAAAAAAGAACCGAACGAACATACTTGCGGTTTTAGAGTGGTCCATAGGGAAGGGCTAGCTGTCTTTACAAAGCTAATGCAGACATAAAGTATCCATATTTCAGTCATTTATGGCTCTTTTCATAGGTTCCAGATTTTTGAATTTTGACTGAGTACTTTTCTATGGAATTATCTTTTAGATAGCTATATCTATTAGCTATATATCGGGAAGCCGTGAAATGGGCCCTAAAACTACCATTATACAGAATTACTCAAGAAAGTTTTAACTTTAATGTCGCCAGTTAAAAATTATAAGTACAAAACCTTCAGACATCGTGTTCCAGTCGTACTTGACCGGCTATCACTGAAAATGACCAGTTTTCTGCATCAGGTGCATATTGTGATGCAAATTGGGCGAGCAGCTGCGATATGCAATGTGCATAACTAACCAAATGCAGGTTGTGTACTATCGCATTATGCATTCTGCCTGCATAGATGTCCCGATTGTGAATAATTATTGTCTTCAATGATTTATTCGGTAAAGACCAGTGTATTTGTTATTTACGATATTGCTAGTTAAAAATTTAAACTGCAGTAATTAATAATATAGAACAGTGACATGGGTTTTGGTAACATTTTGTAAGGTAATAGGAATAGTTTCAACTATGTTTACTTTGAAATGTAAGAGTTTATTCAGAGAATGCATGCCCAAGCTAGGGATTGCAATCCGGTCCGGCGGATCCGGTAATCCGGCGGATCCGGCGTGTTTCTAGACCTACCGGATCCGGCACCAACGCACCGGATCCGGTGCCGGATCCGGTTAAACTCTAAATCGCGAAAAATACATTGAAAAAGGTACTAGTAAGTCAAATCCTCAAGAAAAAGAAGGTTATCGGAGAGTCAAAAGTAAAAGGAAACAGATTACATATGAGGAAATACTTAAAAATTGATGACTTCGTAAGAAATAGAGGGAGAAAAAGGGACAAAATAACACTTTTCACTTGGCTCTAGAAGTAGGTGTCTGCAGGTCAGTTGATTGTGTTTATTTTGCCACCGACTTCTAGAGCCATGTTAAAAGTTTTATTTTGTTCCTTTCAGTGTTTTGTGAAGTTGGTTATTTTTTTTTGTAAACGGATTTTAATTTTATGCTTTTCAGTTTTTGGGTCTAAAACTATAATATTTTAATACCCACTGTGGCAGTCGTAACCAATAATTAAGCCATAATCAACTCAATATCAAGTATTCAGTCGATGCTTGCCTGCAATGTTCATGAGTTGCCCTAGATTTCTCAGGGTGTCCATCATCAGATCCTGACCTGACGAATATGGGACCGGTCAAACTTTGACTAAAACCCACCGTGTCCCTTCTGGAGCCCTTTGTGTGCCAAAGCAGCGGTAACTCTTTCGAACAATCCCGCAGCCCCGACAGGCTCTGGCCCTAATGGTTTTGTTGACCTATTTGAGGAACGCGTGGAACAACGCGCGCCGCCGACACGGGTGTGTCTCCTCAGTATCGTCTCCTAGGAGACGGAAGAACGATGTGCCACCAGAAAACTCACCGCGCACAGACCTACGCCTACGGTGCCCGGGAGCGTCTCTCGACACCCGGCGACCGTGTTTACCACCAGGTCCACAGCGGCGGCTGGGATGAGCGGCGCGAATTCGCAGTCGCTCCACCACTTGCTTCTCTAGCATAACTGCTCCGCAGACGGAGGCGACGGCATCCCATTCCCTCTCGCCCCTCACCATGGCTTGAACCACGGCTGGGCGCGAGAGTTTGCCGCCGCCAATTGCCGCCACGGGGACAGGCAGGTACCTCCCGAAGCAACCGTGCCCGGTGTGGACCCGTCATGCCGAAAGTGAGGGCCAAGTACATATACCCTTCAGCATATTTGCTAATCCGGCCGGATCCGGCCGGATCCGGCTGGATTGGCGTGAATCCGGCCGGATCCGGCCGGATTGAAAATGATACCGGATTGCAATCCCTAGCCCAAGCTTTAGCAGTAACTTTAGCAAAGCAGCCATCTTACTATAAATCTTTTCAAAAGCACCTCAACTGTGGCAAAACTTTAACGTGTTTCTAGTAATTATTTAGCTAAGAAATAAGAAAGCGTGTAATTTACAACATAACCTACGTAAATTGATTTGACTTAGTACTTATGCAGAAAACTTCTTACCACACAAAAAAAACTGTCAGTGGTAAGCAAGTAAAACTTTCAACAATTTATCGCCCAAGAAGAAGAATTTTAATTGGTCCTAAACATAATAATAACGATGTCTTCGTGTTCTTTGTTTTATGGCGCAAACGGCTTATCAGACAAGTGTTCTTAATTGATGTAAATAGGACGAAAACTGTTGACACTGTGACGTAATGTTAGTTTATCTTTTGGAATATCCACACAGTAAACGGGTAAGACGATTTAACAAAAATTATATATAGAGATACATTATTGAGTTACCTAGAGTTTTCCCTTTACACAATTAAGCGCTAGCTTCACAGGTTCTAGCTAAATTTCTAGTCAGCTATCCGACAGATTCTGCCATAAAAATGTTTTCTCTAAATCTAAAACTTGTGAAACTAGCCATTAAAATTTAAGAACGATTTTACTGACGTTTTCTTCAGATTCCGTTCAAAATTATCTACACTCAAACATAGAAATCTTATCAAACTGAAATCTTCAATTTAGAACAAAAACCGCTTACCTAAATCTCTTAACGTGAAAATAAAAAAAATAAAACAGAAACAAGTATCAGAAACTTAAAACAAACAACAGACTACAAAGCTAACCGAAATGATCACAAAGAAACACAAAGGATTGGGGTAGCATTCACGAAGTTCGACAGCCAAAAAGATTATAGTCTCGTTTATTTCTGTATCAACCTTTGCAAACTTTAAAGGTGAAGTTGGTCTTTGAATGTTTAGTTCATCCAGGGAAATAAACTAGAGATTCTAAAGATACTTGAAGTTGAACAGCTATAGCTAATACTGCTACTTACTTAAAATCATAATAGTTTTGAGTTTCAAACGACCGTGGAAGAAGTAAGGAGAGCAAAAGAGGGTATTTCTTTTTTGGTCCGTTTGCAGTTTTTTCTACAATACTTCGTATTTCCTCATCACGCTTGAGGCATTTTATAATCAATGGCAAGTAATCTTAACACTGCATTTTATTCCATCAAGACCAAATCCAAATTAGGCCATCACGACTATTAATTCAACTATTGAAACACGGAACACACGTGTGCCTCACCATTTAAGCACCAACTACTTACGAAGCCAGGTGTCCAAATTCCCTAAAGAATTCTTATCGCATATAACGTAGAGGAAGGCCGACACACCTTTTATCTAGGTACTTAGCTACCTTTTTATAAGCGGACGCTCCCGACCTTGGCCCGTTCACCCGAACCCTCTCCCTACTTGCAACCTTTACAGCGTTCAGCGAACCGTTGAGTCGCTTCCTCAACAACCATTATTCATTAACCCCTCCCACTCATTAGTATCAACGATGACAAAGACCTAATTAAATTGGTCGTGCACTGCGATTAGTGTTATATGTAGGTACCTGAAATAGCACATCGTGTTTTGATAGCGAACGTTTCGGTTGTGTGTTGTGCATAGATAGTTTTGTTTTGGTTTGTTGTGTCAGTGGTGGGGGGAGGGAGCAGTGGATATTGAACCATGAACTTTGGTATATCTATTTTGAAATAGCCCTTATCCGTTAAGATACGAACTAGCACAGTTTTTTTTACAGTATATAGAAATACCTAGTTATGTAGACTCTATCTTCGTAACTCTTTTTTGGAAATATTGGCCCAAACCTGTGTAACATTCATTCTTCATATAAAGTGTTCCAACGTATTTTTATATTTACCTTTCCCTTTTTCAGGAAAACAGATGAAAAGATGACGAGAAAGTTCCTTTTCTGTTTCCCCCTCAGGGTGGGAAATATTATATTCGGATACATTGTAATAGTAAGTATTACTTATCCATATTTACATTTATTTGAAAGAATATTGCCGAGAATATAAGTTCTTTTATTGGTAACGAACCGGTCAAGTGGTGTTTCAAAGCCTGACTAGTCTTTATTGATATCAAATCTGCTGTAGTCATAAATATATTTGAAACTAATACTACAGTAGTTGGAGACAAAATTAATCTAAAGTCTGAGACCAGTGTAAATATCTTCAAGTCAAATAAATCCGTCTGTTGAACAGCGCCTGATATAAATGTCATAGTAAAACGCATAGCTTCGCGAAGCGTTGCGTTCAACTTGGATATGGCGCATTGCTAGACTTATAAATTAGGCGCACTAAGGGTGCCTTTCTACTTTGCTTATTTTATTGTTAAAATAAAACTGTCTGATAATTTTGTTAACATCTTTATGCTTAAAATAAATAAAATTAATTAGCTGGATTATAACTCTATATACCTTCATCATTTCAGAATCGTGCACATATTTTAAGCTTTTCACACGAGAGAAATTTGAATTAGCCAAATAATCCTTTGTCTACCTTTAAAACTTTATCCACACAATTCTAAATATAAGTCGTGTTTGTTCCAGCTGATAGCAATAGCAACTGTGGCCTTCCACTTATACCAGTTAGGATTGAACGTGACCAACAACTATTTCGAGAAGGATGAAAAGTTTCGAAACTTCGGGAATCTGGAGAGCATATTTGGATCCACAAAGGATTCGCTGGAGAGGATAATCGTGCTAACATATTACCTCACGTATATAACGATAGGAATGCTGCTCTTCCTATTTGCTATTATGTTCACTTGTGGTGCTTATAAGGTAAGAGTTTTATTAATATGATTCTGTAGTATAAAAATATGTCACACCTACAAAATTCTTGCTAATATTCTAAATGCAAAGGTAACTTTTTCTGTATGTCAAGTTTTACCACCAGAAGTACTAAACCAATGGTTTGCAGAACAAATACCATCGGTTCAATAATATAGGCTACTTTATATACGTGTGTGGGAAGAAGTTCCCTTGGGACTCATATGGAACCTCGAGGAACTGGTATTTAGTATATAACAACCATATTTCATCATCTCCCTGCCCTTATCCCAATCTATTTGGGGTCGGCGCAGCATGTTTCCTTCTTCCATTCTCTTCTATTTGCCGTCATCTCACAAGTAACATTCTTCCTAGCCATATCGACTTTCACGCAATCCATCCATCGTTTCTTTGGTCGTCCCCTTCCGCAATATCCATCTACATTCATACTCAAAACCTTCTTCACAACATGATCCTCACTTCTCCGCATCACATGCCCATACCATGCCAGCCGGTATAGTATATATAACAACCATATTATTTACAGAATATAATTAGCATGCTTTAAACGCACATCATTGTTTCTTTAACACCAAAAGAAATAAAAAGTCAAGCATTGTTGAACCGACAACCGCTACTAACATGAGCTTCGCGGCTTTGTTCCCGTTGTGATAACATCTTTTTACTTAAAATGGGAGACAATGTTCCCACAGCTCCGATGCCTGATAATATCGGTATTTTACTCGAGATATATTCCGATAAAATTGTATCGGACTGTGAAAGCCTCTCGAGAGGTGTCGGCCGGTATCGCAGTGTGAATTGATATAGTAGATTTATTATATGGACAATCTTTTAAATAATGTTAGTATGGTACTTGACATAACACAACTATTTTGGGAAATTGATATCATAATGAGGAAAAAAATATTACTGTTCTACTACAGTAGCAGTAGAAGGGTTCGCAATGCTATACCATTTGTTATATTATACTACTTTTTTTATTTTGACTATGGCCAAATAAACATTTATACAAAATATCTTATCTTACCTAATGATTGTTACATAATAATTTATTTACATTAATTAAAATACATATTTCTGTACACTACTATATTTATACTACTTATTTCAGTTCGGATATATTTTTTCAAAATGCGTCAAATCAAAGTTTTTTTTTTCATATAAGTATGTTGTAAGTTTGGCAAATAAAAAATAAAATTAAATAATCTACGGCGTATCATATTATCTTTATGATCCATTTACCTTTACCATCCTTCACAGGTACATTGTCTATGACGCGGGTCCATTCAACTTGTTTTTAAACGGTTTTATTTTTATATGACGCGTTCGTGGTCGATACGATTCAAGGCACAGGCATCCATCTATACAGCCAATAACGTCATTAAATGCACGCACCGATACCTTACGTAACTCAATTGCGGTATTAGAGAGGCCACAGTAGAAATTAAATAACTGCCATGAAATAAACAGAGCCGAAATTAGTTTTCACAGAACATTTTCTCCTATTAAAACCAGATAATACTTTCTTTGGAAATTGGCGATACGAAACAAGCCTAATCGATTTAGCTATTAGGTATTATCGATAGTTTTGTAATTCGAATAGAAAGATGAAAGTGAAATCCGTATTTTTACAGTTAGACAATTCTAATCGATTATTATGTCATATTTGGATCGTTTTAAAAATGAAATAATGAATAGTTTTGAAAATTTTATAGTAGTCAATATCTTGCTTCCTGATATTTTTAGGTTTCGGGAGATACTTATCAATGTTGGAAGGTAAAGGTTTTAACATTCAATGAGGCTGAGCTTTAAACTATTTGTAGAATTAGGTTAATATACAGTCATGTCTTTGTAGCCTAATTATAACGTTGACAGGTTTATTCTCTGGCTTACGGCTACAGAAAATAAGCAAGATTATACACAAAGCAGTAACGAGACTGATTGATTGACATACAGACAACGTACAACAAAGATATGCAAATTATACCCAGAAAAATATCTTAAAGGAATATTATGTTTTACACGTGAAAGATTTTTATAAATTCTTCCTTGGTGGAGTATAATATTTCCATTGATTTTTAAACAAAACATTATGAAAACTCGTTACTAAATTAATTTGGTTTCTTCAATTATTTACACTTTATTTTATTAAACGACTTCCCAAAAAGGAGAAGGTTCTCAATTCGGATAGTTGTATTTTTGTTGTAAAACATTTTTGTTACAGTTGAATTAACTTCCTTCCATCACTAAAAAAATAATTAAAGTGTTACTGTCGATTTAATTATTTTATAATTTATTAATTAACAAAGCTATCGTTACACATACCCAATGCAATATAACTTAAGGTGAATGCGACCACTAGAAGCGGGAAATTTAAATATAAAATGGTTTTTTCATGTTTTACCTAAGTTAACATGCAATATGAGGCGTGATCTTATGATTGGCGGTTATAATATCCCACAGAGTAATTTCTGATGTCCTTGTTTAACTCCGAAACTTCATAGAATTCAAATGTAACTGTTAGTTTCGACAGTTACATTTGAATTCTATGAAGTTTCCGCTTCTAGTGGTCGAATGCACCTTAATTACTTATAACTTTATCTTTATTTCAGGCAAACCACTGTTTAGTGACGACATTCTTCGTATACAGTTTCTTCCACCTTTTCTTCACGATTATTCTGATTGTGTGGGAGGCGCTATCTGCTGGATGGATACAGCTCGGATTAATAGCCCTGTCTGATCGTAAGTACAGCTTAAGTACCCACTATTTATTCTTAAGTAGGTAAGGTAATGTCCCTGTTTTTGCAGACATTCAATTTCTGGAGTAGGCAGTTTTACCACCAGTAAGGCCGATGAATGAAATAAAAGCAGTACTTACTCGTACCATATCTATATTCTGTCTTTGAAATTATTCCATAGTAATTATGAAAACTAAGGTTAACCTATAAATCGAAATCATTTTATTTAGACTTCCCGTGACCCAAAGGCTGGCTTCTATTTCGGTCAACGATTAAGCATTGCAATAAAACGAGGCAATGCCGCCAGCCTTTTGGGTACACTCCCGGTTGGCAGCGATCAGGAGGAATTTTGTGACGCAATTTTTTAGTTTTAAGTGTGTAAATATAATAAAATAGATAAGTTCTTCTATATTCTTTTATTTAGGTAAATATACCTAACTCAGCAAAATATATTCAATTATTTTCGTACCAGAGTCCTTACAATTAAAAATGAATTCTATAATATCAGTTTTATTATAATTACAAAGTCTTTTCAGATGCTTTCTTCCAATTGAAATGAGTTCTTCTATCCAGATGCAATTGTCAAATCCAATAAAAATTCATTTCCTATCGGAGGCCATTTGAAAATTTCCAATGCTTCTGGAATAAATGGGATTTAGAAATTCAATTTTCCTTCTTACAATAATAAAGAGGATAAATTGTGAATTGCCTTAATACTTTTATGTTACAAAGAACGAAATACGTTATTTCATGGATATGCGATGTTATGTGTAATTCATTTGTTAAATGTAATTAAGTTAGATGTTTTTCAAATTTAGCTTACCTATGAGATTACGCCATAAGAATGAAGGAAATTGAATTAATCTTTACATAAACATACGAAGTATTTACACCCATAACATGGTTATACCATCAGGCCAGTACGCACTTCCTTAGACAGAACTACCGGGTACCTCGCATACCTGGCATTTAAGATAATTACTGTATTACGGTTCATTTGTTATATCACAATTTTTCACTTTTTTAACTCGATAACGTATTTTCCATGCACAGTGATCCAATGAGACTAGTAATTACCAACAAAGAGAATTTAGGTAGATTCAAAATGAATAATATCATATAGGTATCCCTTACCCTACTTTCCCTAATGTCTTTATGCTAGAAATAACGGTTAGGATGTGATAAGAATGACGATTAAGATGAAAAAGATTGAGTTAAAGTCACAGAACACAGAACTACAAATCGAAATTTTGGATAACGTTAAGATTTTTTTTTATTAATTACATTTTAAACATTTATTCAAAGATATTTAAATTTAGGTACATTATTACGTTAAGAATGAGGCCCACAGGTCCAAAACAACATACACAATGAAAATTTCAAAGTAAATAGGTATGTACTTTTTTCATTTGTTTCAGTGCTCCTGATAGTTTGTCTGTTTAGCGTCAAATATCTGATGGAAGCGATCCGGGCAGGGAACATCTACTGTCGTCCTGGAGAAGTTTACTATAAATATTAATTTATTATTGAAACTTATTCAAGTATAACTTTAAAAGTCACAAATAAGTTAATATTTAAGCTGTTTGTTTGTATGTGGAGTGATGACCTACGCAACTTGTTTACTGTCGTTATTATACGTACTGTACTAAAATATATTGTCTTTAGTAACCTTTTACAAATAACAGCCAGAACTGCATGTAGGTAGAAGTCCCCATATTACAAGAGGGTCACATATCTATGAACGAAATTCGCAAGCATAACCTGAGACTTGTGCATGTGTTGTCTTTACATAATGAAGAGCTCGTAATTTGTTATTTGTACTTACTTTTTATTTATACTACGTAACTTTTATTTGACTACTTTTTGAAGCTCAAAAAAAATGTCTTCCCCTCTACGACGAAAATGTAGCATTAGGAGGAAAAATAATTCATAAGAAACACTTAAATGTACACTAAGCTCAATATGGTTAAATTTTATTACATCGTACGACCAAAAGTTGTGTTTTAATAGTTCATTAGTTATCCTCTAACTGTAGTGATACCGTTAGTAACACGAAAGTAACTCGATTGATGTTATACTCGGAAAGTATATCGATCTATGCCATCTTGTATCGTTGCAATCTACATAATGATACGAGGAAATCAAGTTTCAACTTACTCCGAATTTATTAATGTTAAAATTAAGACGAGATCAAAAGATTGTATCTGTTTGTGCAAAACTTAAGTGTTGTCAGATTTTTCAAATGTGTTTTTATGAAGGTAATGTTTATGGCATTCGACTGTACTTTTTAAATATAAGAAAACACACAAATCACATATTTTAGTTCTACCGATTGGTATCAAGGTTAGGGAAGAAAAGAAATTACTTGAATAATTTGTAATTCAAAGATACATTTTATTAATTAATAACACAACTATAAAAATCACAACAGTCTTACTAAATCTAAATGAGATAAGTCGTAAGTAAAATTTCTTTTACAAGACAGGTCCAACGAAAACAATCACACTAACTCTCAAACATTCCAATATCACAAAAACTCATACAAAATAATTTATTTAATAAATAGGCAATAAATAATGTCTTAAGTTACTACTAAAAGTGTATTTATCGATATTTATATAAAAGTAAATTGTCTAATTCTGAATCTGCTGGTGTTCTATTTATTTCCCTTCTTCTGCGCTTCCCTAGCATCATAGGGACTACCATAGCCATGGTTGCAGGGACCATCCCTGCACCCACTGCAGCTAATAATGTCGAACTGTCTGGTGACACATTAGACACAATTTTCCTTTTAAGAAGCCTATTCTTGTTCAACACGGGCCTAAACTGTGTCATTGCTACATCTAAGTCATTCTTCTTGTCCATATCACGTTTCGATTCTTCAACAGTCTGGAAGCTCTTTTCTACTTCGAGCAACCCGCCGTGTGACGTCGTCATGTTCGTGTGAGCTTTATCAACAGGCAACACCGTTAATGCTACAGCTTGATGAGAAGTCATAGTCGATACGTCTGAACGATCATCAGCCGGTGGATTCAGTGAACGCTGACGCTTCTTATTCCGATATCCTTTAGTCGTTGATAATAACACCCATTGACCATCACCATGAGGGGGTCTTGAGATACGGTCGGTTTCGTAATCATTACCTCCAGAGTACACAACTTGAGTGGGTCTTCTGAAAGGACGCTTTTGTGGTGAACTCGAAGATTGATGAAGAGCCTCGTACTCGTATGGGAAGTTAGGTGGTCGATGATCAGTCACTACAGAATCGGACACACCGTAGAATACAGTGTCATCGTCAGAATAATGATCTTGATTATCACAGTTAGGCTTATGAGGACGTCTTCCTTCATCAGGGGCCCATGATGCTGGGTAGCTGGTTTGTTGAGGTTTAGCCCACGAGGGTTTTGACGGAACTTCCGAATCATATTCAGTAGACATGTGCAATTTATTATTGATATAACCAGGACGAGTAGATGGTCTCTTTTGTGGTTTGTAATTATAATTATTGCCAGAATCTTGAGTAGAAGTGAACCTGTCATCACTATGGAAGCGATCATCATTATGGAACTTGTCGTCATTGTAGAACTTATCATCATTATGAAACCTATCATCGTTATGGAATCTATCGTCACTAGGAAATCTATCATTACTGGGAAATCTGTTTTCATCATCGTTCCAGTGATTTGGTTTCTGTTTCTTAACATTAGGCTTCCACTTTGAAATTTTACTTGTAGACCAAGCCACGGGTTCTAAAGTCACCCACCCATCTTTATCATCGTAAGGATGTTTGTGTTGCTTCACTTTTAGCCGATTCCAAGTAGTGTAAACCTTTCCATTTCCATCTTCATCGTTTTCATCACCATTCATTGAAGAATATCTATCGGCCTTTATCTTATCCTTTTTAAGCTTTGCTGCTAGAGCGGATATAGCTTGTAGACGATCCTGAGGTAGATCACCATAATCTTTCAGTTTGTCTGCGGTTAATATGTAATCATCCATTGCTTCATCTTCCTCGCTGTTAAAACCATCTTGGCAGGAAGGGCCGTAACACCTCGGGCGATTTCCATCAAAGTCGTGTACTATATGTGTCATTAAATTTTTCAGCTCTGCATCTTCTTTGTCCTTATGTTTAAAAGCTACGTTCTCCCATTTATCTTCGGGATTATTTTCATCACGTGCATTTTCTATAATAGTTATAGGTTCCTTTCCAGGCACATCCAGTTGGTAAGTCTTCATTTTTTTGTCGTATTTTTCTATTTGTGTGGGGTCATCGCAGTTCGCAAGCGCAAGGGCGACCACGCAAAACACAAATAGTTGCACTGTTATTTTCATTGTGTTTATTTTCACTTTCTTTGGGTCGCGTGTCGGCGCGCGAGCAAGGCGCGCTAGTACTGAGCGCTGGCGACTGCCGCAGCCCACTGATATAGTTTTGATTGTGGATGCACACTAACCCTCCCTGCGCTCTATGCAATGCTGATTCAGTACGGTCACGACGAATGAGCGAGATAATTATGTGGCGATTGTCGTTTGCCGGGGACTATCTTAATTGACTATCACCACTCTCAGGGCCGTGACCCCCGCGCGGGTGAAACCGTTTTTCATTTTATGGGATATTTTCTCTACGGATAATAGGAAAGTTTCGCGGTTCACACACGACTCGGTGAAATTATGATTCAAATCTCTACGCAAATCGACTACAAAGACATGCAAGCTAACGTTTCTAAGTACAATCTTGTAATCTCTTAGTTAGTACTTGCGAAGTAAAATCGTTCGTGTATAAAGTATAATTAACTGTTAAATTACGAAAGTAATTATTGGCCATTAATTTTATACCCAAACAGTGCTACTTTTATCAACTATGTAAATGATGCATGATTGAAATCTCCATAATATCTCATAATAAAATGCTACTTGCAAGTTTTTTTCTTTTCCCGACTTTCTATCGCAAATCATTCTAACAAAGCAACAATAACAAACTTAATAAGTTCATGACGCAACAATGAGAATACAAAAGCTGAGAAAAAAGTCTTCACGATTTGAAAACATTCGCTTATGCAATCTCGAACACAGAAGCCGTGACAAACATGGACTATTCAATGTCAGGAGTCGATAACTGAGTTATCTGATCGATTATTTCGAATACAGCAACGTGGTTGTATAATCGAGTATCGAATGGTGTGCCATTCAAGAGGGTGACCTAAAACGTTTGGTTCTCGTACTCTATTTCCTCCGTATCGTGTTGCTCTCTCCATAATAGCAAGCCCACTTATTATCCGTATCTAGATGCTGATCAACTTCGCTCTAATTGTACCTACACTGCACTTTTACCGGACGGTCTTACTCCTCAGAGAGTCGCACGTGGGGCGATATGAAATATTGTTGGTCATTATTTCTCTCTGTGTGAGAATAAAGGCAATTTAGAACAAATTAAGAGCAGTATCCGGATGACTGGGTTTATTGGGGACAGTACTGGTATCGTTTCTAATGGTAACTAACTCATGAAGCAGACTTTCATTTGTTTCTCATGTCTCGTCCCTTCATAACGACCACCTACAGACAAAAATAAAATAAAACTCGTAAAACAAAGAGCTTCTCAAACCACAAAGCATTAAGTACCACTCTTTTGATAATAATGATGATTTAGATAGCAGACCATATTTGCAAATTGTCACTCACTTTGTTTTGAGTCCCGAATTTACGTAACCACAAATCACCATTTACATTGAGGAGAAAGGAGGTTATTTTAAAGAAATAACATTAAATGCTGGTAAGTGGGTATTAGAAATTTCTTTTATGTCTTCACTGTCATACTGTGAACGAAGAAGCGTTCATGCGAGGAAAGTTGTAATTACCCCTAATGGTTCAATGTACAATAATAATTGTGTCTATATTATACAATCGCTCTCAGGAAAAGTTGGAATAAATTGTAACAAGTATGAATTTAATATTAGCAAAAATGCATGGAAATGAATTATTAGCATTCAAACGCCTCAGAGCACATTTCAGTTAAAATAATTGTAGCATCATAACATGGAGTCTCCTTCTAAGCACCACCAGTCTACCACGCAAGAAATAAGTATAAAGTAAAAATTATTTAGAAATTGTCATCTTCAACTGTCATCCATTTGCAAGCTGTAGAAAGCATAAAGGAATCGGCTGGCGTTAAATGAGAATGGAAGAAGTGACGCCAAGCACGACCGTGACAAGATACGGAGTTGGCACCACCGTGTGGTAGGTACCTCGTGTCTCCGCTGTGATTTACGATGTCTTGTGAAGCCTGTGAATAGCGTCACGTGTGTTGATAGGCACGTGTGAAGAAAAAGAATTTTAGGGTCCTAAGATTGTCTGAAGGACTTTACATCAATGTTGTGGTAGTATATTTATCAAAATATAACAATCAAACAAAAAAATAAATACAACGCAACTTATTCGTCCAATCGAGAGCTGTTCAATTTATTTATTTTCTAAGAATAGGGATGTAAGGACAAAACAAATGTAGTCAAAGTGCAAGAATAAATATTGAGACCTTTGACTCTAAATATCTTAATATATTTGGCTTTTAAGGATCGCGGGACACCTATAACATAGTGTACGAATAAATTTAATAAATGCCCATAAACCATTCATTCACTCATAAACGTACATATGAGTAGACATATTATTTACCTTTGAATGACAAGTAATTAGCTATCGACCTACATTCCTTGACCCATTTCTATCAAGACCTTAACAAAGTCTGACGTTAGTTATAACTTTACTATTGCATCACCCGTCAACAACAAAACTTTCCCCTTCATACTGATTTCCATCAAGTAAATCTGTTATTTGCCGAGTTCGGACTTTTTTTCCTAAATTACTTTGACCTTTACAACAACCAATTTGCCTTGAGTCTGAAATAGTATAAATTCTCCAGTAATTTATAACGTTGCTCCTTGCCCTTTTTTAAACGTTGTATTTTAACCTAAATCAATGTTATTTCAGTATATTGGCTCCATACAAATAAGTTTTCAGACCTGACTCCTTAGGTTATTTTTTTTTTCTTGCCATTATCTATGAAACTTACCTCTGTGCACTCCAATTGTTAATTTTAGTTTTAAAAATTGTTTCTCAGTAAGTGAATTACTTATGTATTCTTTATGAGAAATAAAGTTGTTCTTAAACCTTAGGTTCACTTACTTCCCACTCTCCATCCATATTTGACTTTTCAACACCACCACTATTTGTAGCTATTAATATTTTATTCACAACTATAGAAAATAAAAGAAAGAAAGCGTCGCTGCAGCGAACTGTTTATGTATCTGTAGCAGCCATTGTTAACGTGGCTTTCTTTAGTGAAGTGCTAGAACACAACAACGGACTTCCGATTGTAGGTCTTTACAAAAATGCTAAAGGTTATCTGAACATTTGTGACGAATTAATCTGAAATATTTATTTATTTATAAGTCACAGAAGCATGTGATTAAGATATGGTTTCATTTCTTAAGTAATTGTCAATTTCGGTACCTATATTTAGTTTAAGTTTAAGCAATATTAATTCAAAGTTATAAAAGTTACGCTTTATGTCCTTTTCATGTTTAATTCATGCAATATAACCCACAATCAATATATCTCCAGCCTGTATTACTTCCAATTCCTTCTTTACCATAACAAAACAAAATTCTCCTTCATCTATGATATTTTCTTCCCGTCCACAATCTTTGCCATCTTTTCCTTTATTTTCTCTCGTAGCTTTTCTAACTTGATCGTAAACAATCCCTTGTGTTCTCAGCACGTTCTAACTGTTGTTATTACGTATCAGTCGTTACTGCCAGTACAATTGCATCACGCTCGAAAGCGTAATTGCCATGAAATATTATAAGAGCAAGAAACAAAAACACTTTCCACCACTTTTGACAATTCGTCAACCAAAATTGCTCTAATAGATAATGGGTTATAGACGTCTGTCGAGTCGAATAAAAAATAAAATATTTTTATGTGCTCCGAATGAAATTTTAGTTGAGATTATACCAAATTGAAACTTTTCGTTTTGAATTCCTAATTACAACTCATTCAAAGATTTTCTTTTGGTAATTGAGTTTACACTAGAAGTTTTAAACTCACTATATAATATAAAACTTTGAAAAAAGAATATCTTTTTTTCTTTTCATTTAATGATTCAAATATAATTGAATTTCCTACTCTTTGATTGTAACTCAAAGCTCTTAGTACCTATTCGGTCGCAAGAGTCAGATGACTGTAGTTTTTTTTGGTTTCTGAAAAATCTAGCAGCTGTCTATCTATAGTTTTCGTTTTCCTCAACATCATCAAACAGCTACAGTCATTTAGTGAATAGGAGAATCCAAAGTCCATCACTACATCACGCTACAAAAGCAAAACAAAAAACAATGAAGATGTTACTTTTACTTTGTAATCCGTTAGGTAACAATAGTAACTTTAAGTAAAATTTAACTTGAACTTCTAGTTGTTTTGCGGCGTGACGGTCAAGGCTCGGTGAGGTTTCACTTTCTGATACTTTTCACCGTCCGCTCTCACGCCAGCCCCTGCTCCCGCGCACCGTCATTTAAAATAATAATAAACGCATTAGAACTCCATGACAACTGCATCGACCGTGAAATGAATGACCGTTGAACTCTGGCAAGGTTTAGGTCTGTGCCGCGGTTGACGCTCTCTCTTTGTTGACACCAGATTTATAAGAATTGTGTATGTTTTTGTCGGCATCTTTGTAGGTAAACTTAGTACAGACAACAGCAGGTCAACGTATACCAATCTGTCAAATTTTACCAATCGAATATTAACCT
>NWSH02000535.1:5481838-5548453 GCA_002382865.2 Heliothis virescens
TTTGCCGAGTTCGGACTTTTTTTCCTAAATTACTTTGACCTTTACAACAACCAATTTGCCTTGAGTCTGAAATAGTATAAATTCTCCAGTAATTTATAACGTTGCTCCTTGCCCTTTTTTAAACGTTGTATTTTAACCTAAATCAATGTTATTTCAGTATATTGGCTCCATACAAATAAGTTTTCAGACCTGACTCCTTAGGTTATTTTTTTTTTCTTGCCATTATCTATGAAACTTACCTCTGTGCACTCCAATTGTTAATTTTAGTTTTAAAAATTGTTTCTCAGTAAGTGAATTACTTATGTATTCTTTATGAGAAATAAAGTTGTTCTTAAACCTTAGGTTCACTTACTTCCCACTCTCCATCCATATTTGACTTTTCAACACCACCACTATTTGTAGCTATTAATATTTTATTCACAACTATAGAAAATAAAAGAAAGAAAGCGTCGCTGCAGCGAACTGTTTATGTATCTGTAGCAGCCATTGTTAACGTGGCTTTCTTTAGTGAAGTGCTAGAACACAACAACGGACTTCCGATTGTAGGTCTTTACAAAAATGCTAAAGGTTATCTGAACATTTGTGACGAATTAATCTGAAATATTTATTTATTTATAAGTCACAGAAGCATGTGATTAAGATATGGTTTCATTTCTTAAGTAATTGTCAATTTCGGTACCTATATTTAGTTTAAGTTTAAGCAATATTAATTCAAAGTTATAAAAGTTACGCTTTATGTCCTTTTCATGTTTAATTCATGCAATATAACCCACAATCAATATATCTCCAGCCTGTATTACTTCCAATTCCTTCTTTACCATAACAAAACAAAATTCTCCTTCATCTATGATATTTTCTTCCCGTCCACAATCTTTGCCATCTTTTCCTTTATTTTCTCTCGTAGCTTTTCTAACTTGATCGTAAACAATCCCTTGTGTTCTCAGCACGTTCTAACTGTTGTTATTACGTATCAGTCGTTACTGCCAGTACAATTGCATCACGCTCGAAAGCGTAATTGCCATGAAATATTATAAGAGCAAGAAACAAAAACACTTTCCACCACTTTTGACAATTCGTCAACCAAAATTGCTCTAATAGATAATGGGTTATAGACGTCTGTCGAGTCGAATAAAAAATAAAATATTTTTATGTGCTCCGAATGAAATTTTAGTTGAGATTATACCAAATTGAAACTTTTCGTTTTGAATTCCTAATTACAACTCATTCAAAGATTTTCTTTTGGTAATTGAGTTTACACTAGAAGTTTTAAACTCACTATATAATATAAAACTTTGAAAAAAGAATATCTTTTTTTCTTTTCATTTAATGATTCAAATATAATTGAATTTCCTACTCTTTGATTGTAACTCAAAGCTCTTAGTACCTATTCGGTCGCAAGAGTCAGATGACTGTAGTTTTTTTTGGTTTCTGAAAAATCTAGCAGCTGTCTATCTATAGTTTTCGTTTTCCTCAACATCATCAAACAGCTACAGTCATTTAGTGAATAGGAGAATCCAAAGTCCATCACTACATCACGCTACAAAAGCAAAACAAAAAACAATGAAGATGTTACTTTTACTTTGTAATCCGTTAGGTAACAATAGTAACTTTAAGTAAAATTTAACTTGAACTTCTAGTTGTTTTGCGGCGTGACGGTCAAGGCTCGGTGAGGTTTCACTTTCTGATACTTTTCACCGTCCGCTCTCACGCCAGCCCCTGCTCCCGCGCACCGTCATTTAAAATAATAATAAACGCATTAGAACTCCATGACAACTGCATCGACCGTGAAATGAATGACCGTTGAACTCTGGCAAGGTTTAGGTCTGTGCCGCGGTTGACGCTCTCTCTTTGTTGACACCAGATTTATAAGAATTGTGTATGTTTTTGTCGGCATCTTTGTAGGTAAACTTAGTACAGACAACAGCAGGTCAACGTATACCAATCTGTCAAATTTTACCAATCGAATATTAACCTACCTCCACTGTGATAAGGTTGAAAATCCATTGCAGAAATTTGACAGATTGTGGTAACTTGATGTGCTGTTGTCTGTACCTTTACGAAAATGGTCTCCATATCATTTTCTTCTTGTTGTGGATGAGTTTTTCTGAACAGAGCGTTATCTCTTTACCTAACTCTTTAGTCAATGAATATTCCTTGGAAGTAAAACGATTCCGTTACTTTTAATATTCTGATTTTCGAAAGTCATTTCTCCAGTACCTATGCTAGATTAAACTTTTTTTTAATTTAGTGGAATCAAACCAGTACACTAATAGACAAGTTACTAGGTATACATTCTGAGGTACCTACTTACTTACAAACTTCTCCAAGTATTCCTGCCTATGTACGAGTGCTAAATTTATTTTATTGAAATATAGTCCCACTAGTCGCCTGACTGACCTTGTAACGTTCAAAGTTAGATAAAAGTCTTTCTATTTCAGATAAAGTTACGTCGTGTTAACCCCTTTGGGAAAGTGTCGTCCTCTTCGTTTACCACATTCATATTTCAAAGCAACTTCTATTGATTTATCTTCTCGTATTCTTGAAATCCTTGCTTGAAGAAAAACATGTATTTTTTGTAAACGATTTTCATTGTCTATGGACGGTAATTTCTTATAGGAAATGTCTTCTTTTATAAGAAAGTAGCAATGTTACGGGCACTTATCAAATCACAATACTGGTCAATTTTCTAGATTAAACAAACAATAGAAAAAACATACACATTGTTAGATACATATTTCCTTCCTTCTTGACACGGTAATCTTCTTATATATAAAAATCAATTGCTGTTCGTTAGTCCTGCTAAAACTCGAAAACTGCTGGACCGTTTGGGTTTATTTTGGTTTTAAAATGTTTGTAGAGATTAAGGGAAGGTTTAAACGATGAGAAAATATGATTATAAAAAAAAATAATTAAGAGGCAAGTGACACGAAGTTCACCGGATTAGCTAGTTTATGATAAATGCCCATGCCGCCATTTCTCAACGAACACTGCGCCATCTATTGGTTGTACCAACAATCATTAAGAGGAGAGACTTACTAAAGCAGGCGTATACAGCGCCATCTATGAATTGTACAGAGAGAAAATCTGAATGAGAGTTGGTGAAGTAGTTTTCCCACCAAATTACAGATGTCGTTTTTTGTAATTTATCCAACAACCTTTCAAGATTTTTCTTTAGTTAATCTTTGAACCCATACTCGAAGCTTACAGTTTACACATTATTGGTATTTATTATTAGTCCTGTAATAATTGTAACCTCATCTTGATTTTACCTTTGTGACAGAGAACCAATTTTCTCTGATTGGTTCTCTCTCTCTCTCTCTCTCTCTCTCTCTCTCTATCTCTCTCTCTCCACTACTTTCAGTTTTCGTAATGTTTCATTTCATTTCATTGCACTCTTTTTCGTTACTTTGTTTTCAAATGACTAAACAGAAATGTGTACACAATTGCTACTGGGTTTGCTTTGTTACACTCAATTCACTTACTATCACTGAAAGCGAGGCATCAATAAAGTTAACCAGACGGAAAATTTTACTTTCTTTGTCTATACTTACGTCTCCATGTATTGTAGTATGATCATTTCTTATTTTCTATAGACGATCCCGTTGTAGGTTTTGACAAAAGTCGCTGGATCTTTTAACCGCAAACGTTGAACACTAGTTATATGAAAACATGTTTGTACTGAAATATTTGTTTGGTACTTGTAAATATTTAAAAAAGCTGACATTATAATTTCTGGAATTGTATCAGAAGTTCTAGGAATTATCCTTTCGACAAAGAGTGACTCAGACTGGCTTATCAGTATCAAGTGATGACTTATTTTAAACCATCCTGACTTTATACTATAATTTGAATGGAATATGAGGATACGTGTATCTTATGCCACGAAGATAAACCAAAGAGAATAAAGATAAAAAGCATAGTTTTGTCATATACAACTTTCGTCTCGAGGGAAGAAAATTATCATCGCTGTACTTCGTCGTCACAGCCTAAAAAAGTCCTCCCAAACGGGCTGGACTAAGGCCTCCCAAACGGGAAGGGATTTGTCCATACCTACTTATAACAGGCGTGTTAGTGATCACCAACACACATACCTTCTTACTTATGGCCCTTTTTGTTATGATGGGAAATCATCAGTATGACCACTCCCGTTGTGGGTGACAGCGTGAGGGAGTGTCAGACTTTTACTGACTAAAAGTCACCGTATTCCTTCGGGAGCCCTTGTGCCTCAGGGCCGTGGTAACTCTTTCGTACAACCCACAGGCCTGACAGGCTCTGGCCCTAGTGGGCCCCGCAGGAGTTACTTATGGCCCTTAAATCCACAACAGTCTCTAACTCTAACCATCACGTCATTATACGTAACTTTTTTATGTGATGACGGAATTTACTCAGTTTCCTCGTAAACGATGTCAATAGCATCGTCACCATCGTCATGTTGTGGTGTTATGTCACAATTACATCTGTCGCCCCAAATGTTTGCGCTATGGAACAGACACTCGCCGAGGTAAACAAATGTTCCACTAGGTTTAACATTGTCGCCTACTTTTGGAGTTTTGTAGGGCTTCGGCCTTTGGTTTAGGTTCCTAGAAGTATAAATATTGAGGGTATAAAAACTTTGATGTAAAAAATCTAAAACAATGGCTAGAAGATACAGATGAAAGGTAAAGGCTGAAAGTGGCAGGTGTTTTTTTGCTGTCTATAATGACCAAACAGTACAATATAGTACAGTAGCACGTAGGCAGGGTAAACTGGAGAATATAGATTTACTAGGTACCAGAACAGATTACTCTTTCAATGAAGAACGTGGATAAAACAACCTTATAAGATAGAGACCAAAGTTTTCTATCACTTAATAACGTAAATACCAAAAAACTAACCACATCTTTGGGGGGCCTTTATATAACTAAGTCATCCCAATTAATCATCCACTTATTTCAACACTATCTACATTACTATGTAAACAATACATTACAACTCAACTTACATAAATGCAAGTATACCCATTCATTCGATTTATGCGAATAAAAAATACCATTTCGCCACTAAAGCCTACAACAATAGGACCATTAGGAGATGTCATCGTGCGTGCAAACAAAAGAAGCCGGGAAGAGATAAAACAACGGAACACGTACAGACCACTTCAAACTATCATACGCCATTGTGGACACTACCTGGTCCCAGTCGCTTCACAACCACCGAGCAAAATGGTTGCAATCTACTTCTTACTATCCCTTATTGCTGCCCTAGTAGCCGCGGAGCATACGGGAGCTTACTCATCACCGCAGTACGCGAAAAAGATGTACCCGAAAAAGGGTTACGACACAAACGCGCTACTCCCTCGTGAAAAACCTCCAGTGTTGTTCAAGGATGAGCAAACAGAGTCAGAATCTATAGCAAGATTTGACTACGGGAATGACACAGCGCAGTACGGGAGATCGTCATTCATGGATGCGGCTGGAAGCTTTCTCAGTGGTACGGGAGGGCAAGTGGTGACGAGTATGGCAAGGGACTTCATCGCCAGGTCCACAGGCAGCAGTCAGGTTGGTTTTGACTGCGCCTCACAGGTTTGTACTTACTGCACATCTCTGTAAAGCTGCACGCGTTTATTGCATGAGTAATGCTTTCTATTGAAAATGGTTGCAATGTGAGTCATTGGAGAGTGACGTCATCGAATCCTTAAGTAAAAAGGAACGTTCCTGTGAAAGTGACCATGACCATATCTTATCTCGTTTCTTTGAATTGTTTTGTCTATAATCAGCAGTCCGTCTACCATTAGCCGACACATCAAGTTGATAGCCAGTTCGAATCTTGAATTTCGTTACGAATGAAAAAAGTTTTTCTACATCGCCAAATCTTCAAATCCCCTGAAACGGAAAAAAGATTTAATTGGCCTGCTTGTTTAAAAACATCGTTTTACATTTACAGGTTCTAAGTTTAAACCTGACAAACCTAGTGATCCTAATCGTGCTGAAGGCGTTGATCTTAGCGGCAGGCTTCTTCGGCGCAGGCGCATGGAAAGGCGGACATGACTACGGAAGGAGTCTTGACGGTAAGTGACACTTTCATTACAATACATAACAGTTACACGTAGTTATAATTATGTATAGAGTTGGTATTCAATTCATACAGTTTTCACAAAATTTGCAATCACATGTTACCCCTTGGCGTTCAGTTACTAGGTATTTTATTTGAATACGAAAATATTCCTATATAGGCCACAGATACAAACACAGACAACAAATCCGAGAACATTATACGAGGCCCTCTGCATACATATACTTAAATCATACAATTAGTTAAACACCAACAAATAATATACTTCAAATGGTCCCTTTAACGGGCACCAGGCGACCAGGAAATCATAAATCAATAGGAGGCTACCTACCCATCTGCCGTCCACCTTTCGAAGGCGCGAGACAAACAAACTGACCAGGTCTATAATCCAATACTGATGACCGATGGGTTTGCCCTGTCCGCCACGTAATCCTATTGCTAGAGGATTATCTATAGACCCAGCCGCCAAATGACCAGCGAATTGTATTAGCTAATGGACGCTGTCACTCTAAACTTTTATTTTTAAATATCTGCCTATCCCGAAAAGTATTTTCGGTAGTTTCGGATGAAAGCCAATTTGCGTATATAGCTCTGTATGTGGTGGCTGTTTTTAATTATGTGTTCTATTATATAGATAGGTAATACTTATGTAAATTTTTTAAGACATGACGCCACGACGATATGCCTCAGCCTTTCTTTCACATGTTTTTATACCAGGGAATCTTAATATTTTTACCTTATTATACTACAACGAAGACAATGTACTAATATTGACTACTTTCATCACACAGACAACAAAAACGCGACCTACATCACTGAAGACGAGATTCTGCTATACCTAAGCTACTTAGCTGGTCAGCAGAAGAAGGACTACGGCTGTCTGTACCTACTCTCGTGTCAGAAGCCCCAACAAGCTGGACTGTACTCCTCAGGAGCTGAGCTGTTGCTGCAAGGTGCTAGAATAGTACAGGGGTACGTACAAAATGTGAAAGACACAGTGGATTTAAAGTCATGAATTAATTGATTTTAAGAACACACTTTCAGTTAAGTTAAAATAGTTAATTCGCCGTAAGAACCCCTTTAATTGAGCAGTGGACATTTTTTGCCTTTTATTAGTAATAGCCGTTTTCCCGCGGTTTCACTCGCATCCCGTGGGAATTACTGCCCGTACCCGGATAAAATATAGCCTATGTCACTCGTGGATAATGTAGCTTTCGAATGGTGAAAGAATTTTTAAAATCGGTCCAGTAGTTTTTGAGCCTATTCATTACAACCAAACAAACAAACAAACAAACAAACAAACAAAGTTTTCCTCTTTATAATATTAGTATAGATAAATATTTTGTTGAAAGAAATAATTACAAAGACATGACTGAGGAAAGACTTGAAAGGACTTACTGTGTAACAAATGTTCTGTTTTATTGTATTGCAGAGATAGCGTAGATCTGGAACCGTACGCGGAAGTATCGATGGGCATCAAACAAGCAGCTGAATGGGGTGCGGGAGGCATGAACTGCGAGACACGATACAAATGTGGAGAGTAACCAACAAACTAAAGAATATAACAGCTTTTAGGCTGTATTTTGCAGAATTCGCAAAGGCTCCTTTGGGATGGATTATTAAATTAAACCAGATAAGAAAAGTTGCGAATTTAGTTTTGCAAATATTGTAGGTTGTAAAAAAATAATTTGTGTTGTGTGCCTGAGTCAATCAAATGTATAAGCTTGTTCTTCGCAATGTATGAAGATTTGTATGAAATATTTTTAACCATAGTTATTTGTAAGCTAAGCAAGTATTATAAGATGTAGTCATAATATTAAAGTAGCAAATGACATATTTAAAATCGAATTAAAGGAGTTTTAATTTCAGAAAAAAATGAAAGAAGTTCATTTTTACAACATTAAACTTATTGAAAAGATGTAAGTACATATTTGTCATTCTCAATTTTTAATAAAACTCTCAAGACCCTTAATCTAAAACACATATACACCTCTCTTCTCATACACTATACTAACCCAAATCAGTCAAAATTTCAAATCGTTTCAAGTTATAGGTCCATCATTGTTAACTAGTCTCCTTAAAATACTTTCGAAAAACAAACGAAAAACATTCATCCCATCCATGCTTGTTTCACAACTTCTCCTTTAAGAACTAAGGAGTGTTAGCAGCCAGAACTCTGGGAGTGCGTTCTGAAGGATTGTTGGCTCGAGCTGCACGATATTCTGCGTAGGAAACATAACCGTCGCCATCCTTATCATCTGACTCTAGAGTACGATCCACCAGAGCTGAAAGAACCATAACATAACTTATTAGAATTCTCTCAATTTATTTTTTGCATCATACAGTCGCTATTAGGGAAAGTTACTTACCGATATAAGCATCCAAATCATTAGCTTCAGGCTCAATAGATGAATCTGCATCTGGGTCTGGAGCTTCATGCTCTATTGTGTGGTATACAGCCTGAAATGAAAATAAGAGAAGTTATAAACATTGAGTAGCTACTTTAATATTTTACCATTCATCAATTCAATCATAAGTGATTTATTTTTAATAAAACAATTTTAATTGATTCGGTCCAGAACAACGTACAGAATTTAAAACCACTAATTGAATATTCATCTCACCTTTAACAACTCTAGGCCGTCCAACATGGAATTCTTATCGAAATCGTGTGCTGAGAAGTAATGGAACTCCAGTTCTTCAGGCGTCATCTTCGATAGTGCTTCTGCTGTGAGAACATGTGTATCTTCTTCTATATGTCTGTAACAACCTCATTAATTAAATACCATATCACTTTTATATTTGCTAACAATTTCACGTTCCACGCCGCAGACCGGAACGTCACCACTATTGTAATCGCTTATTTTATGCGATGCAACAAGTAAAAGAATCATGCAATTGCTCTTGGTCTCTGTAATTCAACAATGGAGGTGTACCAAAATAAATCAAAATTATAACAGTTTCATCACGATTTCCTAGCAATATTTTGGCCAATCTTAACTAAGGTCACTGCGCAATACGTACATCGTGATACTATGGTAATACGTACGTGCAAGTATGTGTAAGCTACTTACTATATCTGCACAATAAATTTTATAGACAAATCATACTCTTAAAGACCCAGAAAACTGATTCTGCTAAGTGAAGACTGTAGAGTACTTTAAATGGATATTCGTCTTTAAGTTCCTATCACTTACTTGGTATCGTGCAATAGTTGCGCGTCTCCAGTCAATGACTCCGAGCCTCTTGGCTTGTAATGGTGGTGCCTCTGGTCAACCGGGGTCTGCCCGTGCGGGTGATGCGGCCCGCGACGCATGCCCCAAGCCATCGCGTTCAGCATTAGTATTAAACATGCTGCAAGTTAAATGGGGTTCCATATATGTAAAATATTTCTATAGCATGAAAAGGCACCTGCTAAAGAACCAACCACTTTCAGGAACTTAGGCGGGTTCTTAACTGGTCACCTTACTACATGGTGAGGTCACATTTTGTAAAATTCTACAGTTAAACTTTTTCTGTCAAGTAAGACAAGGGTTACACGATCAGTCTGGTGTCATTTCATTCCATAAGTCTGGCCCGGCTCAGACTGATGCCAGAATGACGGACGAAAAACACGGTATATTCTGGACCATCAGTCCGTCAATCAACCGGTTACACGATAATTCTCCCATCATTCTGACCAAACTGATGAATGACGCCAGACTGATCGTGTAACCCTTGTCTTAGTGTGAAGATATGACACACGTTACAGGAAATCTACACCAAATGTTTATACTACAGCATTTAACTAACATTAAATGCAATATTGGGACGGAAGACGTCAATAAACAATTAGCAACAATAAACAACACACGCGTGCCTCAAGTCAAAGATCCACCTCCTATAATCCTAACAATTGACACGCGCCATGAATTTGGAGCATCAACCGTCAAATAACAGTGACAAATATTACAACAATCACAGAACCAACAGTACTTAATACCTGTCTTTAATTTGCACTGCATTGTAGTTCGCAACATAAAGGGTGCAGCAGCTGGGGTCCCCTTGCACCCCATGCGGTCTGTAGACGTCCCGCGGGGACCCAATATTCACACCTCATTTCACAAGAGTCCTGCCCATTACATTTGTCATCGCCTAGTCAAAAGCACGTCAAATTGAATATTTGCTGCGATTTGTGTTTTAAATTAGCTGTATTGTAATTTGCGTGTTTCTTTTTTTAATTCGGTGGCTTGTTATTGTTACCTTTAAAAATCATTTGCTTGGTAGGGTCTCAATCAAACGGTAAAGAAGCAAGGTAGTTACGATAGCTATAGTAGTTAGTTCAATGAATAGAACGGTTACATACTACCTATCGTTAAGCGTTAGCTATGTTTGTTTAAGAGCATCTGCATAGTTTTATTCATCATGAATCAGGAAAGCCTATAAAATTGCGTTAGTTTNTTTAATATTTTACCATTCATCAATTCAATCATAAGTGATTTATTTTTAATAAAACAATTTTAATTGATTCGGTCCAGAACAACGTACAGAATTTAAAACCACTAATTGAATATTCATCTCACCTTTAACAACTCTAGGCCGTCCAACATGGAATTCTTATCGAAATCGTGTGCTGAGAAGTAATGGAACTCCAGTTCTTCAGGCGTCATCTTCGATAGTGCTTCTGCTGTGAGAACATGTGTATCTTCTTCTATATGTCTGTAACAACCTCATTAATTAAATACCATATCACTTTTATATTTGCTAACAATTTCACGTTCCACGCCGCAGACCGGAACGTCACCACTATTGTAATCGCTTATTTTATGCGATGCAACAAGTAAAAGAATCATGCAATTGCTCTTGGTCTCTGTAATTCAACAATGGAGGTGTACCAAAATAAATCAAAATTATAACAGTTTCATCACGATTTCCTAGCAATATTTTGGCCAATCTTAACTAAGGTCACTGCGCAATACGTACATCGTGATACTATGGTAATACGTACGTGCAAGTATGTGTAAGCTACTTACTATATCTGCACAATAAATTTTATAGACAAATCATACTCTTAAAGACCCAGAAAACTGATTCTGCTAAGTGAAGACTGTAGAGTACTTTAAATGGATATTCGTCTTTAAGTTCCTATCACTTACTTGGTATCGTGCAATAGTTGCGCGTCTCCAGTCAATGACTCCGAGCCTCTTGGCTTGTAATGGTGGTGCCTCTGGTCAACCGGGGTCTGCCCGTGCGGGTGATGCGGCCCGCGACGCATGCCCCAAGCCATCGCGTTCAGCATTAGTATTAAACATGCTGCAAGTTAAATGGGGTTCCATATATGTAAAATATTTCTATAGCATGAAAAGGCACCTGCTAAAGAACCAACCACTTTCAGGAACTTAGGCGGGTTCTTAACTGGTCACCTTACTACATGGTGAGGTCACATTTTGTAAAATTCTACAGTTAAACTTTTTCTGTCAAGTAAGACAAGGGTTACACGATCAGTCTGGTGTCATTTCATTCCATAAGTCTGGCCCGGCTCAGACTGATGCCAGAATGACGGACGAAAAACACGGTATATTCTGGACCATCAGTCCGTCAATCAACCGGTTACACGATAATTCTCCCATCATTCTGACCAAACTGATGAATGACGCCAGACTGATCGTGTAACCCTTGTCTTAGTGTGAAGATATGACACACGTTACAGGAAATCTACACCAAATGTTTATACTACAGCATTTAACTAACATTAAATGCAATATTGGGACGGAAGACGTCAATAAACAATTAGCAACAATAAACAACACACGCGTGCCTCAAGTCAAAGATCCACCTCCTATAATCCTAACAATTGACACGCGCCATGAATTTGGAGCATCAACCGTCAAATAACAGTGACAAATATTACAACAATCACAGAACCAACAGTACTTAATACCTGTCTTTAATTTGCACTGCATTGTAGTTCGCAACATAAAGGGTGCAGCAGCTGGGGTCCCCTTGCACCCCATGCGGTCTGTAGACGTCCCGCGGGGACCCAATATTCACACCTCATTTCACAAGAGTCCTGCCCATTACATTTGTCATCGCCTAGTCAAAAGCACGTCAAATTGAATATTTGCTGCGATTTGTGTTTTAAATTAGCTGTATTGTAATTTGCGTGTTTCTTTTTTTAATTCGGTGGCTTGTTATTGTTACCTTTAAAAATCATTTGCTTGGTAGGGTCTCAATCAAACGGTAAAGAAGCAAGGTAGTTACGATAGCTATAGTAGTTAGTTCAATGAATAGAACGGTTACATACTACCTATCGTTAAGCGTTAGCTATGTTTGTTTAAGAGCATCTGCATAGTTTTATTCATCATGAATCAGGAAAGCCTATAAAATTGCGTTAGTTTGTAGAAAAAATATTAGTCGTAATGTAAAAAACGTTTTAGGTTTCACATGAAATCTAATAAAAATGCTCCAATTTTCTGCTGGTCCAGAATTCAAACCAACGTTATCCTCTTACAAAAATCCATTAAAACAAAAAGAGACAGGTGCCGTCACCCTTTAGATAAAAAATATATTACAAAGAACTTTCAATGTATCGATTGCATAATTTATTTTGGCCCCTCGATTTCGGAACAGTTGGTATAGAGAAAGACGAGACTGGCCTTTAATCGGACCCCACTTTATTATAGAGCAGTATAAAGCCGTAATGGGGGACAAATTATGCGCTCGCTGCGACAAGTGCGCCGTCCATATGTCGAGGTGTCCGCAGCAAGCGCTCTGCTACGGGTGAAGTGACATACTGGGGTGAAGAATAGAGAACTTCACCAATGCAAAACAATATAGGGCGATAGAGGAAGAAAGACGTTGCTAATTCCAAAGATGCTATGTGGATCCCGATATTTTTAAGGATACTACTGTTACTAAAAATCGCCCTAAAGTTAACACTAACTATTGATAGTCGATTACCAGATTTATTACTAATATTTACGACATTATGACACTTCTAAATAAACCTTTTTATATACGCGTCCCTTAAAGTCTCAGCAACCCTCAATCTGCGTTCAATAAGACTCGTAAAACAACATCCACAATTCAAACCGGCAGTGTGTCACAGATCTGAATGGCAAGGGTGTTCGCGGCCTCCGTCCTGCCATATTATCGTCTGATAACACCCTAATCCCATGCGATTACAATGGATCCGTCGCCACGGGTCACAGACTCCTCTATTTGGCTCTAAGCCTTGGTTACATTTTGGTTTGGTTACTACAATGCCAAATGATGCTTTAATGAAGTGGTTTTTGAGATAGAGATCTTAGGGTGGTTGAGTGGGCTTATTAATAGACTTTGGAGCGGTTCTTCGTGCATTTTATTAAGCGGTGATTTTTGTGATTTAAGTTTGTTAATATCTGTCACTATATAGGGAAAAATGTTTCTTTCTATGGAAAGCGAAGCAGCCAGATCAGTTTGTAGGTTAAACAATCTCTATAGAGGTCACTATGCCTAAAATCTTCACTAGCTTTTAGGTTACCTCTAAGACTCTTACAAATACAAGTCGTCACGTTACTCCTTTCTTTTGAAAACTAAACAAATAGAGTAAAATTCTTACCCTCTACTCTCATGTCTGTTGCATCACTCAGATTCTCACTTGTTTTCGTTTTAGAAACAAAATAACATCACTGTTTTCTACCGACACAGTTCAGGCATCTGTCAAGGGTTGACATTAGAAATCAATTTAACAGCGCACGCGCAAACGAAGCAAGCAAACTAGCACTTCATTATAGAAGACAGAAGGACTATTTTTGCTTGTCAAAGAAAACTATTTAGCGCATGTCAAGCCTCATCTTAGAGGGAATGGTTGTTTTGATCACCCTCCACTAGATGGCGGTAGGAGTACCTATTGAAGGGAGTGAAATAGTAACATGCTTTTATTTTTCACTTATCGTAGTGACTGTAGATTGTAGAATGATAATCTCGGAATGTAATTGAATTTGTGGAATGGGTCATAGATGGAGACTGGGGAATACGGATTCGAGTAAAATTATAATATCACTCGACCGTCTTGTTTTTTAATTCTAATATAAGCTAATGGAACTTTATATATAATTATATGATATAGATTTACACACGCGACTGTCGATTAATTTTCATTTAAAGTTTTCAATTTTCTTTCATTAGTTATTCAAGATATATCTTGGCTATAGTAAGGTAGGTACCTACACAAAATCTTTCTCATAAATAGTAAAGCGGAGCATAAGAATCATGCCAGCCCTACATATGGTCTTTTTTTTCAAGGAAAAAAAATCTATTTGGATGCGATCACGCGAAATGCTTTTCGGTTATATAATAGTCATGCACATACAAAAAATCTTGGCAGTCGGGTTACAAATATGTGTGTACGGATATGAATTAAGTACCCGTATCTCTACTGAAATTAGTATGGAAATATATGTATTAAGAAATAATTTATTTATTCTTTTCATTTAGCGATTAAATATATAGAAGTGATTGCTTTTTAAGCCAATTGTTCTTTTCTGAAATAGGTACGGAAGTACAATTGATGGCACATCAAACTAGACGTATACGACACGTTAATAAGCCTCTATCGATATAGACGTAGGTAAAGTAATTCTTATGCTTCTTACTGATTTCGATATACTTAATTACAGCTTCTAAACTAATGTAGGAAGGAAAGAATCACTCGTCTTAAAAGTAACCTTCAACAACCAAGATTGAACATACATATACATATACATACATACGCATCGCCCTACATCGAAACATTTAACATTATCTAAGTATGTAGATGTAAAATCCGCAACTCATCACGGTGTTTACAACCCTCTATCTTAGCCACACACACACACACACACACACATATCCACATACTTGTCAACAACTGAAAACTCGACTCGTCTCAACATCCGTCAATAATAACCTTTGAAATTTCTATATACGATTCATTTTCTCTTAACTCCACTTTGAAATAGATCTTTATTCCTTTAAAGATAGGAACAGAATTTGCTGGCACAACAAGGCTTTCATTTTCCAGCATAACGTCTTAAGAACCAATCTAGAAGCTTGATGAAAATTGAACCGTGTATCATACGTAGCAAGGTATAGAATGGCTTGGTGGGTATGTCAATAGAAGGCTTTTCAGTATGAAAATGTTTATGTTTATAGCGATCTGTTGTGGGAAGTTAAAAAGAGACGGGCGTATGTAAGCGTGTGCGGGATTGTATGATCAATACGTGAGCTGGCTTCGTGTCCTCGGTACTGAAGGCTCCCTAATGGTCGTTTTCTTACATTTGCATGCTAATTGACTTCTCTCGCTGCGTTCCTTTTGTCTCGAGCGTGTGTGACGTAAATTGAGACGAATTAGTGTCTTGTTGGCTTGAGATGAGCAGTTTGGTGGGGATTATAAAAAAAATATTAATCGGATACCTATTTAAAATCTGTACAGCGAATATTTCTCTTGAAATAAATAAGTAAATTTCTCAAACAATAGGAGAAGTGATCAAAGATTGTTCTTGTAAGCTTTAAACCTTTCATATTCAATAAAAAAAATGTACTTCATATCCATTGACAAAATTGAATCGTTTTGCCTAAAAACCTATAAATCTATTCATGTTTCAGGCGCGATACCTCTCGAGGGATCAGTTCGACATTGAATTCAAATACCGCCAACGCGTCACAAAATAATAAACTTTATGAACTGTAAAACATCTCTGTCGTCCTCAATTTCACCAAAAATTTATTCCTGTAAATGTATGTAGGTACTTACCTAAAAGGTTCAATTTACTCCAGTAAAACTCTTATATAGAATATTTGGTGTTTAAATAAAACATGCCCCAAATGAATCATAAATCTGTATGTTAGGAACAATAAATTTTCGGTTTTCTGTATCAAACGGAGATTTGCGGCGTAGGGCGGGTGTGGGCGGCGTTGCTAGGCAACCGGCCGCCCCACTCCGACCCCCTACCCGGATCACTTTTAAACTTTCATGTCGGAAAGTTTTTAAGGTTTGCTTGTGGCTCTCGGATTCGCCATCTTTTTGTTTTAAGCCTCTTCCCGAGGAAAACAACATGAATAAAGTACACGTGCCCTGAAAATGTTCTTGAGAAAAATACCCCACGTAATTTGCTTAAGCAGATATAAGGAAATTCTTTGACTCGTGAAATGTATAAATATAAATTTTACATAGAATGCGAACCAAGCGTCGCCTAATACAATTAGAGATGCGAAAGAAAAATATTTTCTACTAACATTGAGAGAGATGATTTGATTTGTAAATCTGATTATTTATACTGAATTTTGTGAGTACATGTAAAGAGAAAAATGCACCTCTTAAGTCAAAGAAAATGTGTTGAAATAAACAACTGTCTCTAATATTTATTATGACGTAGCAGCATACAAAGGTATCTAAAAATAGAGAGAAATAAAATCTAGACATAAACGTAGCTAAGTGTTAGCAGTAAAGTGCTCGGCATCACGAGAATGATAGAACATTTTTCCACGGTTATTAAATGTTGAAAAATGTCTCGACATTTACCGCGCCACTTACCTGTATGTGAAGACAATAATGCAACGTAAACGGTTTTATAAAACTTGAGATATACCGATTTACGAAGATATGAAAAATATATACAGATATAAGATTTATAGAAGCGGGTATCTATGCTTCATGGTCAATTAGAAAGTGTTTATATCGTCGAAGTTAAAATTACCACAACCTATGAAAGTATAGGACCAGATGTAAAATAAATTTTAATTTTAAACTATTTTTCACTTTAGTAGTCTTTCTAGTTCAATAGGCCATCACCAAAATAATATTAACAGAATCGTTTCTCTAGCATTAACTTTTTTTTTTGGTCTGTATTAAATTTTATGTAATTTGCTTATTTCCAGCTATTGTGGTTTGAATAATTTCCAAAATTACATAACAATCTTTCAGTAAAAGCAATTCGCTCCACCATACTCCAAAATGCCTAAATTCCAAGAAACTCCGACACAGATCGGTCATGATTTTTGTGTATCTAGATTGTAAAGTTTTTAACTTACGAGAGTACTACGTACAAAATTGATGAGGGAGCGCAACCACGCGAGCTCCAAGCAGGCTTGGCCCGAAGGTGCTTTTAGCCCGTAATTGGTGAGCTTTTAAGACTGCCGCGCGTTCGTTTGACGTCGTCCGTGTACTACCGACGACTAAAACGAATATGGAGCCGTTTTGCCGCGAAAAAAATAACTAAAAACAAATAAAAATATTCCGCTCCAGCCAGGTCGCCGTTTGAGTTTCCATAAAACTCTTTACTCAAAATTTTGGTTGTGTTTTTCGTTTAAGAGTTTGGGTTGTTTCATATTTTTTGACAGTTTGCTAGGAGTTTTTTAGTAGCGTAGAACAGATACATTTTCAGCTAAATATCTATAGAAAGTTTCAGTTCTTAAACTTATGAAGTATGATAGCAGTTTCCTCACTTACAGATCTATCTCCTGAACATTTCTTTATCAGCATAATTAAAAATGTTGTAATTCTAATTCTTTTCCACTCGACTGTACTAACTAGTACAAAAATCGAACATGGAAGAACACATTCCGTCGAATAAGGATTAACTTGATTAGGTACGGTAGGACGGTAGGTTTTCTTGTTTTTCTACTAAAAGTATTAAAAGCTTTACACATAGTACGTAAGGTTAGTAATTACACCACATTACTATCAATTACGTATACTTTATACATAAGATAAATTAAGCACAAAACAAATCTGAAACACTAAGCCTAAATAACTCTTGAAACTATGATATTATAGTAGCTATGCTATTGAAATTAATTCAAGGCATCTTCTAACTATGATACAAACAAACACAGCAGCAAAACAGAATAAAAAAATGAATCCGAACACAATGGCATAGGCCAAGCCACGTGGCTGCAATAAAAAAGTTAAGAGTTCTAATTTCAAATTAACAGTGGGCGTAAACGAGCGCGCGCACCAAATTAGGCGGCAATTTTGACAGCGGGGTAACTTAGAATTTTGCTGTCAAAATATTTTTGCAAACAGTTGATGTGTTCGCATTCAATTACTTTTTTAACACCCACTTTTTATGTAACAAAACAAAACCACAATTAGCATAATAGTTACTTGTCACTTTTTTATTGTTAAACAATAATACCTAATGCGGTACACGGAATATTTCCGCCTCTTTATTTCAACCGGCACGGTAAACGTTGTAAAATAAATGCGCTCGACGAAAATAATTCATTACCCTAAGTGACTTGCCTAACAAATCTGGATCGTTAAATTAATTATTAATCAGTGAAAATGGTCCAAAAAGGATGAATTATAAAATTACCTCTCAAACGTTTCGTGGCGACCGAAAAGGGTACCTATGCTTTCAAGAGCTTTACACACGATGTTTCTGTCTCTTTTTGCACTCGAGGTTCCAGGGCAGGTGAAGGCACCCCTTTCAAGGGTCGCCTACACTCAGTCGTTGGTAAATTCTGTCCCTTCGTAATAAAAGGGCGCCCCATAAATATATAACAACATTTAGTTAAAGCCTTTTGATTAATATTATAAATAAAGCAAGTGTTTATTTTGAAGAGTATACGTTTACGAGTATACATTTACTAAAAATAATTCGGAAATATAAAGAAAAATATATGTCCCCATAAATTCCAATCTCCTTACATAAAACACAAGCATCAATAATTTGGAGAAGACAAATCGAAAAGTTAAAGGGTAAGGGGTACATTATAAAGTAAAATTGAAACGTTTCTTGAAACGGCAGATAAATCGTGTGTCTACTGTAAATTGGTCTGTGGCACTGCCCTTTCTCCCCCTGTCATCGCCTGTGGCATAGCAAGTAGAGGGTAGGTAGGGGGGTCTTTTAAAGCTGGTCCTAAAAATTGATGTATTCGGGCATGGTTAAACGGCGGGGTCCGCACCGTCACAGCCATTAAAAACTTATTAAACATCATCTCGAGCAATTACTCCTCCCTCCCCGACTTGAGTAGACCCGCCACGCACCCCCTTCCACCTGTCGCCCGGCTAGTGTTAGCTCAAGTAAAATCGGGGACGTAGTTACGCGCGTGCCCTCACTGCAAAAATGATGTGAGGAAAATTGGTTGATGTCTTTAAATTCGATTGATACTTACTGGAATTCTAAAAGTGTTTGAAGAACCTAGCTAATATGAAATTGCTTACAAATTCCAATTGACTATAAAATCTTCATCTCTTTATCAACCTTCACTAAGTTAAAACTGAACAAATTACCAAATTATAGTCAAAAAACTTTTTCTAGCACACGTACGATTGATATTCGTGTCCGAATGCGACCATGCATATAACCTGCTCCTCTAGATATGAAGGTGACTGGCCACGGACCGTTCGCCGTCGGACACGGCTGCGGAAGCCGCGGCTGCCGAGCCACAGGAAACGACACGTAGACGGCAACCAACCGGAATTTATTCCACTATATTCCCAGAACACCGATATAAAATATCGCGAGCCGATGATTTTTATTAGCGTTAAATGAACGGACAAAATTGAGTTCCTGATGCTGGGATTTTTATTTGCTGTGTTATTTTTTTTGGCATTAATTCAAAGGCTTGAGGAAAATTGGAATCTGGTAAACGCACCATACCCGTACTTGATTTTCACTTTGTGTTTTAATTGATTTTTATGCAACATCTGCAGTCATTTCCAAATGAAATACCACAATTTTGCTAGAGAGACCTAGAGAGTCATTCCATCATTTTTTTATTCAAAATATATTTTTGTTTACATGAAAAATAACTACGAATAATGTCACGTGTCACTCATAAGTGGACATGAAAGCCATGCAATTTGGTGGTGCTCTCCCTCACAATGGCGTACTGCTATTTGTAGCATTTATGACATTGTATTACAGTAAGAGCGGGGGCGGGCTTGGGCGGGACGACACATGGTCACAACAAATGTCGCGATTTTAAAAATTATTGTTGATTTTATCTTAATTTATCTTATTCTAGAATATAGTTAGTATTTAAAACCAAAGGTGGACTACCTTCCAATTTCATACGTACATGACTTTAACCTGTCCTGAAAAATGCATCATTTCATGCTTTTTAGAAAACATCTGAAAGAGTTGTAGTCTATTAATATTTGGCAAGCAAAATATCTCCACCTATGCAATATTCTACAGTTCATATTTCTATGCACAACATATTATGTTAGTTACGTGATATGGATCAACACAATTTGCGTATTATTCATTTAATCATTCATAATAGTTCATACCTGTAATTTTCAGGTAAAAATAAATGCAAGGTACGAAACTGAAATCTAATAAAATCAAGTTTAACACATTGCGTTCCGTTTATAAAAATATAATTATCTATTTTGGAAGCAATTCCATTTGTAAATTAATGTATGTATTAGTAGTTTTAACAGAACCACCTTATTTTAAATACATTGCTATGGACAGATAGATATTTAAAACTGTTAAGCGGTACCTAATTATATTTCGTAATCAGTGACAATCATACCTAGTCTGGGTGACTAGATATTCAGTCCTATTAATACTCGGTCGGTCTTTAATACAAACGAAATTATGCGAACCAGGTATAAGGAACCCAAATAAGTACATACATTATTTAATATGTTTTAAACCAAAGTTTTATATACTTTCTATGCTTGTGTGAGTGAAAGTAGCCGCAATTGTTGAATGAATTGACAAAACCGTGCAGGTTTTTTATTATATTCTTACTTATTTATTTGCAATGCATGTGGAAAGTTTACTCTTATTGCACAACCAGATTAATTGTTGGACGAAAGCCATACCCATTTGTGGCAATCTACAAGACTGTTATGTTTTCCAAACGAAAAGTTTATTGGAATTTACAAGAGAATACTTACATAACTACTGGTACCCATATTAGAGATCCCTATTATATCAAATTTTAATGTGTTTCAAAAAGAAGCTATTATATTTTCGACACAGATGTCTAGAAAGCCCATTGCGAATGTTCGACAGAAGCTTACTGCGGCGCACGATAGCATGCTATGAGAACTTTATCACCGAATTTTACTAAATCTAAGCTGGTCCAAATGATTCCATAATCAAAATCAAAAAGCATTTGTTCAAAGTAGGCTAAAAACAGCACTTTCTGAAGGTCAAAATTACATGAGACAGCCCTTAAAACGCCCGCCCTTCACCACTTCCAATGTGTTTTTGCTAGGAAGAAGAAAAGGCGCAACTACGGATAAAGATATATAAAATACTAACGGCTAGTCTCACAGGTTCCAGATAAAGTTCTAGATAGCTATCTGAGAGAAAGTGCTATACAAATGTTTGACTTATTGTCTGGCAGCTTATGAGACGACCTCAGGTCACATTCAAAACAAATGCTATGAAGAAATCATGAATGTTCTTGAGAAACATAACCACTTACACTAGAAGTGTTGAACAAAATGAAATATTTAGAAATTACACTAGATGAAGCAATAAGGCTAAATCCTACTCCGTATTGCATTGATCGAAAATGTTCGTCTAAATACATATTCCGAGATACAAATATAATGGTGATAAGATCATCTTCATTTTCATGCCAGTTCATGGATTGCACCGCAGTCCGAACTATTTCGAAAATTTTTACATGTTTGATCCAGAGAGATTTCTGCCCGAAAACAAAGTTAGAATAGAAACGTATGTTTATTTGCCTCGTGGACCTAGAACATATTTAGGTATGTATTTATGCCAAAGACATATATTTTAGTTTCAGCTAATATAAGTTATTACTGTGCGTGTATGATTGGCTTTGTAAACTCTCACGGCTAAACTTACTATTACTTACTACATTCTAGTATAAGTAACATTCCTACAGTATATCGTTATGACTTAATAGATGCGTCTAATGTTCAGTTAATTGAGATTTATTTAATACTTATTTAATTTAAGAAAATGCTACTAATAAATGTTTATTTCAAACAAGCACAAGTGTACTAGTATGCACACATGTGGTAAAAAAAATATTATATGAATATTCAGGGCCACTTTCAGAATTCCGGATAAAGTTCCAGATAGCCGAAAGCCGAAGCAGAAATACTATTTTCTCCGAGTCTTAAACCTGAATAAACCAGTTTTTAGATAAAGTTTTAGATAGTTTTTAAATTTGACTACTTTTCTATGGCACTATCTGTCAGATTACTATCTAAAACTTTATCTGAAAACTGTGAAGTGGGTCCTTAAACCTCTTTTCTCTTTCATTTCAGGTTTAAGACTCGGGGAAAATATTATTTCTAGCGGTTACCTATGTCTTCATTTCTCCAAAAGTTCAAAGTAAGTATCTCCCTGTTTGATAAGCAAGCCGTTAAAATAGAATTCAGAAAAAAAACAGCTTGCCACGACATTGAATCGAAAATTGTATTTCTAGTTAAATACCTTAAATTAGAAAATAGAAAATCATTTATTTTCTATGTATGTCAGGCAATAGGGCAATCGCTTAATTATTTATTATGGTGTACAGTGCAGATACCTAACCATGATGATTATGGTGTAACATCAAATTGTTTTGACCACACTATTCCTTGTCTTAACCTAAGGTTAAGCATTCCTCTATAGAATATTTAAATTCCTTTTTATTCATCATCATTTAAGTATTTTAAGTATGTGATCATTTTTTTTTTTTGAGGAAATAATAGTTGTCTTACATACATAAGACTGTGTTATCGGTAGATTAGTAGATACTTTATAGTAGATCTTTATGGGCTTAGTATCTATGAATGAAACACTGATTGTATTTATTTGTCCATTAGTTGTATGTACTTGCAATAAGACTATTCTGATAATCAAATATCTAATAATAGTAGTAAACGTTTACTCTGTCTGTACATATAATGCTAGAAAACCTCAACTGAGTATGATAAAATGTAGCTCACTTACAAAACATCTGAACCGTTCCAGATGCAATTTAGAATGATAGTACTTCCACTCTTGAAAAACAAAGGAAGATAATTATAAAACATAAATACTTGATACGGCGCGTATTGTGAGGAGGTTTTCATCTCTGGAACTCTAACCACCGGTACCTTGAACCCTGTGCCCGATATTACGGTGTTTTTTTTTTTNACCCATATTAGAGATCCCTATTATATCAAATTTTAATGTGTTTCAAAAAGAAGCTATTATATTTTCGACACAGATGTCTAGAAAGCCCATTGCGAATGTTCGACAGAAGCTTACTGCGGCGCACGATAGCATGCTATGAGAACTTTATCACCGAATTTTACTAAATCTAAGCTGGTCCAAATGATTCCATAATCAAAATCAAAAAGCATTTGTTCAAAGTAGGCTAAAAACAGCACTTTCTGAAGGTCAAAATTACATGAGACAGCCCTTAAAACGCCCGCCCTTCACCACTTCCAATGTGTTTTTGCTAGGAAGAAGAAAAGGCGCAACTACGGATAAAGATATATAAAATACTAACGGCTAGTCTCACAGGTTCCAGATAAAGTTCTAGATAGCTATCTGAGAGAAAGTGCTATACAAATGTTTGACTTATTGTCTGGCAGCTTATGAGACGACCTCAGGTCACATTCAAAACAAATGCTATGAAGAAATCATGAATGTTCTTGAGAAACATAACCACTTACACTAGAAGTGTTGAACAAAATGAAATATTTAGAAATTACACTAGATGAAGCAATAAGGCTAAATCCTACTCCGTATTGCATTGATCGAAAATGTTCGTCTAAATACATATTCCGAGATACAAATATAATGGTGATAAGATCATCTTCATTTTCATGCCAGTTCATGGATTGCACCGCAGTCCGAACTATTTCGAAAATTTTTACATGTTTGATCCAGAGAGATTTCTGCCCGAAAACAAAGTTAGAATAGAAACGTATGTTTATTTGCCTCGTGGACCTAGAACATATTTAGGTATGTATTTATGCCAAAGACATATATTTTAGTTTCAGCTAATATAAGTTATTACTGTGCGTGTATGATTGGCTTTGTAAACTCTCACGGCTAAACTTACTATTACTTACTACATTCTAGTATAAGTAACATTCCTACAGTATATCGTTATGACTTAATAGATGCGTCTAATGTTCAGTTAATTGAGATTTATTTAATACTTATTTAATTTAAGAAAATGCTACTAATAAATGTTTATTTCAAACAAGCACAAGTGTACTAGTATGCACACATGTGGTAAAAAAAATATTATATGAATATTCAGGGCCACTTTCAGAATTCCGGATAAAGTTCCAGATAGCCGAAAGCCGAAGCAGAAATACTATTTTCTCCGAGTCTTAAACCTGAATAAACCAGTTTTTAGATAAAGTTTTAGATAGTTTTTAAATTTGACTACTTTTCTATGGCACTATCTGTCAGATTACTATCTAAAACTTTATCTGAAAACTGTGAAGTGGGTCCTTAAACCTCTTTTCTCTTTCATTTCAGGTTTAAGACTCGGGGAAAATATTATTTCTAGCGGTTACCTATGTCTTCATTTCTCCAAAAGTTCAAAGTAAGTATCTCCCTGTTTGATAAGCAAGCCGTTAAAATAGAATTCAGAAAAAAAACAGCTTGCCACGACATTGAATCGAAAATTGTATTTCTAGTTAAATACCTTAAATTAGAAAATAGAAAATCATTTATTTTCTATGTATGTCAGGCAATAGGGCAATCGCTTAATTATTTATTATGGTGTACAGTGCAGATACCTAACCATGATGATTATGGTGTAACATCAAATTGTTTTGACCACACTATTCCTTGTCTTAACCTAAGGTTAAGCATTCCTCTATAGAATATTTAAATTCCTTTTTATTCATCATCATTTAAGTATTTTAAGTATGTGATCATTTTTTTTTTTTGAGGAAATAATAGTTGTCTTACATACATAAGACTGTGTTATCGGTAGATTAGTAGATACTTTATAGTAGATCTTTATGGGCTTAGTATCTATGAATGAAACACTGATTGTATTTATTTGTCCATTAGTTGTATGTACTTGCAATAAGACTATTCTGATAATCAAATATCTAATAATAGTAGTAAACGTTTACTCTGTCTGTACATATAATGCTAGAAAACCTCAACTGAGTATGATAAAATGTAGCTCACTTACAAAACATCTGAACCGTTCCAGATGCAATTTAGAATGATAGTACTTCCACTCTTGAAAAACAAAGGAAGATAATTATAAAACATAAATACTTGATACGGCGCGTATTGTGAGGAGGTTTTCATCTCTGGAACTCTAACCACCGGTACCTTGAACCCTGTGCCCGATATTACGGTGTTTTTTTTTTTAATGTTTTTATATTCTTTCTTTTTTATAATTATATTAAAAAAATTACAAAAATATGTTAAAAAATAAATGAATTAAACAAAAATAATATTTATTAATAACCTTTAGAATAGACAAAATATTTAAATAATTATGTTAATCTATTTTGTACTGTCTCTCGTCTGGCCCTGTGGCGCAACGGATAACGCGTCTGACTACGGATCAGAAGATTCCAGGTTCGAATCCTGGCAGGGTCGCAAATTATTTATTGCAATTTCTTGTTATTCGCATTTTTTTGGTATTAGATTATAACTCACATAAACGTATTAAGATAATAAAATATTTTGCTCTAATCACTAAAACTCTGGAGCGATACACAAAACCAGGCGGTTTCCTGTTTCAATCTTAATCTTTACTTATATTATAAAGTTGAAGAGTTTGTTTATTTGTTTGCTTAAGCACGCCAATCTAAGGATTTAAAAAAATCTTGTAGTGTTACATTGCCTATTAATACCTAGGCTACGTTTCTCCGGGTGCGCAGAGTAGTTGCAAGGCACATGAATGAAACCACTGTCATAGAAACTTCATAAACGGAATAACAGTAAGGTAATTCAAGGCACGAATGAAGTTAATCAAGTTATTATTGTAGTATAACCCAGACAAAAACTATAACAAACTAGTCTCACTCGCGTCCCAGGAGAACTACTTCCTGAACAGCGACAAAAATAGCAAATAAGTATGTTTTCCTGATATAAAACCTACACTACTCATTAAATTCTGTGCAGTTGTTTTTGTGTGAAAAAGTAATTCATATACTTACAAACTGTCACACTTATAATATGAGTAAGAAGTACCTATAAATATTTTTCTACTTCCTTGTAGCATTATTGTTTTTACTATGTAGTACAGCACTTTTCGCATAAACCTAACATAGCACATAAACAAACCCTTAAGTACCTATACACACGTACCGACACGACTATACACGAACTTAGCCAAAGCTCCCGTTTTACTTCAAGGAGCGGGGAATCAATTAAAACTACTAATAAAGTTCTAAGACGTTTCACTTCTCCCCTGCTTACTCCCCGAAAAGTTCTCTTAGTGTAAGACGAATTCTATTTTGCTTTGCCTTCCGCCAACTAATTAGGGGCACGAATTGTTTTGGATAAGAACAGTGGCTTTTGTTCGATAACTTGAATGTTTAAGTTACAGAAAATGTATGCAGGTATCGACTTTTTCGACTATTGCATTACCGTCTCATGTACATAAGTATATCGAGCACTTTAAAACATTTATCTTCACTTATGACACAAGTACTAGACTCATGTATACCAACTAGCTATCGAACAATTATAATAATAATGGTGTCCTAGCCGATTGCCGGCCACGGCGGCTGTTCTCATATAAGGAGATCAGCCAGCTGCGCAGGACATTATATAGTGCACAAGCATTTGCGCAGACACAGGTGCACTCCCTATTCCCTCACTCCTATAACCCGATGGGACGGCAATCCGACACGACCAGCGAGAGATCAGGCGCGGGACCGACAGTAACGTGCTCTCTGATGCACGGGTGTATCAATCACCAACTTCCAACTTCGGGCTGCTTTGTGAAAGTTTCTAAAACCCACAAAGCGATTTTGGCCCATCCCTGGAATCGAACCCGAGACCTCGTGCTCAGCAGTCGGCAATGCGAAAACTAGACCAATGCACATATTAACAACATTGCAGTTTTAATAATACCCATGAATAAAGATTAGCCGCCAGTTTCACAGGTTCCAGATAAAATTCTAGATAGCTATCTGACAGATAATGCCGTAAAAATAGAAGATATATTTTTCAAATGCAACTTGAACCACAACTATTCCAAAATAAAACATTTATTTTTCTACGACGACATTCTAATTTCTTTCTTTACGTGAACAGCGTGACTGAATTGAAACATTCTCGACACTGCTCGACTAAACTTATTGTACGATCTAGGCAGTGTGGTATTAGTGGGACCATCTATACTGTGAGTATCCCTTATACAGAGAACAGCACATCAAGTTACCACAATCTGCCAATATTCTGCAATCGATTTTCAACCTTATGACAATGGAGGTAGGTTATTGTTTGATTGGTAAAATTTGACAGATTCGTATACGTTGACCTGCTGTTGTCTGTACAGTTTATCATTCACACATCAATGAACTTGCCTATGTAAATTCCTAGAAACTCCACTTTACTATAACAGGTTTAGTCTACCACGTGGTAGGTACACACCTGTGGTAGTAACTTGCAACGGTGTTAATTCTCGGAATCGCACGCTGTGGATATCCAATGCACATGGAATCTGTGTAATCCTGATTTACTAACGTTGTATTCGCTGGACGTAAACAACGTGGAAACGTGTTGCATAAAACGGTAAATATTTTAAATTTTCTTTTTTTTCTACATTTCTCATCGTCAAAGCCAACAATCATCAACTGCTGGTAAATATTTTAATTTTTTCTGAAAATATTTCTTATCGTCACAGCCTACAAACGTCCATTGCTGGACTGATCTCCGCCAAGCTGGGCCTGATTTGCCCATACGCACACAGTTGCTCGCCCAACCCTGGTCTGTTTTTCAGCAGAGTGCACCACGGGAAGGTGAAGTTGTCGATTAGAACAAGACGAACGTTTGTTTACCTTCACCCCTATTCTCTTGTATTTTTTAAATATAATTGAAATAATTATATCTAGCTACCACCACAAACCTACATCTTGCATACAATTTTAATTAAGAACTTTAATCAGAAAGAAAGTAATTTGCTTTCTTTACATTCCCTTCCTTATCTTCTTTATTTCTTGTAGTTTGTTGATAGGATACAGGACAATTATTGTTAGCTCGACTTGAAAATCGAACCCAAGATCCTTATCCTCTATTACTGGCAGGCATTCAAGACAGCAATAATAAAGGTCGCTTTCTCATTGTGGGTTTCGTACGCAGTTATTTTAACTTTGTTTCATAACTAAAGCCAATTCAATAAGACTTCTTGCATAAGATTCAAATCCGCAAAACCAGAAATCACTATCCCATCTCAATTTATTCAGATCCTTTAAAGCCAAGTAAATCTTCACTTTTATGACAAAACTCATTTTCAACCAAACTACACTACCACATTTATCGAACATGAATCATTTAGCGGTAGAACCCAAAACGATCTGAAATCGAATATCAATTAGATATCTCTTGATCTGGTAATGAATCTCGCTAACTTGATACCAGTAATGATATTCATAATGTGGGGTTGTATGCAAAAGGGTTGCCAGTATAGAATTTATTTTTTATACACTTGCTGAAAGGAAGATGAGGTGATAAGCTATCGGTTTTTTTTAAGCCATATGTTTGGGTTGGGTATTATTTTTATTAAAAGATTTTCTGAAATTATAATAAGAAAAATATTATTAACACTTTTTATCTTATCAGATGAGGGAAACATAAGCTAGTTAACATTCATAGTAGCTTGAAATATTTACAAGTGTTTAACAAAATGTTCAAGTGGAATGTTAATTAAATGTGACAACCCTAAAAGGTATTTATTTCAATTTTAATAAAACAATAAATAATTTCTTTATTGGGTTATATATTTAGGGAAAGATTCAGGTTTCTAACATACAAACAATCCACAAGTTATTGTTGATATTAAATTGTTGCAATATTTTCTCTGTTATGGGAAGACAAAAGTATTGTAGGAACTGCGAAGAGTCACGCCGCCGCAAGTTCACTCGCTATGAACTCGAAGCTCACACATACAAGCGTGTTCCTACATAATTGCGTTTAACATTTAACAAAGATTTGTCATCGCGTACGTCGCTGCAGCCACCCAGTCCTGAGCAGACAGACATACAGACACAATCACCGACACAAAGCACTCGCTACATTAAAAGCATCCACCCTTCTCTGTTTCACGTTTTACCTCAAGAACTTCCATACATGATTTTGCGTTTTGTGAAACAAAACATAGTGCAATGCATAAACTTTAAACGCAAGATCGACGAGGAGCCGTGGGGACAATAAAACAAAGAAAAGCGTATCTGGCCCGAAGCGGTGCGCGGCGAGGGGCGGGCGCGGGCCGCGGCCGGCCAATGGGAGCGCGCGCCGCGGCCGCCCCATCGGCCCGCCCCGGCCGGTCCGCGCTCGCCGACGGGGATGAATGAGACGCAGCATCCCTATAAAGATTTTACATCGATTATGGGGGTATGGGAGCAGGCCGTTTCTGTCTCGCCCGTGGGCGGCGACGTGAGTTCCTCTCGCGCAGTCGCGAACAATTAACGCGCGGGGCGGCGTGGTCGGTGCGGCGCGACGTGCGACGTCACTATAATGTGGTTAGTCAGTGAGCGTCGGGGCCGAGCCGACGGCGACGGCGACGGCACGGAGCACGATCACCGTAGCGCGGGAGAGCCGCGCTGGTCGCTCAGCCAGCGCGCCGGCCACAGCACGGTGGAGTTCAAGAGCGCGGCGTGCGCGGGGGCCTCCGAGCCGCCCGCGCCGCCTCTCACCGCGCTGCCGGACCCACAGCAGTTCAACATATTCCCGGCCTTCTTCAGCCGCCAGCTCAACTTCAGCGGCGGCGGTGGATGCGGCCAAGGTTCCAAGATAATGGAGGAGCTGCGACCAAACCTGGTGGGTGGACTGCTGGGGGTGCCGGGGCTACTGGACGAGCACCAGCCGGACGCCAAGTTCCTGCCGGCGGGAGGAGAGAGCAAGTACACGCCGGACAAGGGACGCAAGTGCAGCAACGCTTCTTCATCTTCGGCGGAGGAGTTCGGCGGCCTGTACGGTGCGGAGCACGCTGCCACGCCGCCTGCGCCGCCGCTCAGCCGCTCCTTACAGGATAACACAGGTATGTACTCTTACTCAGACACGTCATATAGATATACACAACTGTCTCTCAATATGGAAGAACAGCTAGTATTCGATCGACATACATAAGTCTTCTTAAGATTTTAGAATCAATTTTAATAGAAACCAATATGCCAATGTTGTTATGGGGCCGATTGGGTAAACAATATGTTTGCCATTCCATGCCTCCTGATTACGTAAGGACTCTATATATTTCAAGCTGTTTGCTTATTCCTTGCTGGCAGTTTCAGTTGCCACTATTTCTTGCCCTACCTTACACTTTAACAAGGAGAATATTCCTAACTCCTTGTGTTGTTAATAAGCAATCAATGTTTTATATCAATAACTGCTTAGGTACTCAGTGAGTTTTAGTTTCTTACTTACTTTTTCTCTCTTCTCGGAGGATTAAAAAGATAAATTAGTGTCAATTTAAATTTACCTATCTCCATAGGTAATCTTGTTTTATTAATTGTATGGCTGTTTTGTCAGCAGTATTAGGAACCCATTGCAATTTTCTTGCTAACTTTCCTATTACAGCTTAATTAAGATAATTGGTAGGAGATACCTAAAGTACTACGAATGACAGCTCCTATTATCGATGGCGTGAATTTTATCAGAGCATTACATGGTCAGCAACAATAGTTAATGGACTATTGTATACAATCAAAATTATAAAATACCTGAACTCTAAAATGTCCCATACTCGTACGTACGTACTGCAGAAAAAAATCTGAAAATAACAAAAGTCTCTGAACTTTTGCATTTGAGTTTTTTAATTTTGTTTGTGTAAATGGGAGAGGTGAATTAGACAGATACAGAAGGAAAGATATTTAAACTGAAAGATATTTAAAGAAGTATAACAACCAGTTTCACAGGTTCCGGATAAAGTTCTCAATAACTATCTGGCAGGCTAATTTATGTCGTAGAAATGTTTTATTTTTATTTTGATTACTTTTCTATAGCATGATCAGTCAGACAGCTATCTATACAGTTATTCTGGTTTTATAAGTATTATAATTAGGTATTAGCAACAGTACCGACATTGGGTAAAATTCTCTTGCATCAGTTTAGTTTTCATTAAAATAATGATAAATGGAATGTTTTAATTAGCAAGTCCTTCCTGGGTATCAAATGAATAGCTGCTGCTTATATCATATCTTCAAAAATCAGCCCTTGGGTTGGTTAATAGAGAGTAAAGAGTTTTACCCAATTCTTCTCAATATTCCTAAGGGAGTTATTGATGAAAATCTATATTTTAGGGTTCCTTACCTAGCTGGTGAAAAAACCTAAAACTAAGCCTGCGCTGTCCGTCCGTGAAACTGTACCCAGCTGTATCTCATGAACCGTGATAACTAGAGAGCAGTTTTCACAGGTGATAAATCGATGTCGCAATTTAAAAACAAATACTCAAAATAACAAACAACTCTTGGTGCACGAGTCCGCCTCGCACATGGCTGGTTTTATTATTTTTACAAGACATTAGAATAATATTAGGTAGGTACTGATACTAAGCGGCGACCGCCAAAAAGTATGTCACAAGGCACATAATACAAATATACCTACGGCAATGTTTTTCTTCGATTTAAACCAATTGAAGATGAGGGGAATGAAGGGAAAACCATTGTTTCGGAAGGCAAGATAAAGTGGTGGGTCCCGGCTGTCATTTGAACATCTTTAGCAGTCATTACGGGTAGTCAGAAGGCAGGAAGTCCGACAACCAGTCTTTACCATGTGGTATCGGGTTGCCTGGTACCTGGGCTATGGAGGTCACGTAGGCAGTCGCTACATGTAAAACAGTGGTTCTCAGCTGTATCCAGTTAGACTGGAAGCCGACCCCAACGTAGTTGAGAAAAGGCTACGCAGATGATGCGGAAAAACCATTGCCGGACAGAAGTTTTGTCGGATAAAATTTCATTGGCGTGTTCATACTTACCCAGATTTCCAAAAGAACAACCATGAGTTCTTTGTTTGTCTTTATTGTTATGTCTTAACTACCAGTCGCCATTTTGGCTATTGGCTAAAAATTTACCAATAATACCCTCCTTTTTGCACAGTAACTCGGGTACATTTGCCTTATCTTTTCTCAAATATGTTGGGGTCGGCTTCCAGTCACTCCTGATAAAACTAAGTACCAGTGTTTTACATGCCTTTCTGTCCTCCTCAACCCAATCATCTGGGTAACCTCGTACCTGTTACCAGATAGTCATAGGCAGTCGCTTCACTCAAAACACTGGCACTTAAAAGACTGTCTCGTTGGTATAATAGTTGCAGAGAACGACTGCTGTACACGGGATCTTGGGTTCGATTACTGGGTCGGGCCGAAATCGCTTTGAAGGTTTAAGATATTTTCACAAAGCAGTCCAAGGAAAGTTGGTAATTGTATGAGTGAAGCCAGCAAATGTTGGTCCTACGCCGGATCTCTCCGGTTGTGTCAGCTTGCCGTACCAGGCGGGGTATGAGAGTGACAGACGAAATAGGGAGTATACCTGTGTTTGCGCAAATGCTTTTGCATTACAATATTCCTTGTGCAGTTGGCTGATCTCTTAAAAAAAACAGCGCAATACTCTTGGACATTAATAATAATAATGTAATTTCTTCATCTATGATCATGTACATATATGTATATGCTTTAATGGGTGATTTTTTATACAACTAGAAAGAACTCCAAAATCAATAATTCTGGCTTACTCCTCGTCGTGCCACCAACGTGTATCACCATTCCTCCTTCGTACCGACGAAATTCTAATGAACATAATTGAAATATACTCTACTTACATTTTCTTCTATCGGTCTAGTTTCCTTAAAAATAAACAGCAAGGTCTACTGTCCGGATTCGTTGCAATGATATAGGTTACCGACTTTGATTCTTGCACTGTGTACTTATAAATGAGTGAATTTGGATGCGGGACAGGAATATTTTTTGAAATGGTGTTGGATACTTTTGTTTTACCATAGTTTACTGTCATAGAAAAATAGATACAGATGTTTAAAACTATAACATTCGTTGATGCTATACAGCATACACGTAGGTAGCCTCTACTCGGGATATGTGCGTATAATTACAATTCCAATTAGAGTAATATTGCAAACAATCGGCCCGCGGGTGACGTCATGAATACGAAATGTCACTAACGACCGTCCCCTGCCCCCGCCCGGCTCACCCCACCCCCGCCGCGCCTCCGCCGCGAGCGAAGCCTGAATTTTCAAGCGGCTCGGGTTGCCGAGTTGAATATACGCTCTGCACGTTAAATGTACGCTGAATAATAATTGTAACATTGACGAAAATGTATAGCGGTAACGTTGTATAGATAATGATTACTCAAACTTTGTTTAGTTTAATAGGTTCTAGCTAAATTATGTCATTTTACATTTAAATCAGCAACTTAGTTCAGCGCAATGTTGAAATATTCTAGTCGGATAATCGACACCAAAATTACGGCGCCTATTTAACGCTACATCGCGCTACTTTATTTTTCTTCTAAAATCAACCACAATATAAACTGAAATACAAAATGGGACGATATTTCACTATGCAAGGTATATTCAGACTGCAGTATTTGATAGAAACATTTAAACATTTATCGTTTTTGAAGTAGGTATCTGTCTGGCAGATGCATATAAACATATAGACAATCACGCAACAGAACAGACATAGCAGACTGCGCCAAAAGTCACGTAGACTTGTACTAACAATAATCATATCATAGGTAAGAATTATACTAAAAATGACCAATGAATACTGGGTCATTTTAATACGCTAAAATAAGAACATTTCAATGAAATTCATATTAATTTGATAATTCATCAACATATTTTTTTATTCAAAATATTCAATAGGTACTACTTTAAATGTTGCTGCAATTAATTGTACAATAAAATCTAATCTCCCCGATAATATGATGAAAACTGAACTGCATGTATAGTGGTTGAACAGTAAAGTTGTTAATTATAAAACAAATCAACGTTAACATTTAAATTAATATCATAATTATTAAACAGATATTGATGATTGAAACAATTATTACTACACACTTGCACATTGTGTTCATATTACAAATATTTGATTCTTTAATAATTACAAAATATGTGCTATTAAATTAAGAGTAAATAAATTCCAAATACACAATAGCTAGGTAAGTCTACTTCAAAAAATACAGATATTCTTAAAAAACAGTAAAAAAAATCATGGCTGAAAATATTACAATATGGATTTCTATACAGATGAAAAGAGATCTCATTTATTTTACCCGAATCAATATTAATATCATAGAGCTGAAGAGTTTGTTTGTATATTTACTTGTTTGAATGGGCTAATCTCAGGGACTACTGAACCGATTTACTCTCTCAAATATATAAAAATAACTAATAGTCCATGTAGCGAGGAAGGCTATAGGCCATTTTTTATCCGGATGCACGGAGTATATTCCACGGGACGCGGGAAACCCTTGGCGGAAGCTAATTGAATAATAAATTAACTTATAAAATATCACATTTTCGTTTATTCAAAATCACGCAGTATTCATCTAAACATTTATATATATTCATCTAAGCATTATAATCTAAGCTATAAAATATTTTTTTGAATTTTATAAGTCAATGTAGTAAACGCTTTCGTTAACGCTGCCATTCGGAATGTCGGGTGTCACAGGTTTCGCTTGGTAATAAAACCTTCTTTTTGTGAGTTTTTTCATTATTAACTTATCGGACATTACATTTTGTCCAGTCGTATACTTCATGTCAAGAGCTTCAGGCTTGAGAAGTTCGTTAATATCTTCGCTGTTATAAGATTTAGGTGTTGGAAAAACCGAACTTGATATCTGAGGTGATTCAGTATATTCATAATACACATCGTCATAATTATTTTCCTTTCTTTGTCCCTTTAATTTGTTAAGTTTTCGTAATTCTTCTAATAACTTCACTGCTTGAGGGAACTTCTGGGCTACAACGTCGTCGTAATCCAGTTTCTTGTCATATTTATTTGATACTGTTTTCGATGATGGAGTAGTGGTTCCTTGGGGCTTTGTAGTTTCATCAGGCCACCACTTGTTATTGTCGAAATTATCATCAATATCCAAACTGAAAGGATTATTAGGATCTGCAACAGAATACCTAGAAGACCCTAATCCTTCTGCAGGTAATTTTACCATATTTGGTAAATCAGCGGGCAATCTTAACTTAGATAGTTTAGTAGAAGGAATTCTTGCAATTTCATCCGAGGGGTTATCATAATGATTAGAACTTTCTGGAGGTAAATTTGAATTAGTTAAATCTTCAGAAGGTATATTTAGGTTGTTCGGTTCATTGTTCGGACTGTCAGTAGGTAGTTTTGAATTATAAGGATCATCTGAAGGTGAGTCACTTGCTTGGTTATAAGGAAATCCTGGCACATTGACTGGTGAATTCGATGGATATTGATCATTGAATGGTAGTTGTTTTGGTTCAAATTGACTATTAGATGGAAGTTTGCTTTCATATTGATTCTTTGGTAGGGATTTTGATTCATATGAATCTTCTAGAATCTTTTGAGCTTTATCTAGATCTTCAGGAGATACGTTTTGATCGGATGGTTGTTCTTCTGGTCGTTTCGGGTAATATTGATCTTCAGGAAGTTGGTTTGAGTTGTATTGATTGTCTGTTGGTAAATTTGTATTATAAGGACCGTCAGGATTGTATTGATTATCTGCTGGTAATTTTGAATTATAAGGACCGTCAGGATTGTATTGATTATCTGCTGGTAATTTTGAATTATACGGATCCTCAGAAATTTGTTTTGAGTTATAATGATTTTCTGGTGATAACTTTGATTTATAAGGATCGTCTAAAAGCTTTTTCTGATTATATAGATTTTCTGCTGGTGCCTTAGGTTTATTGGATTCATCGGCTGATTTCCTTGTATTATATTGATTTTCTGCAGGGAACTTTGACTTACTCGGATTCTTGGAAAGTTGCTTTGAGTTGTACTGACTTTCTGCAGATATTTTTGATCTAGACAATCCATCAGAATGCTGTCTTGAATTATAATGATTTTCTGAAGCTGATTTAGGTTTATTCGGCCCATCAGAAGGTGATTTATATCTTATATGATCTTGTGATGATGACTTTGGACTGTACATCCTATCAGAATCGTGTTTCCAATTATATTGATTTTCTGCAGATGATTTTGAGCCATATTGACCATTGGAAGCTTGTTTTGAAATATGTGGACGGTCCAAAACTTGCTTTGTATGGAATGAACTAACAGCTGAAAACCTTGTTTGATATGGTTTCACAGGAGGCAATCTTGACTGATATGGTCTTATTAAAGGATGTCTGAATTGATTTTGTTTCGCATAGTTTAATTTCGGCTGATTTAACTTTTCATGAAATAAACGGGCTGGCGGAAACCTAGGAATATTTGGGCGGTCAGAAGGTCTCCTTGCATTATTTTTGAAATCGTTGTATGGTGAATAGAAATCAAATTGGCAGTTAGGTTTCTTCGGACATTCTTCTGGGCATTTAGGTTCTGGTTCTGGACATTTAGGTGGCTCAGGTTCTGGACACTTACATTTTGGTTCTGGACAAGGCTTTGGTTCCGGACAAGGTTTTGGTTCTGGACAAGGCTTTGGTTCCGGACAAGGTTTTGGTTCTGGACAAGGTTTTGGTTCTGGACAAGGTTTTGGTTCCGGACAAGGACAAGGCTTTGGTTCTGGACAAGGTTTTGGTTCCGGACAAGGACAAGGCTTTGGTTCTGGACAAGGTTTTGGTTCTGGACAAGGACAAGGACAAGGCTTTGGTTCTGGACAAGGACAAGGCTTTGGTTCTGGACAAGGACAAGGCTTTGGTTCCGGACAAGGACAAGGTTTTGGTTCTGGACAAGGACATGGCTTTGGTTCTGGACAAGGACAAGGTTTTGGTTCCGGACAAGGACAAGGTTTTGGTTCCGGACAAGGACATGGCTTTGGTTCTGGACAAGGACAAGGTTTTGGTTCCGGACAAGGGCAAGGCTTTGGTTCTGGACAAGGACAAGGCTTTGGTTCCGGACAAGGACAAGGCTTTGGTTCTGGACAAGGACAAGGTTTTGGTTCCGGACAAGGGCAAGGCTTTGGTTCTGGACAAGGACAAGGCTTTGGTTCCGGACAAGGACAAGGCTTTGGTTCTGGACAAGGACAAGGCTTTGGTTCTGGACAAGGACAAGGTTTTGGTTCCGGACAAGGACAAGGCTTTGGTTCTGGACAAGGACAAGGCTTTGGTTCCGGACAAGGACAAGGCTTTGGTTCTGGACAAGGACAAGGCTTTGGTTCTGGACAAGGACAAGGTTTTGGTTCCGGACAAGGACAAGGCTTTGGTTCTGGACAAGGACAAGGCTTTGGTTCCGGACAAGGACAAGGCTTTGGTTCTGGACAAGGACAAGGCTTTGGTTCTGGACAAGGACAAGGTTTTGGTTCCGGACAAGGACAAGGCTTTGGTTCTGGACAAGGACAAGGCTTTGGTTCCGGACAAGGACAAGGCTTTGGTTCTGGACAAGGACAAGGCTTTGGTTCTGGACAAGGACAAGGTTTTGGTTCCGGACAAGGACAAGGCTTTGGTTCTGGACAAGGACAAGGCTTTGGTTCCGGACAAGGACAAGGCTTTGGTTCTGGACAAGGACAAGGCTTTGGTTCTGGACAAGGACAAGGTTTTGGTTCCGGACAAGGACAAGGCTTTGGTTCTGGACAAGGACAAGGCTTTGGTTCCGGACAAGGACAAGGCTTTGGTTCTGGACAAGGACAAGGCTTTGGTTCTGGACAAGGACAAGGTTTTGGTTCCGGACAAGGACAAGGCTTTGGTTCTGGACAAGGACAAGGCTTTGGTTCCGGACAAGGACAAGGCTTTGGTTCTGGACAAGGACAAGGCTTTGGTTCCGGACAAGGACAAGGTTTTGGTTCTGGACAAGGACAAGGCTTTGGTTCTGGACAAGGACAAGGTTTTGGTTCCGGACAAGGGCAAGGCTTTGGTTCTGGACAAGGACAAGGCTTTGGTTCCGGACAAGGACAAGGCTTTGGTTCCGGACAAGGACAAGGTTTTGGTTCTGGACAAGGTTTTGGTTCCGGACAAGGACAAGGCTTAGGTTCTGGACAAGGTTTAGGTTCGGGACAAGGACAAGGCTTTGGTTCTGGACAAGGTTTTGGTTCTGGACATGGTTTTGGTTCCGGACAAGGCTTTGGTTCCGGACAAGGCTTCGGTTCTGGACAAGGCTTTGGTTCCGGACAAGGTTTTGGTTCCGGACAAGGCTTTGGTTCCGGACAAGGCTTTGGTTCCGGACAAGGCTTTGGTTCCGGACAAGGCTTTGGTTCTGGACAAGGTTTTGGTTCCGGACAAGGCTTTGGTTTCGGTTTTTCCTTACAAGGCTTTCTCCTAATTGGGCCGTTTATTGTTTCTTTCGTTCTAAATGGTATCGCGTGAGCTGGGGGATTGGGATGAGCTTGCAAAATCTCATCAAATGATTTTGGGTAAGACGGATACACTTCTTCAGTATTGTATGGATCATAGTCAATATTATCAATAGGTTGATCATTATCTTCGTATGGTGATATCAGTTGTTCTAGCAGTGGATTTGGTCTGTTCTGAGCGCGTGAATTCTGCGCAAAAATGTTTTTAAACGGGTCTAGCAGACCACCTTCGTTCGTAGAAACTGTGTAACCTGAAAACATATAGCGTTCCTTAACTGAAAAGTCGGCTTAAAATTCGATTAATAGACGTTGGATGTATTTATCATAATTATTCAGATAGAACCAATCAAATATTGTGACAGATGAGATAATTGCCGTAAAAAAGGCTGTTTTCTGGGCATCGTTATCACTTGGTTATTAATTCATTTTAAGGAAATAATAATTGAAAACCTGACTACGACGGTGCTCAGAAACTTTGATTAAAGTAAATTCTGTTACAATGAAAAACTTTCCATGAGGTACGTAGTCACATCATTCCTATTTTGACTAAGGAGGTTATGCTACGTTAAAAGATCAAGAAATAGGTGAGCTTTCTTAAATGCGATGTAATAATCTACACAGCCCGACATCTTTGCAAGTATAACACGTAGGTTCAAGTTTATGTAATTCAACACTTACCAAATATCACTAGTGTACAGAATAACACACAAATTTGTTCCATAGTTGTTCAGACAGTGTTATTATTAGTACTGATTGGTCGTGGAACTCAAATCCCGTTAGTTTGTTAAACTAATTACCAAATCAATTATCATAGCAATCAGTTATATTTTCCACAAGATGTTCTCGACCGCGTAAGTAAACACAATAAAAAAATATATACAAAAACTATAACAAATATTCTTTTAACCAATTGTAAGTAGTTTTTAACCCACTTATAGGGGTGTTTTCGTCTTAAAAATACCAATACAAGTTCTTTATTTACTCACTATCAGCACAACAAACTCGTATTCGTGACAACCTATGACAACTCCGTCACTTTGACGGGATCTGTTTTATTTTTCATTTGCAAGACGAATAGGTTGCTATTGAAAAGTATTAATTGCTATGTTTATACGGGGAATTACGATGAACAATATTGTAGAAGTTATTCTTTATTTTGAAGGAATTAGTATTGCTTTGTGAAAGTGTTATAAGTTTGTTTTATAGAACTTAACATGCTAAATTTATCCCTGAATTTATTTATAATCGGCAATACTTTTTGACTATTTTTATTCTGAAGTGATCCCTAAAGAGCCCGTTCCGTCGCTTAATGCCAGCGACGGCGGCGACGGCGGACGGCGACGCGACTACTATAAAAAACGGTACATTTTAGGCAATAACAATAACGTTATCTGTCGTTAGATTATATGACCTCAAACGCAGTAAAAATAACAATTAATTACGACTTTGACTCTATGTTTCTAAATCTAAACTTGATTTTGTGATTATACAACGAAGACTGATGCGAGTTATTCATTTAAAAACAAAGGGCTGAAGTTTTATTCATCGGATAATTTTTATTTCAATAGAATATACCTAGTTTCAATTTGGAAGTTTTTGTGTAGAATACCTACTTATATTCGCCTGTACCTGGGACTCTCCGATTCTAGTAGGCTAAATAGAACCCCATGTAGTGAAGTAAATTGGGATAAGAAAGTCTCTTGCGGGTGTATGTACTTAGTTTAAAATGTATATAATAACCCGTTAGATTACTTTATTTACTAACACTAGATATTAAATAAATGATTTGTATTTATCTTTTAAACTACATAACGTATTCATTAAATAAAGAAAAAATATTATAAATAAATAAAAACATTTAAAAATAAAAAAATACTACCTACATATTATTATCTTCTATAATATAAAAATGAATCGCTAAATGTGTTGGTAAGCGCATAACTCAAGAACGGCTGGACCGATCGGGCTTATTTTGGTCTTAAAATGTTTGTACAGATCGAAAGAAGGTTTTAACGATGAGAAAATATGATTATAAAAAAATCAGGATCCGCGTACGAAGTTGCGGGCAGAAGCTAGTTATAAATAAAAATTATCTAACTACGTATCGAAAAATCTGCCCTTAGTCACATATTCGGTCTTTATAAAATCCTCTGACAAAATATCATATTCATAGCTATTTGCTATTAATCTCAGCAAATCCGTGACGCGTGGCAGTGGCGTGTTCTCACCTGTCTGTAAGCCCATTACCCTTTGATGGACGATACTTTAAGACAGAAGTGGTCAACCGTTGTGTGAATGCAGATGTTAGAAATAGTTTTTGAATGGAATGGTTACATTTTTTTTTTAATGAAATATATTATCTAATATTTGCTTAGTTTAGAGATTTAGTTCCGATCAAATTAGGTTAACTTCAGGTCTCAGTACACTGGTGTACGTAAAAGTAGTTCAGATTTTTATGTAACTATATACGTATTTATTATTAGATTGTTGGGAAAATGCTGGGCAGATGATGGCGTATTTATAGTTAAAGGGAAGAGATTTATTCAATACTCCATCCTTTAAAGAATTTGGTTCTAAGCATTTTCAAAAATAATAACGTCCATATATAAAAACATATTTAAAATCTATTCGTATTCCGCTGACCACCTTGAAAAAGACCTACAAAAAAAATGACACGGCACACTTCTTCCGCAAAAAAAAAGAAACTAAACTGTAAATAAAAGCACCAGTAATCCCCCTAAACAGCTAACCAATATGCGCATAATAATCCCGTTGTAAGAGCCTCTCGACATAATGGAGTGTCGATTGTAAGCGCACGCGCACCCCTCGGACAAAATCCGCTAAACCTATTGTGATTAACACATCGGCGCCGAATCAGCTGGCACTCGAAAAAAAGTTATTTAACGGGTTAGCAATGTGTATCCGATTGTTTTGACTGAGATTTGATGGGTGAAAAGTGTAGTTAGATATTAGGCATATACCTAGTTGTAATTGAAATTATTTGCAAACTAACGACCCGCTCCGGCTTCGCATGGATACAAATAACACTATTTCTCGACTATTTAAATGTGTAAAACTTCCTCTTCAATCACTGTATCTATTTAAAAAAACCGCATCAAAATCCGTTGCGTAGTTTTCAAGATTTAAGCATACATAGGGATATAGGGACAGACAAAGCGACTTTGTTTTGTATTATGTAGTGATTGTCAGTGAAGCAAAAGGGAAACTGCCATTACAATTTTTAAGTGACTCAGTACAAATATAACCTACAGCCGTCTGCGATGATCAATTTTCATATGGCATGGATACACTTAAATACATAAAACTATTATTTTCCGTAGATATATGCATGCATACACAAACCCTTATTTTCCGTCTATTTACAAATAATACAACATTATACATACAAATAAATTATTGCTGATTAATCTCGAGGCCTGTTTGCTAAAAAACTTATATTTTTACGTTCAATGTTACGTTTAGACATGCGCATTAAACCTGGCAAAAAATCTGACAAATCAAAAACATTCACAGAACAAATTTTCCAATTCCTAATCGTCGATTAAATACTAATATAAAGGATTTGCGGCATTTGTTTCGATCACAAGTGCATTATTGTGCAGAACATATGGACGGTCGGGGAGTACCCCGCGGTTCGCGAGAGGTGGTCTCCATGGGGGAGTTTTTTTAGGGTTCCGTACCCAAAGGGTAAAAACGGAACCCTATTACTAAGACTTCGTTGTCTGTCTGTCTGTCTGTCTGTCTGTCTGTCTGTCTCCACGCTGTATCTCATTAACCGTGATAGCTAGAAAGCTGAAATTTTCACAAATGATGTATTTTCGTTGCCGCTATAACAACAAATACTAAAAATTAAAAAAAGTTATATATTAAGGGGGGTCCCCATACAATAAATTATAAAGACAGTGCAATTTGAATACAACGCCATCTGTTACTCAAGCGTGGAACTACAGCTTGGTACGGAACCCTTCGCGCGCGAGTCCAACTCGCACTTGGCCGGTTTTTTAATTTACGCGAATACAAAAAAATATGTGACTTGATTTTGATTTGATCTGTGATAAAAAAGCTTGGTTGTGTACTAATACAGCTTTGAAGCTAAATATTTAATGTTATCACACATTATATTACTAAGCAGAGGAAGATAGGTATAACAACTTGTTGAAGAATAAATCTATTTGTTACGGTCCATCCGTCAGTCTAAAGACCTTATCCTTTTCACTAATCACTACAATAAATAGATAAGATTCTTGTCACCTGAAATCCAATCATTTTAAATATCGTATTTTAAAATTCTCAGTTCATTCTTCTAATCTAAGTTACCGTTACAGGTAAATATATTTCTTCTGAAAGATTTTTTCACTTTATTGAAAGATCATTTTTTCCTCAACTTGAATGATATTGAATTAAGCACTATAAAAGCTGTGCAAACTTCCTTTACTTGTATCAGTAGTAAGTGTCTATTATTGTCATTGTGTTTTTCAGTTCAGTCAATTATATTGTTGAAAAAAAGAAGTTTAGTAGAAACATTCTTAATAATCTTATTTTTTTATTCAGTGAATTAATGTGGGTCACGGTAAATTGTATACGTAACCTGGTCCATTCATCTTCAATTGAATAAAGTAATGTTTTCTACGAGAATGTACCCCAGAAGGAAAATATATATAAACTAACTTAGAGTTTGGAATGACCATGTGTCAACACCATTGTTCTACTAACACCTAAAAGCCAAAGTTCCATCAACACAAGACATGACGCCTCAATTTACACAAAAACGTATTATTTGCGACACTAACGCAGTCACCCGACACCTCTCGACGGCCACAGATGGCTCTTTCATGTCAATCGTCATAATTAGGGGATTACAGCCCCCTAATGACATGTTACATTGAATCTCTGTTACGCCCCCGAACAAATGTTCAACACAAATAAATACAGTTCGCTGACTTGTTGCGAATCAGGCGCAATTTTTGACTCTAATTGATACTACCCCTTGCGATTTGTCGAGATAAAATTGTTTGCGGAAAAATATGTTTTGACAAAATATTTTCGTATAAAACAGATATCAGTGTAATATTCCCATTTAATAAATTCCATTTTCTGCATAGTTATAACGTTAGATTGATAAATTCCTGTCAGCTAATAGCGGCCAGTAATCACGTCATGCCATTAACACAAACCGCACACAGAACGTTTTAACGGTAACATCTAAAACATCCATTTTTAATTTCTATCTCTAATGGCTTAATCGCATCTCGGAAAAATGACAGGTAAAAAGCGAAACCAATATATTCGCCATCAAAGCCCCTAAAAACATGGAAAGCGAGTAAAAAAATACAACGTTTTAAACGTTAAAAGGCCCCGTTTACCGCGGACGCAAACACTTAGCTCCATGTTAATTAGTAAGTAGCCAGGAACAGCGTCAAAGGGAATGCATGAATACTTCCAAACCGAACTCCGACGGTGCTTTTAAAATCACCCCCACTTAATTCAGAAGCTCAGAGAAACCGAAGGTAAAGTGATTACGTCGCCAATATGCGAATTTTTCACAAAAATGAACTTACGTTTGAGGCACCCGGCGTACGACAGCCATGTGGGAATACAATTAAAACGAGCTAAGGACTATTTGGGATTCGTTACGAGGATTAACTATTTTTAATGTGATTTCGTGTGTCTCGTTACCTTTTTGCCTAAATTGTTAACCATTAAATATATGTACATATTACTGAATTTATTAACCTCCTGCGTAACACAAAAAAAATAAGTGCCATAGTCACTCAATTCAGACATATTTTGGTGCCAATATTTTGATGAAATAAGCAATCTGCGTAGTACTCATTTGCCTGTCTACCAATTAAGACTTATACACAGAACAGATAAACAGAACAGATGACAGAAAACCATCGTTTCAATACATCCTCTTCCATAAAAAAATATCTAGAAATCCGTGACACATCAACAGTATCCCAGTAGTCCAAATCAAACGTAAGCGGGCGTACCTCTGGACGGGAATCATTAGCCTTAACAGCGTTAGTCAAAGCAACGCAATTACAATTACGCGGGCCGCGCGAACTTGACCTACGGCAAGGGGTCGTTGCGCTATGCAAATAAGAATGTTTCTTTGGTGATGTTTCAGACGTGATTGTGGGTTGAGAAATGAGATTTGCGTTCTAGGCTAATTTGAGGATCTGTAGGTATTTCATTTAGTTAGATGATTTGTTGGGAAATAATCTTCTTTAGGAAGAGTTGTGGCTTTAAAGTACTGACGAATATTCATAATAGTTTACTGGATTTATGCCTAGATAAGTGGGCAAGCAGCACAGTAAACAGGGTCTTGTCTGCTGTTGTTTTCAGGACCTCAATTTTATAATCTTCAGAACTCTTTATGAATAAAAACTCCTTTAAGGACCTCTTCTCTGGCAAAGGAAAGTAGAGTATTATGTACAAGAATATGTTAATATGTGAAATTAACCAATAATTTTGTCCACCAGCGGAAGGTGCTTTCAAGAAATTAAAGCCGGAGCCTGGCGGGGCGGGCGGCGCGTCAGGAGCATCTGCGCTGTCTCCAGCGCTGGGCCCGCAGCACGCGGGGCACACGCCCACCACGGCGTCCTGTCCCACGCCTGCACGACGACGGCATAGGACTACCTTCACGCAGGTTTGTTGGCCATTCATGCATATTAAAAAGCCAAGCACTATTTCCACAAGTTCCAGGTAAGTTCTAGATGGCTATGTGATAGATTTTGTCATAGAAATGTTTATAATTTTGACAGTGTCTGTCAGATGGCTATCTAGAACTTTATCTGGAACCTGTGTAACTGGCCATAAGTCTAGGAAATGTATATGTTACTGTAAAAGCCCGAACTGTGGTAAATCCTAGGATTTACCGGTAAAACCTAGGATTTACCAACTCTCAGTGGTAAAAGTCCGAACAATTCTTTTATTTCGGACTTTTACCAGTATTTAATTGGTAAATCTTAGGATTTACCTCAAGGCTACGGTAAATGTCGAAAAACTTTTTTTTTTAATATTAGAATTTAGTATATTCTAGGTTTTAATTCTTAATCGTGTATTTTAAATTAGGGAACTAATTTTTTGAGCTGTTATTTAAATATTCGAGATGTTATTATGATCAGTTGAAAAACATATTGAGCAGTTATTTAATTTAATGGCGGTTGATTAATTATTGTGACAGTAAAACATGGACAGTAAAAAAAAACAATTAGATGGGTTATTTTATCATACAATATCAATTCGAAACGAATCGCTGTAAATCCGACTCCACGTAGTCTTGTCTGCCCTACCCCTAGAGTGCAATTCAAAATCGCGTAGGCGCGGAGGGGCGAGGCGGGCCGCGAGTTGAGGAGCAGGTGGTTGTAACACTCGCCACCGCGGCTGAGGCTGGCCGGCACAGCCGGCCAGCAAGCCGAAGCTGCGGTGGTGAGCGTTAAAGCTATCTGCGACGATAAACTCGCGTGGGACCGCCGGAGCCCCGCAGCGCCGGAGCCGTGACAGAAATCATGCCTGCTGCATGATGCATGCTTGATTGCATGTTGCCTGCTTGCTTGCATTTTACTACCTCATTGTTTATAGAATTGCTTAGAATGAGATTTCTTACCGACAAATTCCGATTTGTTACTGCCCACACGTAACTGCTCATTTAATCATTCTCACAAGGAGGGAAGGCGCGTGGTGGTACGGGTACTGGGGAGTGACGGATTGTCCACGAGTGCAAGACGACGCGTCGAATACGTTATGACATGCCTTTATGAACATTTACCGTGTCATTGCGGCAAATCCTAAGATTTACCAATTAAATAGTGGTAAAAGTCCGAAATAAAAGAATTGTTCGGACTTTTACCACTGAGAGTTGGTAAATCCTAGGTTTTACCGGTAAATCCTAGGATTTACCACAGTTCGGGCTTTTACAGTAACATATATATGGATTTCTCACCTAACAAAAAAATATTTTTAAACATAACATGCGTTTGGCCGATGGTAACAACCGTCTTACTATAACTAAAAACTTATCAGCCAAGACTTCAGTACAAACAACCTGAACATGACGTAGTTTTCCATTTATCTATAGTTAATAACTAAATTAAAAATTGCGAGCAAAAGATGAGTACGCGTCTCGGTACGAGTCCACCGTTAGTATGTGTTTACGCACAAAAATTGCAATTCCACGGACATTCTGTGCACACACAATTTGTTATTAAATACTGTTTGCTAGAGCAAGTAAATCAGAAGAACATTAATTGTGTACGTCATAGTGCCGCACACCGGTGCAATTTCGCCATAGAATGAAACACATATGGTACAACCTGCTAACGTATTAGAAACCATGATCATTAGATCAAATAAAAAATAAGTTTGTCACTGAAGTTAATTGGTGTTTTGTTTCATTACAACAGGAACAATTAGCAGAATTAGAAGCGGCATTCGCGAAATCACATTACCCCGACATTTACTGTAGAGAAGAGCTGGCGCGGACCACCAAACTCAACGAGGCGAGGATACAGGTTTGTTGCATATTTATATTTAATTTAACAACACATTATATGCCAACCACATTAAATTGTAACGACAAACTTAGCACAGTCACGAAACCTTCAATAAAACAAAGCAAACTAAGGACGCATCAGGCCATTGATTCCGTTTAAAAAGTCTATAAAGTTTGCTTATATTTTAGACCAGCTGCACCAAGTCTTCTTTCTTACTTTTCTGTCTGACGTCATCTCACGATGTAACATTCTATCCACCCATGCGATTCTCTCTAACTGACACATCATAGATGACAACAACGACGACCTCACAAATGACAAGCTTTTCGGTTTGAAGGATAAAATCGAAGGCGAAGTCGTCGTTGTCGTCGAAGGCGAGGATGATTTTTCATACATTTGGAACCATATTTTAGTTCTATGTCGCGCACTCATAGATATTGCAACGATGATTTCTTGGTTGTAAAGATGTTTCGCGTTAGAGAATCACCCCCCAGTATCCAACCGTATCACCTTCCATACAATCTATTCATCGTTTCTTCGATTTTTGGACCACCTCTATCCTGTATTGTACTTAAAATATCATTTGTTGATAGGCCTAGTAATAAAGAAAATAACGCTTTAGTAAGACTATGTATGTCTTTACTTAACTATATTGCGAACTAATGTTATATCGCCTGTAGGACTGTAATACCGGATTAATGATGTGTTAACAGGTAACCTGTTATTCCGCTATCTGCGATCAAACATACGCTTATTAGATATCTCGTGTAATCGCATACCGAGACAATTTACTGATGATCAACATGCTCGGATAGATATTGATTCCATCCGATTTGATTTCAACACTGTCATATTGCTTCATCAGTGTTATGTCCATATAAACACATACAAAATGAAGATCATTATTTGGTATCAATTGTGCAAAGAAAACATGCATATTCACATTAATATTCGGATGCATTATGTTAAATATGCACAGTCACGATTCAATTAGCATACACAGGAATGTCGGCAAAAATTGACCACCCGCGGTGCGAATAAAAACGTACAAAATATTGCCGGCAGCACAATAGTATCACGCCAGTCGTTCTTGGATGGAATTGTCGAAATATCAATGATGCGCGAATACTCGGATAATACAATTTGGAGCGTAGGCCGGAGGCGGATTGAATTAAAGCGGCATCTGTCGGCCTCGACCGTATGAATACGAAATGCTTACAGTAACTCGCGACAGATCTTTATCTCAGTTTTAAAATTGCTCAATCCCCCGGGACCCTCAATATTGATTTGTCCCCGGAGCACCTAATTTGTCGCTTTAGATGTTTTATTCAGAACATGACTTTTAGCATCATCTATTACAGTCGCGTCTGGCTGTCTATCTATGTATTTTCCTCGACTTGCTCTTATTTTTTAGGAGCGCTGTCACCACCTTACAAAGAATTTGTTCTTTCAAAACGTAATCCAATCATCACACATTAACTGTCATACATTTGAAATAGCTTTCAAGTGATATTTTATTCACTGTCGCTCCATCAAGACGACAATTACTCTTTTCTTTCAAGCGCAACGAATACCGAAGCTTTTCTTGAAAATGAAAGGTTATGAAACGACATTATTTAATACTTTTAGCTCGCTACCAACGTTAAAAGCACGTGAAATGCGCGTAGGCGAGCATGTGTCCTCTTGCGAAGAGTACACACACAGCGACACAGACGCCCATACATGTCGTGTATGCTCGTGCACGCGCGCTCCGTAGGAGGCTATTAACGTTTAGGCGACGCTACATAAGAATGTAAACGTTAAAGACGACGTCGCCGAGCTCCCTCCTTCTAGAGGAAATTTCGATATAAAAATACAACGTCGTCGGGTGTGCGAGGGTCGCGGGGCGGCGGGCGGGGAGGGTGGCCCCTGAGGCATTGCAATCCCATCAAATGGATCCGTAACGAAGTTAGCCGCTCATCCTCCCCGCGCGCCTCTCGACATTGTCTCTGCCCTCAAATGAATTCTACAATTGGAAATAAGAAAATGTTTTGTTGGATCCCCGTGCTTTTTCAGTTTAATGGCGACCGTTTTCTTCAGATAACTCGGTTCTCTGCCACGATATTAGATAGCTATCTATACCTCGTTGTGTTACGAACAAAGTGTCTTAGGACGAGGATCTTTACTAAGTTAACTCTATCGCTAAATTATTGTTTCTTGTTTATTAATGCGAGTTTTGTTCGAAATTGTAGTTACGATTTTGTATATCGGTTAGTTGATTATTAATTGAAAGTATAGCGATACTGAAATATAAATAGGTAATTCATTTATTTTTGAATCATAGATTCATGGAAGAATCCATTCAGATTTATTTTAAATCTGTGCACTATTTAACAATTAACCAACTTTTATACCAAGCGACCTTTCATTTTCTTAAATTAAACGCCTAAAAAATAAGATAAATATAATCCTTTACTTAAATATAACAGCCAGGCACGAAGAAACTCTGGTATGCCCGTGAAAAAATGTTTATGTTATGTAATCAAATATTACCAAAACTAAACTCGGTGAATTAAAGAAAATCTTTTTCAAATGTTTTAATCAACTCAAATCAAATTACCTACATGAAATCTTTGCCATTCTATTTTTAAATGCAAAAAGAAGTTTAGGATAATTCATTCTATATTAGTTTATTTTTCTTCTTCAGAAGACTGATCTGCAGGTACAAAAGAGTTTAGATATGACTGCCGTAATCGAATCTATTTATACAAAGCTACGTTCATACGAGCTGTTAGGAAATCGCTTCGTTTTTCAATACAACGCGCAATGCGGGCGGAAGTTGGGTAGCTTTNACTCATAGATATTGCAACGATGATTTCTTGGTTGTAAAGATGTTTCGCGTTAGAGAATCACCCCCCAGTATCCAACCGTATCACCTTCCATACAATCTATTCATCGTTTCTTCGATTTTTGGACCACCTCTATCCTGTATTGTACTTAAAATATCATTTGTTGATAGGCCTAGTAATAAAGAAAATAACGCTTTAGTAAGACTATGTATGTCTTTACTTAACTATATTGCGAACTAATGTTATATCGCCTGTAGGACTGTAATACCGGATTAATGATGTGTTAACAGGTAACCTGTTATTCCGCTATCTGCGATCAAACATACGCTTATTAGATATCTCGTGTAATCGCATACCGAGACAATTTACTGATGATCAACATGCTCGGATAGATATTGATTCCATCCGATTTGATTTCAACACTGTCATATTGCTTCATCAGTGTTATGTCCATATAAACACATACAAAATGAAGATCATTATTTGGTATCAATTGTGCAAAGAAAACATGCATATTCACATTAATATTCGGATGCATTATGTTAAATATGCACAGTCACGATTCAATTAGCATACACAGGAATGTCGGCAAAAATTGACCACCCGCGGTGCGAATAAAAACGTACAAAATATTGCCGGCAGCACAATAGTATCACGCCAGTCGTTCTTGGATGGAATTGTCGAAATATCAATGATGCGCGAATACTCGGATAATACAATTTGGAGCGTAGGCCGGAGGCGGATTGAATTAAAGCGGCATCTGTCGGCCTCGACCGTATGAATACGAAATGCTTACAGTAACTCGCGACAGATCTTTATCTCAGTTTTAAAATTGCTCAATCCCCCGGGACCCTCAATATTGATTTGTCCCCGGAGCACCTAATTTGTCGCTTTAGATGTTTTATTCAGAACATGACTTTTAGCATCATCTATTACAGTCGCGTCTGGCTGTCTATCTATGTATTTTCCTCGACTTGCTCTTATTTTTTAGGAGCGCTGTCACCACCTTACAAAGAATTTGTTCTTTCAAAACGTAATCCAATCATCACACATTAACTGTCATACATTTGAAATAGCTTTCAAGTGATATTTTATTCACTGTCGCTCCATCAAGACGACAATTACTCTTTTCTTTCAAGCGCAACGAATACCGAAGCTTTTCTTGAAAATGAAAGGTTATGAAACGACATTATTTAATACTTTTAGCTCGCTACCAACGTTAAAAGCACGTGAAATGCGCGTAGGCGAGCATGTGTCCTCTTGCGAAGAGTACACACACAGCGACACAGACGCCCATACATGTCGTGTATGCTCGTGCACGCGCGCTCCGTAGGAGGCTATTAACGTTTAGGCGACGCTACATAAGAATGTAAACGTTAAAGACGACGTCGCCGAGCTCCCTCCTTCTAGAGGAAATTTCGATATAAAAATACAACGTCGTCGGGTGTGCGAGGGTCGCGGGGCGGCGGGCGGGGAGGGTGGCCCCTGAGGCATTGCAATCCCATCAAATGGATCCGTAACGAAGTTAGCCGCTCATCCTCCCCGCGCGCCTCTCGACATTGTCTCTGCCCTCAAATGAATTCTACAATTGGAAATAAGAAAATGTTTTGTTGGATCCCCGTGCTTTTTCAGTTTAATGGCGACCGTTTTCTTCAGATAACTCGGTTCTCTGCCACGATATTAGATAGCTATCTATACCTCGTTGTGTTACGAACAAAGTGTCTTAGGACGAGGATCTTTACTAAGTTAACTCTATCGCTAAATTATTGTTTCTTGTTTATTAATGCGAGTTTTGTTCGAAATTGTAGTTACGATTTTGTATATCGGTTAGTTGATTATTAATTGAAAGTATAGCGATACTGAAATATAAATAGGTAATTCATTTATTTTTGAATCATAGATTCATGGAAGAATCCATTCAGATTTATTTTAAATCTGTGCACTATTTAACAATTAACCAACTTTTATACCAAGCGACCTTTCATTTTCTTAAATTAAACGCCTAAAAAATAAGATAAATATAATCCTTTACTTAAATATAACAGCCAGGCACGAAGAAACTCTGGTATGCCCGTGAAAAAATGTTTATGTTATGTAATCAAATATTACCAAAACTAAACTCGGTGAATTAAAGAAAATCTTTTTCAAATGTTTTAATCAACTCAAATCAAATTACCTACATGAAATCTTTGCCATTCTATTTTTAAATGCAAAAAGAAGTTTAGGATAATTCATTCTATATTAGTTTATTTTTCTTCTTCAGAAGACTGATCTGCAGGTACAAAAGAGTTTAGATATGACTGCCGTAATCGAATCTATTTATACAAAGCTACGTTCATACGAGCTGTTAGGAAATCGCTTCGTTTTTCAATACAACGCGCAATGCGGGCGGAAGTTGGGTAGCTTTGCGAAAAAACTAATATCCCATTTATGTGTCCTCCCCCTATCTATACCTATGGAAGGGAGCGGTTCTCAATCTGTGGGGATCATCCCTTTTTTAAACGGAAACATAAATATGGAAAGACTTTTGGCAGAGTGGTTGGTTGGTCTTCGAATTTGTGATAAATATTTTAGATGTTGTTTTGTTTTGGAATCCTACTTGGATTTAAGTTGATCTTGGTACTCTTACTACTGTTGTTTGTCGTCAATGTTCTTGCTTTTCCAATTTTTCAATCTTGCATTTTGAGTATAATCTAACTACGAGTATTCCTGGCATACGCTGCAATTCTATACTATACTATACTGCCAGTACATCTGGAACGAAACTATATTTGTGGATCAACCTACGTATCTACATTTTTAATGTTTTAGGAAGGCAAAGATAACAAACATAAATCATTCTTTGATCTATTAAATACGCTGGTCGTAAGCCAAACAGTCTATCATTTGAATAAAAATTTAATTGAGAAATTTTCTCAAAACCAAAATGAAATCACAGAAGACAATGTTGAGAAACGCAGATACAAAATACCTACATAATATATATTTTGGATAGGGTGGCTCCACTAACTGTTAGGTATAGGGTATATCGGTTTATTTATATGGAGAGTGCGTACGGAGGGCGCTCCGCCCTCCGGCCGTGGGGAGGGGAGGCACTCCACCCTCTCCCTCTAATCAGCTCTAATCACCATATCAAACGACGCACGCTTTCATTCCCGTTGACAACACACAGATTAGGGGCTCGTGTGTTTTGTCCATTGTTTTATCTCTATATATATAAATCTATAAAGTTTACATCTACGTGACAATGTAGAGGATTTTGTATATCTATGTATATGCTTATTTAACACTTATGAAAAGCTACAAGTTATACACTTTTGTACCTGTTATTTAGTTTTCAATTTTGTGTCTATACCAATTTGGTTTAAAATCTATTGAATACACACACCTAAACCTATTAAACTCCCAATCATGATCGATCATGATTTTGGTAATTTTATCAATGTGTGTGTAGGTACTGAAAATATTTTATATTGTCGACCATCAAACGCCTTAAGGCTATTTTATCATGACCAATATTACCATGTGTTCATTTAAATCCTTCCAAAATGACTCTAACCTCTTTTCACCAAACAGGTGTGGTTTCAAAACCGGCGCGCAAAATATCGCAAGCAAGAGAAGCAGTTGCAGAAGGCGCTTGCTCCAGCCGTCCTGCCTGGCTGCAACGGCATGATGAGGAACATCCAGGGGTACAGGGGGTACCAGCCGTACCCACACCCGAATACCATCAACCGATACCCGCAGGTAAGTTAATGTTACTGGCAACTTATATGACAATTGTGGAAGAGTGACCAATTTTTATGTGCTACTTAGCTAACAAATTAACACCCTATGACGAATTGTAGCTATTAACAACCAAATAACGCTATAAATAATATACATACATAGAAATCCAAGAAAAATAAAGACTGTCTATACAATGGAAAAAATAAAATAAATAACAAAGGAATACATAGAACATACATATACACTAATATACAGGTTGTGTTCATTTTGGCCACAATTTGGACGCCATTACCATGCGGCGCTAATCAGTCTCCGTGATTACGCCATAATGCGATTGGATGCTCGAACCGTCTGACCGACGAAAATAATGCAAATACTGACCACACGTTCCAATAATTCAGGAACCGTATAAATAAATGTATCAGCATGTAGATTCTGGCACGATTTGAGCAAATCCGTAGGTGTGTGCGCTAATATGTGGACACGTTGATTGAAGCGTGTGTGTGTGGGTGCATTAGCATCGCACTGCTTTGCCTGTTTCGGTGTTAGATATCTACGGATATCACACAATTGACAAGTTTGTTAATTAAACAGGCTCTCGGAAACAACTCGCATGATTTTGGAAATCTCTTTGACGGATTGTGAAACGTAGATACTTTAATGATTGGTTGGTTTCCATAGCACCGATTTTCAGCGCGACGAAATTTTATGTGGTCATTAATTTGTCGTATGGTGTTGATAGCAAGATTGTTGTGTTTACTCAAGCCACACGCACATATTGTATCATCGATTTGATTTGAGCCTATTCTCTTATAAATGATCAAAATCCTATAATTTATTATCCAAAAAGTCAGTCTCATTTTTTCTCATATATTTAGACACAGAGGCTTATATTGCTACTGTCTTTGTTAAGGGACTCCTTGCTTAGCAGATAGTGATGCAAAATAATATAAATTTCGTTCAGTTCACAAATAACAATAAGTTATATAAAATGTGAGCTAACCATCACCGCGCGCGTCGCTGACCTAACGTAATTCCGCACCGCTATCCCATTAACGCAAGTGTTAATCGGTATAAAACATAAAGCCGCGGATTAATTTACGCGATTAACATAAAACAGGGCGGGAAAAATCATTATGTTCGCAGCCCGACGCTGCGTGGCAATAATGCGATGACGAGATTGCGAACCAACGTAGCTATGTAGCTATCATAGTAGTTAACACATTTTAGTATGGTTTTGTTGGATAATGTTAGTGTTAAGGAATTAGGCAGCTTTTTTGAGCTTTGGTTATTCTTTTGGGCGTTTATTGTTTGAGGAAGTGAACGATTTGGTTTTCTTTGAAGAAACTATTTTCAGTTAATTAGTATCTTTTAAGGTACCCTTATACTCGTTAAAGTCAGGCGACAATGCGATGACATCGCCGCTACTGTAATGCGAATAGTCTGATAACAAATAAACTAATTTCTAGGACTCTGGACATCAATAAGGTGTCTATTAACAACTTCTATACTAACCATATTTTTTGCACACAGAACTTATCTTTTTATTGTTTTTTGCTAATTTATTTTCTCATCACCCAGCACCACGGCAGCTACGAAGAGCTGCAGAAGGACATATTCTCGCTGTCACAGATGGGCGGCGGCTCGTACCCCATGCCTCAGGGCTTCTCCATGGGGCACGGTGCCAACATGAGCGCGGTCGGCATGCGACAGGATACTATGGGTGAGTTTTTCAACGTTTTCTTTTGTATTTTAGGGTGTTTGTAGGAAAAGGGAAAATGATATATAAAGGTTTTTGAGTGCCTTTCCTTAGGTAATGTTTGAAATGCAGAGGGAGATTTTGACGTGTTTCCTATGGGATTGATTGTAATTGTTCTTTTTCTTTTATTGATTCTTCCGCTTTATTATAAAAATGTGAAATCAGAAGAATGCGTATTTTCTAAGTGGCCTGTTAAATATTTTGGATACTTAACAAATAAAAATCAAAAAACATGAAAATAAAATTCCTAATAAAATACTTACCGTAAAATATTTTCATACAACAAATTGCAGTAAGAGCGATACCAACTAAAATGTAAGTTTGTACCGTAAAACAAAAAGCGGTAGACGGCGAGCGGAGCGGCAGCTTTCATCAAGTTTCTATTAGAGCCGTCAAGGCAATTATAAAGTTGGCTGGAGCGAAGATGATGCCTCGTTTTTATACAAATATCCCTTGTAATAATGGGAAAACTTGCTCCTCGCCACACGGCCGCCGACAGATGGTCGCGAAAGAAAAAGAACTTGATTACAATTTATTAATATCACCGCTCTGGTTTTTTTATTACTCTTTGTCTTTTGAGTTGAGGCGAACTTATGCCTTTGATCTATCGCTATTTTGGTCGTGACATTGAAAGTATTGAACGTGACGATTTTAAAATATCTATGAGCATACACGTGTAGGTAACATGACGCCCTAATACGTGAATTGTCACGACTTTTGGGTCACGATATGATAGGGTCTATTCTTATGAACAGCTAGTTCATAAAAATGTTGAAATGTTTTTAGTCTTACATTTGTAGTGCAGCGTCTTTCCATCCCAATTTTGGTTCCATTTTGCAATCAATTCCATAAGTATAAACTTGAACACATAAGTAAAATCAACCACATGACATCACACTAGTAATAAAAGTGAAAGTTAAAATAGCTATATTACTTTTTACGCAATCAGATTCTGATGAAATAGATTGTAGTCAAAATAAAATATAGGCAAGATATGTTATGAGTAAACCCGGGGGCAACAGCTAGTAAGATATAAGTATTATGGCAACATACATAGACACGACGTAGATATTATAGATACACGTGCTTAATATCGATTCCATTGAAATATACACAGTTATGTATGTAGGTCGTCCAAGACATGTGTCGAATAATTGATCGGTCCTTGAGCATGAGGCCGGAGATTATTCATTTGCTATCCTCATGCCAAGACGTTTACATGACCTAATATACTAACAACTTATACATACTTGATAACTTAACTGCTACCCGAATTTATCTATGGACAAAATATGAAGGCCTACAAATAACAGACAGATTTTACATAACTACACATTAAAATAACCGTAGGGGCTTTCTTCCCTTTAAAATATTTGTAATTTCAATATTACAATTTTAATAAGGTAAACGCAGAATCCATTTACTGCACTCTATTTCGAAAAATAGAACGGGAAAAAAACTCGAGGCGATAAACCGTGAAATACGAAGCGGCCGCGGGCGCAAAGATTCCTGCGTAAGAAAAAAACGAGCAAGGAGGCGAGGCATCGTACCGTAGATATTCTAATAAGAAAATTTCCACTACATTTACTTTGGCGGGCGTCCTCGCGGCGTCTTGGCAAATATCTTATTTCCTGCGGCGAGATTGCATCTTGAGAAAACGCGAGGGTCGATTCGGTTCCTCACTATTCGCTTCCCTGCCCTCCTCTACGTATATCGAGTACCTATAGCTAAGTAGCGCGACTACGCGCCGAACGTGCGCCTCGCGCTACGAACTTGCTACGAACTCTCGTAGACTGCTAATATGTGCTACGTACTAACAATGTCTAATGTCTTATTGAACGAAGTTAAATATTGCTTGAGAGTTCCATCCTAGTCTTTTGTCTTGAAATAATGAAACGTTTCTTTTAACCATTGACTTGTAGAAATTATTCACGATACCTTTAAATTTACACTTTATTCAAAGATAAATTTTAATCTTTCTTATTATAGTACGTTTTGACATTCTTTGCTCAATTCATCCGTTCGTTCTGATCAACTCATTATAGCAAATTCTAAATTCCTTATTGACTGACATCTTTTATTGGTGTACTAATTCTTACATATAATTTAAGAACCCCATATATTTTCATTATTCTAATTATGTTCTTCCACCAGGTATGAGCGCCGAAGATGAATGGTACAACAAGTCGCTATCAGCTCTGCGGATGAACAGCGGCCACCACGCAAACCTAGCGGCCGCGCCGATGCTGCAATACCAGACCTAATCGTTGCTGCACGGCGCCGATTACTCGCCGGCGCCGGCGCACGACTACGCGCCGCCGTAGTCAGCGCGCAATGCATCGCGAACTGTGGTGACATGTGGAAACGTCGCAATACTCTCGTGGTTTACCTTCAAATGTACATTTATTCAGTAGCTGTTTTATTGTCGACTAAGTTCTTGACTTTTATTCACAGTAGTAATGGTGTTTGCGTTCGTACCAGCGAGTATGTACGAATGCAAGGATTTGTCGGGTTTGGTCAAAGTGGTAAAATTGCTAATCTATTAATTCATCTGTCATGTAACACATTCGTAGTTTTTCCATGAAGCAGTTTGTTGTCGTTTGTAAATATTTAAATTATATGAAACTATTCGTCCTCAAGAAATTCAACAACATATATATTTAGAATCCACCGCTTTGGACGGTCAGCAGTATAATCAAAACTGATTGACTCTTCGAATTCCGAATTACAAGATTTCCTATCATGTGTTAAGTACTAATATAACCAAAAATCATTTTTCAATATTAAATATTAGTACTGGTCAAAATACCACGTATAATGCGTCAGTTTCCACGAAGAAGAAAAAAAAACATTATTTTCTAATATAATTTGGGAGATGTCACAAGTTGGTGCGCAAACAAAAAGTTCTATCGAATAACTCTCACGCGTGATTACGTGTTTAGAATATAAATAGGTACAAATAGTGTTTTAATTTATTTAGACCTGTATTAATAAAACAATTATGTTAGACAAGGGTTACACGATCAGTCTGGCGTCATTCCATTCCATCAGTGTGGCCCGGCTCAGACTGATTCCAGAATGACGGAAGAAAAACACGGTATATTCTGGACTATCAGTCCGTCATTCAACCGGTTACACGATAATTCTCTCATCATTGTCCCATCATTCTGACCAGACTGATGGAATAAAATGACGCCAGACTGATCGTGTAACCCTTGTCTTATATTTAAAATCTTTGTTCATCGCACCAAATGTATAAATATATTGCAGCGAAGTTGCTTCACTGAATTTCGAGTTTAAACTGAGGACATAAAGGTGCATCTCCATGGTAAGTTTCCAGTCGGGTGCGGCTGATCGTCAGCCACGGAAACATACTTTTATGGAAGATTTTATGAATGATTTATGAATACAGGTCTTAAAAACGTTTGTTTCACGATATACGTAAATTGTGTATGCTAGTCATTATTGTACAGACATTTTAAATCGAATAAGCTAAGTAACGTATTTTCCTGATTGTCGTATTGATTGAGATAAATAAACCTTTGTCTTTGATGGCTCTAAAGAGGAACTCAAAAATTTGGCAGAGAATAATTCAAATTAAAATTTCAGAAATAGTCATGGTGTAATAATCATCACAAACTACCTTACCCTAAACTGTTTCCTTATAACCTTCTCACCGAATAAGAAAACTTTATTTTATCTCCCTACAGTTTTCACTGGGTAGGTAATATAGAGCTATCAAGGAATAAAGCGTTAAAAACATTGCAATACAGCCTATGTAAATATTAATTGGTTTTGCATGATCATTTCTAAGGTGTTAACAGCTCAACGATATTGTAATGTTAACTAGATATTGTTTAGTCAAATTATAATAAGAGGCCAGTTTCATTACATTTTTAACAGAGTATAAGAGCCTTTTCACACAACACCGACGTCGCGGCGGCGATACACGCGCCCTTTATCATAATTTATGTGCTCTCTATCCATATCGCGTTAGATATCCCGTCGTGACGCACCAATATTGCTAGTCTGAGAAGGCTCTAAAACCAAAGATTGCTAGTCAAACTTATACACATTTATCAAGACCCTTTGATCTCATAGAACTACCTAATTATAAGAATAAAATAAAATGAAAAAATATTATAATTGTTTCGGCTTTTGTACAAAACAAAATCATATCAATTAAGACTGTTTCGACGATTTCCATTCACAGTCAGTGGCCATACTGTGCATTTTAATGTAAATATAATATTTAAGAAAACTTGTCTAATAATGAACATGTGTAAAATGAAATAAATTGTGTAAAATGTAATTTACTGTTTAATTTTTAAAATAAACAAATGACATCCAAACAAAAGCACTAAACTATAAAAATCTTAATGAAACTATTTTCTCAAAAAAATACACACCTTTATAAAAGGGTTCACGTGCTATACCCACATCAATTTTTCTTCTATCCCTTTTGGCTACAATAATCCTGATTACGATCCAATAACGTAAGTTAGCAGTATTCAAGTCTGTTTCTACCGCTGACCAAACAATGCGAAAAACATCCTTGCTATGAATATGAATCCATAGCATATAAATATAAACATAATCCTCCTTCATTTACTAATTACATACCGGAAAAACGTTTCTTCAAAAAAATATTTCCGCCTAAACCTTCATCTCATAAATGAAATAGAAAATTCATATACATCTTCCTTTACATCTACACAGATTCCGGGTTTGGTATAGCAAAGTGCGGGTTAGTAACAGAATGCTTGTCCAAATAGCGAGAAACATGCGCCATCACTATGCGCTCGCCGCTGACTTTCTTCCAGAAGGTTGACGCTTCCATACGGACTTGCTTGCTTTGGCCACATTCCTGCATAAAACAATGGTAAGCGAGATGAGATCAATAAGATAGATAAGTAATAGCCATTGGCCGAATGCGGGTAAAGAAGAAAAGGAAAGCATGGCGTTTTTCTCCCAGATTCCAGATCTTGAAAGATAACATGCAAAGATTCTTGTAAGATTCGAGCACTTGGAAAAATTTTAACGGTTATACGACAACTGTCTTTGGCTACCAAGTGAGATTTACGTGCTTGAAACCTTCTTGTCTGATTATGATGGAATTAGGCTGTATTTTACTTTTTGCTATACATGATTTGAAATTTTTTATCACTGTTGGAAAGTTACCCTTTTCCCGAGTAACATAGGCTATACTTTATCCGGGAAGTGGGCCAAACCGCGAGAAAACAGCAAGTATGTTTCTATGAATGATACACATCATTTTAAGTAAGTAATTCTAAGTACTACCAGTCTATACCAGACTTAAATGGCCAGATTGACAAATAGCGAAGCTAGATACACACAAAACTAGCGATTCAATGAAAAATATACTTACCGACGGCATAGGGGTGCCCGCTGCTAACGCCTTATCCTGTAAAGAAAAAGTTCTCATGAGCCGTATTAATATTTTAAAGACAGTGAATTTGTCAAGTGTGCTTTCGTTGTAAAACGGCTGTATTGATTGACATGAAATCTGGCATAGAGGACAGTTAAAGGCTTTTTATTCGTTTTGAAAAAGTGAAAAGAAGTAGCAGTATGAACAAATAAAATGTGATTCTAGAACAAGACCAGAGATTCAAAGAAAGAAAAGTCTAGTTATAAGTACAAGCACGTGTCTTTAAATATAGTCCAAGAATTATCACAACGATTACTGCAAATTTTAACTTTAATTTTGAAATGATGCAGCGGCATTTAACGAACTGAGCAGAGAATATACAAATTAAAGAATATATAAAAAGAAACTTACAAACATAGCCTTGGCAACGAATTTATCAATCATAGAACGGAATGTGCCCACTTTCCGTGGATCCTATAACAAAAATGTACAAGATACATTAATATTATTACTCTCTAAATATCTCACCAATACCTAGAAACAAATATTAATTAAAAACTTAGATTGGGGATTGCGGCAGTTTTGGTAATCAGTGACATTTCTGGATCTTCACGATGATTTAACTTCTTCTAAGCTTGCATCTCCTCTTACATCTCCCACATCGCACGGAATCATACCAAACTTTAAGTTGGAATGGATATTTTTTACACAAAACCACTAAACAAAGTTTGATAAAGCGTTACAGAAATGTAGCTAGGTACATAGAGTATATCATAGTAACATACAAACGACTTTTTATCGCAATCTATCGAATAAAAAAATCGGTCGAACTTTTTCCAGCATCTGAATGTAAACGAAAACAGGCAACAGCTAGAATGAATATGAAACAAGATACAAGAACTACAACCTGTAGGACATCACTCGAAGAACCAATGGAGTCAGATGATGGTTCTGATTCCAACATGACCGATTTTTGATTGAGCTCCGGGTCAAACATGGCAAACTTAGATTTCACTAAATCTTGTATCTGAAATACGAAAAACCCCGTATTACTTGGAATATTTTTAGAAAAAAAGGACATATTTTATACTTGCAGATTTTACCCTCCCTATTTAGTGGAATAAACCACCACGTTCGATATACACGCTGCCAGTGCCATCTCTTAGCCTAAATATCCAAAATGTTAACCCGTGCCTTCTTTAGAACTGTTCCAAGCTCAAACTTTTCATGTAGAAAAGTGGGGAAAGGTTGGTTTGAAACTTTTTATGGCAATAGATGGCGTTGTTTGCTGGCATTGAATTTATAGTGGTTACCGTCAAATTAGGGGTTTTGTGATCAAATTACGGAAGAAGAATTAATGTTTTTAAATCTATATTCAAATGTGAATAAAGCCTATTCGAGTAATTTACGCGTACCGTGCCAATATCTTGTTCGTTGATATCATCAACGAGATCTCTGAACGACTCCTGGTACAAAGCTGACATCCAAGGTTGCGTGAAGAATTCGTAGAAATCATCTATTTGCTTCTTCTGTAAATGTGAATACGCAATTTAATATTATAGCAGAATAATATTTCGGTCAAGATCTAACAAGGTACATTTCACTCTTAAATTCATTTTCTGAAACATGCACTTGCATTGAACTTTGAAAGTTACCTGGATATACAAAGAAGTTTAGAGTGCTCGCATATACGCAAGAATTTGGAGATTATGAGATTACCTGCTAACACTAAGATATTACTCCTTATTATCTTACCTGGAATCTAGTATACAGTTTATTGAAGAACGCCTCGTGTTTCCCATACAGCTGCTGCAGTATTTCTGAAGAGAAAGGCTTGTGGGAGAGGCAGGTGACCGCGTCGACTACATGTAGCACGTTCAGATGCAGACGGAAATAATTGCCACCTCTGTCCGTGGTAAGAGTATGACCCTGGGAGTTTGAAGGTACAGTGAAATTCATTTGTTTAATTTAAGCAACGTAAACTAAAGTTATTTTTTTATTTATTGATTATGTTCTTGTCTTATTGAACAGTCCTTGAAAGTATTAGACAAGCGAGCACAAAATTTAAAGGTACCGTTTTCAAGAAATACTGCTGGAGATACGTGTTAATTCTGGTGATAAATTATATAGAATCATACATTACCTGTCTCGGTAAACATTGTTGGATAGCCATAGGGACCTCTTTTCCAGGCTTTCTTAGCTTCAAATAGTACAGAGGTCCCGGTAAAATAGCAAACTGAACGATTGGGGATTCAAATTTCATCACTGGTTGCCATCTGATAACCAATTTAAGGGCACATATTATTTAACCTGAGCGTTGTTTGTCCGTGTTTTGCATAGTTAAATTGGTAGGTCCTCACTGTCATTTGTCATATCTTTGACAGTCGTTACGGGTAGTCAGATGATGTAAAGTCTAAGAGCCAGTCTATCGGGTTATCCCGGTAACTGGATTGAAGAGGTAAGATAGGTAGTTGCTCGATGTAAAAATTGGTGCTCAGCTGCATCCAACTTAAAGCAGACCCCAACTTAGTATGACAAGCTAGGCAAAAAATATTTGGACCCGAAATGAATTGAGCATCAGATAACAACAAAGACGCACTAAGGATGCTATTATTTACATTCAATAAATTTCTCCGTTTCATGTAACAACTTACCGTCTATATTGTGAAGTTATTGAAAGTCTGCTGCCCGTACAAGAGCTCCCTTTAAACCTGAAAAATATTCAACCTCTAAAGGCTCAGTACCATAAAACTGCGAACATAGCAATAAAAATATATGGTTAACTAGATCAGATACATACCCTAAGCCAGCGGAACTGTATCTTGGTAACAGATCAGGGGGCGCTTCGGAGTCAGGATCACCCATCATGAACGGATCGAACTTGTACAAGAATAATCTTGCCAGCTGAAAATATACGGTTATCAGAATATGTGCCGAAAATGTTCTATCTTTTTACCCAACTGCCAAGAACGATCGCAGAATCTGCAGTTTAACTACAACAACCATGCCAGTCGCTCTTTGTTTTGCTTTAAGGATAAAACGGTGGCAATGGTTGAACTGAAATGTTGTATGGAGAAAGGTGGTCACCTAGAATCGAGTTTTTTTATCTGAGAGTGCAAAGTAGTTCCTTACGAACGGGAGTGAAGGACTGTGGGAATTAGTTCACTCAAATTATGGGTATTTTTTCAAAGTTCCCTGCTCAAATCCTACGCCGTACTCAATTGGGTACATTACCGCTTCTCCAATATCCTCAGAATAGTGGTTAATATGCAAGCTCTTGCCCGCGTACAGTCGTCGCGAGTAGCGTACGCAAGTCCCCGCTCCGTATATACTGGGATCGTTCGTCTCAAAAGTAGGGCCCACTACCAACCCTCCATCATACACCAAACCGCTTTCGTTGATGGCTGTACGGGGAAAGGACATTCTAGAAATTCGTATTTAAAAAAAAAACATAATCAAAATGGTATTAGGTTTTATTTGGGCATATTTTCAGATTATCTAAAAGAAGAAAAACGCTGGTGGACAAATTCTTGTGGGTAAAGTAAGAAGTGTGAGGAATATACCTTTAAATGCATGTAAGTTAATAGCCTTTAATCCATAGTAGAAAAGAGCAAAACTTCTAAGCGAGATGGAAGTTAAAGGCGCCATGAAGTCTAATGACTCCACTCGATTGCCTATTTGATGCCACGCCGCTAAATGGCATTGGCGTAACACTTGGATGCCCATGCGTTCAACTGTGGTTTGGACTCTTGCATCAATCTGCAATTGTTTTTATTCGATAGTGAGTGCATTCATAACCATACCAAAAAGTTATAAGCTAAATTGCATACTCGGTCGCACTGATCATGTGATCATAAATTTTAAAGAATCTGGCCTTATTACTAAACCCAAAGACTTCTTTCTCTTTAGCGATATCGCACTATTTTACAGCCACAAAAATGAACATGAAATTCAACATTTTTATAATCGTAAATTCAGACATACCGTCTCATCGTTGAAGCAGTTGACTCTAAGAGGAGCAGGTTCTTCGGTTGAAGGGAAGGGTTCCACAAAGACAATGAGTTCTGGCAACAATCCCAGTTCCAATAGCGCTGCGATACAACTGTAAGCTTCTATACAATCACCGTATACTATCACCTGGTTACGCTTGCTTAGTGGTTCTCGAACATCCTCTGTATTTAGACAAAAAGTAACAATTGAGAAATTGACATTCGGCAGTCGGAAAAAAAAATGATTAAAGGCCAAACATCATTTCGATAAAAATCAGAAATGTACAGACGACAGCGCATCAAGTTACCACAATCTGTTAAATTACTGCAATCGATTTTCAACCTTATCGCAATGGGGGTAGGTTAATGTTTGATTAGTAAAATTTGACAGATTCGTATACGTTGACCTGCTGTCGTCTGTACATGGCGTTGCGAGATCACCTTTACCCTACGCAGAGACATCAATAAAACCTTCAGTATAACAATCAATGCTTACTAGGATCACTGATCATGCGCATGAGATGCCTCAAACAGATGTTAGCTTCGAATAGGGAATTGATGAGGAAGACGTTTTCAGGCATTTCAGGAGGCATTGGGACTGTCTCAGCCTTATATTTGGGATTATCCAGGAGCATTCTATCACAAGGCTTTCCTTTACTGAAGAAAAAAAAATATAATAAGAAGCAAGTTCGAGCAATCGATGATAAAACACAAAACTGCTGAAATACAGTCGTTTTTACTTACGCTACTTCTTTCACAAGTCCAAGGGACTCTTTGAGATAATCAGGATGTTGAAATTGCTGACCACAAGTCAAAACCAATTCGTCATAATACTTCGTTCCACCACCTTTTAAGTGAATGCATTTTCTCTTTCTGCAAAAATACTTTATTAGAATGACATAGAGCTATAATGAGTATACTTGAAAAAAGAACTCATCCAAATTCATTAGAAGATACTTTATAGCATTCATCAAGAAGAAAGTGAATAGCTGTAATCAGGGCCGTCTTAGACTGTGCTGGGGCCCTTGGGCACACAAGAATTTGGGGCCCTTTTGGAATGTAAAGATAAGATAAAAAAAAGATAAAAGGTCATTTATTCAAAGTAGGCTGAAAATAGTACTAAATACTTAGTAAAACTATTTCATTAAATTGAGCTAAAATCCACACAATTCGAAATAATACTGTCAATATAAAATTTGCTTAAAAACGATTTTGTAATAAATGGCGATTTTGTATAGACAGTATTATTTCGAATTGTGCGGATTTTAGGGTAATTAAACGAACTAATTCGATAAAGTGTAACGTCCGAGACACGCAAATGTTACTAGTACGACTTAAGGTGAATGCGACGACTAGAAGCGGGAAATTCAAATATAAAATGGTTTTTTTATGTTTTACATAAGTTAACATTCAATATGAGGCGTGATCTTATGATTGGCGGTTATAATATCCCACAAAGTAATTTCTGATGTCCTTGTTTAACTCCGAAACTTCTTACAAATTAAATAACTATGTAAAAAACGTTTTATTGCGCAATAAAACGTTTTTTACAAAGTTTTTTTTTACAGAGTAAGTTTCGGGGTTAAACAAGGACATCAGAAATTACTTTGTGGGATATTATAACCGCCAATCATAAGATCACGCCTCATATTGAATGTTAACTTATGTAAAACATAAAAAAACCATTTTATATTTGAATTTCCCGCTTCTAGTCGTCGCATTCACCTTAAGTTAAGATTGATTTTACAAAAACCAGAAAGCAAATAACAATCTTGAATCAGCGCCATCAGTTGGGACAATGGGAACCAAGAGTAGTCGCATGCACCTTAA
>NWSH02000535.1:5550155-5562801 GCA_002382865.2 Heliothis virescens
GAGCGAGAGTGGCGGGTATTCCAGTGAAGCTGGATATACAGGGGGAGCTCGTGATCTCAGTTTAAAGTCCTCCGAGGTCTTTTTATCCCTCAGCTGCTCATGATTGTCCTTATTGCTTTATTGCAATTACACCGACTATAGTTCTACGGGAGAAGGGAAAAGATAAGTATACTGACTATCTCCCAATTTCTATATTTATTTATTGCATTGCTCCTCATCGTTTTTTCCATCCTAGCCCTCTATTATCCCATCACATTTGCCCAAGCAGTTTTTTCGCATGTTTTGTAAAACACCCAAAAACTTGTACTTGAGTAGATACAGGGATGATCGCTGTTTGATTGCCGTTTTTGTCATTACATAATAATATTCTGAGGTGGATGTTGAAGAGTAGCTAGCTTAGTGGTACATGGTTCTTCAAGGAGCTGGCCGCCGTGGTATTCCTACCTTCATCTCCGTAACCGTGGCTCGATAAGTGAGCTGTAGTAACTTGACTAGCAATTTAAACGTGTTTTTATATCATGATCATCAACTTCTTTGACAGATGTGGAATTGATTCAGGCTGATTTGGACCGCATACATGCATGGTGTTGTGCTAATAGGATGTCGCTTAATGCTTCTAAATGCCAACATATTCGGTTCACAAGGAAGAGAAAGGTACTAGAGTCAAATTACTACATCAATACCGTAAGGATTGCTGTAGTTGACCAACTTCGTGACCTGGGAGTGATTCTCGACTCAAAGTTAAGTTTTGTTCCACATTGCGACAACATTATTCAAAAAGCTGCTAAAATGTTAGGTTTCATCAAGCGCAACACGAAGGACTTTAAACACACGACCTCAAAGATTGTGCTTTACAATGCCCTAGTACGTAGCGTACTCGAGTTTGCAAGTGTCATATGGAATCCTTATTATATGGTTCATTCCGAACGCATTGAGTCTATACAACGATCTTTTACTCGTCAACTTGCTTTCTTTGCGACTGGAATCAGTGCCAGGAGCTCGTATGATGAAAGACTGAGTTTCTTCCATATGTCAAGCTTGCGGTTGCGCCGACGCATGATAGACTTGCTGTGCTTGCAGAACATTGTCGGCGGTTCCTTTAATGCTGAGGGATTACTTGAGCGCATTGAAATAAACGTACCTAAACTTAATGCTCGGAGAAAAAACGTGACTTTTTTCAATGTCCCTCAATGTAGAACTAATTTAGGTATGAATTCTCCCGTAGTTAGACTAACGTCAACGTACAATAAATGGTGCAATATCTATAACTTGGATATCTTTCACGACCACCCTGCGCGTTTCAGATCTAAGATCATAAATAAAGGAAAAATCAAGGACAATAGTACAAACCAACGTATGGGTCAATGTGTGGGTCGCTTTAGTTAAATATAAGAATAGCTGTGTTATGTAAACTGTGGATTGTGGTTATTTGCCTTTGTATTTTGTTTTTATTTTTTTATCTTATTATTTTGTAACGTGAATACTGTTTTTTTTTGTTCTATTTTGTTTTGAATGTTGTGCACGTCTGTAATTGACGTAAACACCAGCTATATGTCTCTGTCTTATATTTCTTGTAAATGTTTGTGTTTACCTATGTTGTTGATGTGCCTATTAATAAATAAATAAATAAATAAAAATTCGAATAAATCTGAAAATGATCGACATTCGGAATGAGAAAAGTGTAATGAGTATTTTGAGGGCAATTGTCGGCCCTTCGGGGCCCCCTGAGGATGGGGGCCCTGGGCACTGGCCCCTTGTGCCCTTATGGTAAAGACGGTACTGGCTGTAATACCCTAAGAATATTTTAATTTTCTTTTAAAGAAATAATGATTACCTGTCTATTTTAACCATAATAGCTGACATAACATCCAAATAGTAGTAGAAAGGCACGCTCTTGAGGTACCGGTCGGTATACCGTCCATCCCTCGGCACGCATATGTCTGCAGCCTTCAAACAATCGGCCACTGTTGGTAGACCGTGTTCAGATACCAGAGTCACGTTGCTAAACGTTAGGTATTGAGACGTGGGTCTAGAGGAACAAGCATATAAGAATGAGAAAATTAAATTATGTAAACAATAAAATCAGCTGCGTTTAAAAAAATGGTAAAAGTAAAAAAAATGACCTAAACTTCTAGCAAAGTTTTTCCTACTTACCCCATCAGCAAAGTCTCAAGGAAGGCAAGTCCGGTGCGACTAGCACCTACAATCACGATGCTATTGTTCACGTAGACTTTGGGAAGGCTGGTCAGAGGACGCTCCAATACCCACAATGCGAATGGACAGGCCCTAAGATAAGGAAATATTTTATGTTCATTAGGTCAAATACTCAGGTCCTCTTCAAAATGTTGTGAATATCAGAGAATGCCACAAAGCATGGCAATAGCATGGATATATAGCAAAAATACTCTTTCAACGTAATTTAAATCAAATCCTATATTTGCATGTTAAGGTCTTACAGGTCTTAATTAAGTATATCGTACAGCTTAACGGCCTTTTTCAGGCGTTGCAAAGAGGGCTAGCACTTACATCTAATTACATTTGCTTAACTTAGGACTTAGCATAACTTATAATAATAGTCGTAGCACAGGAAGTAGGTCAATTTGCATCGTTATATTACTACATGTATATCCGAATAATAAACTAAAATTTTACTCGGATTGAAAATGTTATGACAACCAAAACAAAAAGTTACAAAAAAACTCACAAATCCTGGTACATTTTCTCCAAATCTTTGTTACCGCTTATATTAGGCACCGATTGGCGCGGGTGGACTGGGTTCATGTGCCCAGCCAGAGACATTAAGTTTCGACTTGGACTCTGAGCATACAAAATAAAATAAACAATAACCATGTTCTTTTTTACAGAAAAAATGCAGTGAAAGAAAATCCCAGTGTCAACGCTTACCGCGTCACCTTTAGCGAATAGTCTACAAATCCAGAAGAGAGTGGAATATCTGGAATGTCGTAATAACTCCCGCATATACCATCGGGCGTGAGGCTCAAACGCTGGGGAAATTACACCTGCTAATATCTATAAATGAGAAAGATACATTTTAGATATTTATGACTCTAGATCTACTATTTATTTCAAGACAAATACAATGAAGTAAGTGAAAGACACAATTCCTTATACGAGTCTCTGCCAGATCCATATTCTGTAATGGAGTAGTATAAAACAGATTTTTGTATCTCTTGCTTGTACTACTTATTTATTACTAGTATATCTTACCGTTCCGTCAGTGCCAGGGCGACGTGGCTCTGGTTCCAAATCGTACTGCGTTCGTATAGCCGTACCGTCTTCTAACCCCCTAGACAGTCAACAGAAATCTTGATATCCAGCAAAAGAGGATTTCGGGATCTTTTTCATGAGGGCTGATGCCCAGAATATGAAAAAATCCTTGAATGACTACATAAACATTTAGTTATTTTTTCCCTGTTCCAGAAGGGAACTCTCAAAAACTGATAAGGTACACATAATTTTGATGTACCTCATAGTAAATTACTAACCCTAAGACCACAACGCCGATAGGTTGGTTCTGGCTAAGCAGAATAAATGACTGCAGCGTATGTGACGTCAAAGTAGATTGGAAGAGGTCTAGTAAGTTCTCCTGACGCGGTGCATGCTCTAATACCTCCTTCAATGCTATTGCGTCCACTGCTTCGCCGGGCCGGACGGATAGTGTGCTGAAATGGTTCATGAAAGTACACTTACTCGTAGACTTCAATGTTTGTCTACCCCTTTGTTTTAGGGTTAGAAAGTGTTATTATAGTACAGACGACAGCACATTAAGTAACCACAATCTGTCAAATTTCTGCACTCGATTTTCAACCTTATCACATTGGAGGTAGGTTAACGTTTGATTGTTAAAATTTGACAGATTCGTATACGTTGACCTGCTGTTGTCTGTACTTAAAGTGAGCCTTTGCTTGAAATACAAACACTTAGATATTGACAGTTGTTGGAGTACCTACTTATGTTGATATACATGGATTGTTTACGGCAGTTACTACAACTTTCAAATCTATAATTTTACAGCGCAAATGCCCAGTAAGTACGAAATTTTGCCAGAACAATGTTACTTATTTAAAAAATATTATGAACTTTTACCCTCGCACTGAATTAACGTGTGCCACATACAACGATTCGTTTATATACCTCATTCTGGAACCGAATGGAGTTACTAGCTGGGAAATAAATAGCACATTGAGAACATTTATTTCAGAAATTGCAATTTTATGAAACAATATTGAAGTGCAATATAAGATACTTACAGTAAAGTGTTCTAATAAGGGAAAAGACGGATGGTTTGTAGGCAGACACATAACACAATAGTCTCTATTTGGAAACATTTCGTAAGCCGCTTCAAGCATGTCGAATCCATATCTATAAGAAAGTCAACGTTTATTTTATGACTGCATTTAGCATGACTCTTGTTGGTGGAGGTTATCACTTCATTTGGCTGATGTGATCTGGTATTATCTGAATATGAGAAAAAGCCATTGCGAACCAATAACACAGCTAACCTGTTGTAATTTTTGTAGTAGCATTTAGCGAATGAAGGAAGTGTTATACTGTGATAGGGCAACACAGAAGGTATAATGACCTCTTACGCAGTCGCGTAATTATTGAAAGGTATAAAATTGAGCACAGCACCAAGAAAAAACACGTTCCGCAATTTTTTACGTTATTGAGAATACTAATAAAACTTGTATATTTTTACATTAACATTATACTATCGAACTTGACCGTTGTTAGGACCTACCTCTCATCATAATCCGGATGAATAGCGAACAGCTCAAGTAGGAACGCATTCGGAGTTCCAGAATATCGTATTGGCTCCGGCATTTTCATAGATGTCGCACCACTCGATGATACTAAGGATATTTAATCATATGGGTATTCACACACTTAAAGGGTAAGGTATCCAGTAGAGTAAAACAATTTTAAGTCAATATTAATCATTTGATCAAGTTTCTAAAAGGCCAATCACAGAGTACCTAGCCCAAATGCTCGTACACAAAAATTTAAAAAACCCCCGACACAAAAACGTGCTAGCAGGCTCGAGTCAACAGCGTTAGTAGTGTCTGTCTGTCTGTCAGTCTGTCTGTGGCATCATAACTCCCGAACGGAAGCAGTGATTTCAATTTAGTTTGTTTGTATTAAAGGTTACTTACGGGCGAGTGTTCTTAGACATGTTTGATCAAATACGTCGCGTTGGGGGACCGCTCCTCGCTTTTTTTTATTATTTTTTACTTTTTAAAGGGAAATCAAGTTTTTGTGTCGGGGGTTTTTTAAATTTTTAATTTAATTTTTATTTCATTCTTTTTATAGGTAGGTAGGTCGGTACGAGTAGGTATTTTAATATACAAAGCTATTTGAGACCCCATCACTAATATACTCGATATCAATATACTCGATATTTGCCGACATTCGATTCATGTCCCCACTTTTACCCCCATAACTTTTAAACGGCTCAACCGATTTTGATCAAACATGTCTAAGAACACTCGCCCGTAAGTAACCTTTAATACAAAAAAAACTAAATTGAAATCACTGCTTCCGTTCGGGAGTTATGATGCCACAGACAGACTGACAGACAGACAGACAGACAGACAGACANTTTTGTGTCGGGGGTTTTTTAAATTTTTAATTTAATTTTTATTTCATTCTTTTTATAGGTAGGTAGGTCGGTACGAGTAGGTATTTTAATATACAAAGCTATTTGAGACCCCATCACTAATATACTCGATATCAATATACTCGATATTTGCCGACATTCGATTCATGTCCCCACTTTTACCCCCATAACTTTTAAACGGCTCAACCGATTTTGATCAAACATGTCTAAGAACACTCGCCCGTAAGTAACCTTTAATACAAACAAACTAAATTGAAATCACTGCTTCCCTTCGGGAATTATGATGCCACAGACAGACTGACAGACAGACAGACACTACTAACGCTGTTGACTCGAGCCTGCTAGCACGAGTCACAGCATTTAAGCTGAGCGCTGACCTTTTCCATACATTAGAGAGGCAACTGCAGTATTTTATTGTTTGTTTTGTCCTATTATATAATATATGTTGTTGTCTTTTGCTTCTCTGTGGACTAAATGGTTTTTCTTTCTTTCTTTCTTTTCAGACAGACAGACAGACAGACACGTCAAACTTATAACACCCCTCTTTTTTCGTCGGGGGTTAAAAACATATAAGACATTTTTTTAATTGATCCCCGACGCTACAAGAACTATGCTACGGCGTATACGCGCTTTGCTACGGCGTAGCACACTTGCTACGATTTACACTAGCTATAATTTAGGTAAGTACTGAAAAGAAAATAAACTTACTACTTCTTTTAGATCTTTCCGACCTCTTTTCTTGGGAAGATTCTTTACGTCCGTCTATAATTTTCATTATAACCTCGGCAGGCCTACGAAAATTTACAATATAAATCTAAGTTAAATGTGAAGAATAATGACATCTTTATAACATTCTTTACAGTTATTTTTTTAGGGTTCCGTACTCAAAAGGTAAAACGGGACCCTATTGCTACGACTTCGTTGTCTGTCTGTCTGTCTACACATTGTATCTCATTCAACCGTGATGGCTGGAAAGCTGAAATTTTCACAAATGATGTATTTCCATTGCCGCTATTACAACAAATACAAAAAAAATAAAATAATATATATTAAGGGGGGTCCCCATACAATAAACGTACAGAACCCTTCATGCGCGAGTCCAACTCGCACTTGGCCGGTTTTTTTTATAAAAAGACATCACTGTTTCTAGCACTGGATTTCAATAACCTATCCGGTAAAATCCGGTTATAGAAATCGGCCACATACACCTAATCAGTTCTCGAAGAACTTCCGTAGGTACCTAAGTAAACTACCGTATATACTGTATAGTGTATATGGTATACTATGTATGGTATAACTATCTCACCCGCCACCAAAGGTGTCGTATCGTATCATCTCAGGAACCCTCAGTAGATCAGTATCAATATTAATTATATCAAACTCAAACTCCTCTTCTTCATCATCGAAAAGATCTAGTATTTGCAGCTGATTTGCTGGCAATTCTGTTGTAGACATCTGAAGGTGAAATAAAACAATTTTAAGAGCACAGTTTTTTGTAAGTTTTTTTTTTTACTAGGTCACCGAGTTCTAAAGAATCGCTGGTCAAATGAAACTTTTTTATTATTAATCATTGAATTGGTGGGGGCAAACTATAGGTATAAGAGTGTACAGTTTAACGTTTTCAATAATATTTGCTTATCACATCACAACCTTACTGTAGTGACGACCTGGCTGCTGAAGCTGATCTAAGTACTGTTTTTTTATGAACTTTCACGTTCAATTTTCAAAATCTAAACAGAGGTTTTACTTAGACTTTCGGAAAAAATAAATCGCACCCGCTCAGTAGGCGCGATAGGCGCCACACCGACACTTCGAAAGGTATTGAATTCATCATCTTCGAATACCCACGTCACCTGTAAGAATATTCCATAATATTGGTACATATTCGTAAAAATATCAATTAGTAAAAAATCGCATTTAATTAAATTCAATGTTAACAAAGCCCCTGCAATTTGATGAATACAAACATTCTGCAGTTACCAAAAGACAGGCAAAAAACATAAATTATTTCTTAATAGCACCCTTATATACAAGTTTGAAAAATGGAGCTACTATTTGCAGCAACTTTGTTAAAACGTAGCAAATTTTTGTTTCATTCTCCATCACAGACCGAAAAGTCGGTCAAAAACGTCCATAGGTAAATGAAAGCGCAGTGTAGCTTACCCTTGATTTTGGATCCTTAGAATCCTTTGCCTTTGCATCCGAATAAGCCTCGGTCAAAAGACTAAAAAGTTAAAATGATTCAATCATTTCACCGTGTTATTTTTACTTTGTGGATTAGTTACTTAGGCCATCTATTTAACTCAAGTATCTCCATCTACGAGATACATAATCAGGGCCTGATTAACCCTTAGGCTAATTAGGCTGCAGCCTAGGGCGCGAGGATCGGGGGGGCGCGAGAAACCGGGTGCGCGGTGAAATCGTATCTTTGCAAGCACTATAAATCTACAACATACAACCTATATATTTCAAGTAAACCGAAAATAACCACTAAAACTAAATGCGCTGAAACTGAAAGATGATCGATCTGAATACTTTTATAGGTAGTATGACTATGAACAGTGGCGGCGCTAGGCGTCGGCGGCGTCGTCGACCACCGACGCTCTCGCGCCTGAGGGGCCTCGCAGAAATACTAGCTACTTATTTGTTTTCGTTTCGCCAATCTTCCTGGCTTAAATTGCCGACCTCGAACAATTCGGGACTAGAGCTAAGCAGATGATAATGAATTTTATTATTTAACACGTGCCGGATTGAAGTGAGAGGGTATTTTATGGGTATTCAGAATCGTCTATCTGGCAAAACTATGAAAAGAAAGTTTCGCCCTTATGAGTGTTCTCACACACACTGCCTGACACGATATCTGTATTGAGTGAAAATGTTTGTAAGTACATAGTGTGGCTAGCACAGCTTCCACTGAGAGAAGCTTCTCAAAGTTGAAATCAGTTCTGAAAATCGAAGCTGAAATAGCGGCCAGACTTTGCTACACAATCCTGAAAAAGATCAGTGAGGCCGAAAAGTTCGACTATTTTAATTTCTGTGTGTAATTATTATAGTCATCATTTTATTTACAATAAAACTCGTTATACTCATAAATTATTTTATAATGTGGCTCACTAAATTTAACGGTTTTTTTCACTGCGAAGTACAGAGGCGTCACCAAGGGCGGATCCAGAAGGAGTAGTCATGGGGGTCATGACTGGTCTGGATCGAGAACCTAGATGGACCACTTATCAAAATTGTCAAACAATGTNTACAATAAAACTCGTTATACTCACAAATTATTTTATAATGTGGCTCACTAAATTTAACGGTTTTTTTCACTGCGAAGTACAGAGGCGTCACCAAGGGCGGATCCAGAAGGAGTAGTCATGGGGGTCATGACTGGTCTGGATCGAGAACCTAGATGGACCACTTATCAAAATTGTCAAACAATGTTTTTATTTACTTTATGTCACATTAAATCTACATTTAGTAAGTAGGTATCTACGTATCAGTCCATTTTTCTGCTGAAAAATTCACGCTCTCTCCGCTCGCATTTTTCATCTATGTGTAGTCCGCAATCTATTAAAATAGAATGTACAACTAAATTAATTATTAATTAACTTCCAGATAATAACCTATATTTTTTCTTGACTTTCATAAATTCTTGTAAAGGCCCATGTGAAATAAACGATTAGACCTTGACTTCGCAAAAAAACCGCGCACCCTTTTCTTTCTACAGACTTTTTCCTATGTTTAGTACTCGGACTGATAAAAATTTCGCGCTCGCTTCGCTCGCGTATTCATGTTAACTAATGCCTGTCTTTTCCTTGTTTTATGGATCCACAAATTAAATAAAACTAATGGTGGCAACTTCAGCTTTACAATATTAATATGTAGTATACATGGTCAAAATAATACATTTTTGTGAATTGACCTAAAACTGTGAAAAGAAATCGCGCTCGCTCCGCTCGCGCCCTTTTCCTTACAATGTTTCCACGTCGTCCTGAAAAGAATTTTCGCGCTCGCTCCGCTCGCGTATTTATGTTTTTTTCCTATGAATTACTTAACAAAATTATAAATTGTTATTCGCCTACTACTGTATGATCCCTGGAACAAAAGTTGGATCCGCCCTTGGGCCTCGCGAACTTAGTTGAACCGACCGTACACATTTGGTCTAGCGCCGCCACTGACTATGAATCATGTTAACTTTTTTACAAACAAATACAATAGTAAGTAAAATACTATTGTTGCCGACCGTAACACACATGATGGGGGCGCGTCCTGATTATTAGCCTAGGGCGGTCAGTACTCTTGATCAGCCGCTGATGAAGAAAGATGAAGAAAATTCAATATTTTGGATGTTCATTATGTAACATAATGAACATCCAAAATATTGAATTTTCTTTTATCAACAAACCTGTAAGTAGACTCAACCTCTTTAGGCATAAACTTGGGTGCATCGTCCAAATGTCTGAGGCCACCAAACGGGGATAGAACAAAGCTCTCCTCCAGAGACTCGTAGTTTATTTGAGTGTTCAGACACATCACTCCTACTGCTAATTCACTGTGCTGGAAAACATTTGATTAGGGAATTTAAAAATGATGGCTGTCCTATAAAATTATACTAATTAGGTATCCCTGTTATAACTAGTGAATCGAGACGCAAGCGCACCTACGTTTATGCAGAAATGTGGACGTCATCTCTAACACAAGTTTGGACATCAGGAGGTGGTAAGAAAAGCTCTCCTAAATTAGGTTCCAGGTAAGTTCATAAAGGATATAAAAAGTTGATAAATCACCTCACAAACGATTAATATCCTCTCAGACTCCGGGTGCCTGGATATCAGTTCGCTGATATAGAACTCTCCGTAAAGCGTCCGAAGTCGATCTGAGTGTTGCTCGAGGATTGGCACTAAATCATCGTTGTCTTCTTCACTGTATGAATTCATTATAAGAAAAGTTAGGAAAAAAAAAATAAGAAAAGTTAATGTTCTTTTGAAAAACCCTCAATGTATATTAGAGCAAGAGTTACTCCCAGGAATTTTCTAACACTGATACCTACTTTCGGAAGGGATGTTTGGACACTTTATATTTATCATGGTCAAGGAGTACCTACCGACGATATTAAAATGTGTTTTATTCTGTACAACCCCATCCCCATTAACTCAATCTGCTGTTTACAAGTAGGAACGGTAGAAAGATATGTGCGATATAAACTAACACAGCTCTTCTGATTCTCAGTCGCGGGCTGACCTCCGTGCGATCAGCCACACAGAGCGCTGGGAGCGTATCACCACTGATTCCGCGCTCCATCACTGTCACACGTCGGAATGAACCCTCCGCCCGGGACTGACCAGGGACTAACACTATAGCCAATAAAAAACACATTAGAACTCTTCGTATTTAAAGAAGGCAACTGGGTTTTGATACAAAGTATCAGGAGCGCCAAGCCGAAGAGTAGGGCTTAAGCCATAAAGTAATAAGCCACTAGAAAGCGTATTCGGCAATTTCTTCTCAGTACACGATTCACCACTGCGGGCCGGGGGACGAGGCAAAATTCGCGGCTGCTATTGGTCAGTTCAAGGTCGCGTTGCATGAGTGTACCTGGTAAGGGATGGCTGTCCTTGGATAAAACAAAAATCGATATCGATAAAATGGATTTCATTGTAAAAAAATATTCAATAAAAAATAAAAATCTTATACGAATATTTAATCAAAATTACTCTATTAAAAAAATACAACTGTATAAGAAAATTATTAATTTTTAAAATGGATTAATTTGGTATACGTTTTTCGTAGTGTTTAAGGGTTCTGATTGTTTTTTGTAAATGATGAAAATCGAGCGTCTACATATTTCTGAATGATGCATCTCGCCAATTCAATCAAATGATTTGTTGATTCTATTTCATATTTATAATTGTCGATATCGACTTCATCCATAAAGATAGCAGCACAAATTACAATGGGCACAAATATATGAAAGCTGGTACACCCCTCCAATAGCAATGACATATATGTCGTTGGATAGGTATTTTTAACCGGAACAACATTTACTAAGACACTCATGTTGAAATGTTTGTCCATTTTTAGTTAGAGGTCAAAAACAGTGTAAAAATTAGTACCGAAAAATATTGAGAGTTAAATGGAAAATCTAAGTACTACTAGTGTAATTATTTTAAGTACGACTTTGTTGTACCCGTCAGAGTTCATAATGGCTACAAAAATGTAACATTTCCACCTTGCACCGAAGGTACCTTATAACTGGGTATTGGCCGTAATGATACACCTCACCAATAATAATGTCATATACATCATTGGATAGGTATTTTTAACTGGAACGACATTTACTATAACAGCTTTGTTGTAATGTTTGTCTGTTCTGATATACAATAGATAAAAAACAATGTGAAAATTAATACCAACGTTAGTACCTAGAGTTTTTAATCAAGTTAAATAATCTCATTTGAGGGCATTTTTATGGAACACCTAATCTAGCTAGAAGCTGGCCCTATTAAAATATTTTTGAAGCAGCAGTTTAAAATCCCGTTTTTATCGGCCGTTCAGTACTTCCACTACTCATCTCTACGGAACATCAACAGCTATGTTATGTTTCACTTGTTTCTATCATCTTTGAAGGCGTCGGTTTTTTGTCTTATTGCAATATTTCTTGTTAGTTTTTCAGTTTAGTTTATTATTTCTGGGGTAAAAAATCGGCCATTTCATCTTGTTATCCTTTTATGACAATATTTGAATACATACAACATAAGAAACAACGACATTGGTGTTACTTTTTCATAAAATCTCGAATAATGATGGTGTCCTAGCCAATTGCCGGCCACGGCGGCTGTTCTAATTTAAGGAGATCAGCCAGCTACGCAGGACATATTATAGTGCACAAGCACTTGCGCAGACATAGACGCATTCCCTATTCCCTCACTCTCATAGCCCGATGGGATGGCAATCCGACACGACCGGAGAGAGATCAGGCGCAGGACCGACATTAACGTGCTCTCCGATGCACGGATG
>NWSH02000535.1:5566289-5578910 GCA_002382865.2 Heliothis virescens
CATTACGCCCAATATCCAGTTATACCTACGGTGGGTACCTGAGGTACAAAGTGGAAATGTTAAATCATTGTAGCTATTATGGACTCTGACGGGCACAGCAAGTAGTACTTAGAATATTTACACTAGTAGTACTTAGATTTGGCATTAAAAACTTGAGAAATCAACAGATAATTAAGTCTTAATTTTGCATAGTTTTTGATGTATATCTCAGAACGGACAAACATTTCAGCAAAGCTGTCATAGTAAATATTGTTTCATTTAAAACGGCCTATCTAATGATATATATCTCATCGCTATTGGTGGGGTGTACCAATCTGCTCATTGTCCTTTCTTCGATAGGAATACAAAGGGCAAGAAAGAGATAAACGCATTACAATTTCTTAATGAAAGAAAGGGACTTTCCCAAAAGACATCAACGAGCGGGCGCGCGGTTCACCAACCACCATTTTAAATAGACCCCTGGGGAATTTCGTAATCTAATTAAATCAAAGGCAAATTTTGGTATTGTTTACTTATCTATGAAAAGTTATGCCACACTTTTTGTAACTAGATGTCCTGGAATGTTTCCCACACCATTTCAACGCGCATGATGGCATTTTTGTATTTTATTAACCAAATAAAACCCACAATAATTTGTAATAATTTTGCGTGTGCACAGGTCATAGACTTGGTCACAACTAAAGATTCTTACTAGGATCATAGCCTATATAAGCGTGAAAACGCTAATGTTTGGCGAGCGCGGATGCACTATATGCGCAGTCAAGTGGTTTTATAGTCTTTGGCTTAAGCAGACATAATTATGTTATGTCATGAGGGGCCTCAGTGTCGCTATGCCTCCTATACCCTTTTTTCATCCCAGAACTTGGCGCGAGTTGCGACACAGGAACGATTTTAAGGTGTCAGCGAGACGGGTGTGTATGGATGACATGCGCGTGACTTGTGCGCGGAATGTACAGACGCGGTAACGGTACCCGAATCTGACAAATTTTACCAATCAAACACTAACCTTCCGCTATTACTAACTTTCCGATAAAGCTGAAAACCCATTGAAAAAATTTAACAGATTGTGGTAACTTGATGTGCTGTCGTCTGTACATAATACATAAGTAGGTAATTGAGGACGGCCATTGAGTTCTGCTAGTGAGAAAAGCAGTCCACGAGACTAATGCAATTCCTAAGAATACTCCAAGTAGTACATACGCGGATAGGCAACCAAAGATTTAATCATAGCGATATGTAGAATATACGCGTCGTGCATGAAGATCGACCTGAGCATGCTGTCGACCACGTCTCGTCCATAATTCAGGTTCCAACATAACAAATGTATGAACAGGGTATTACGAGCATTCATTTCTGGTGCCCTGAAAAAGAAGATTGCAAAGTTACTATAGTCACAAGTTAAACTAGGTATCGATATTATATAGGAATTGGAGGGCATCTGAGGCGGAGGATGGGGTACTCCCCGTCCGCGGCCTCAGCGACGCAGGTACCGAGTGCTCCAGGGAGAGGATACTATCCCTCATCTCCGGCCGGCCGGAGTGAACTATGACGGAGGACAAGTCTCCCGCCTCTGGCGTGCCTTCATCGGTCGTCCAGAGTGGAGTCTAGAGTAGAACAGGGTTAGTAGCCCTGCTCGGAGGGTGGGTGCCTCGTGGTAAGTGGCGAGAGGGCCAGCGATGTTGGACAAGCTCGTGATCTATGTTTAAGTCCAACGAGGCATCTCCACTCTTCAACCGCACATGTCGCTGTTGCCCCCTTGTTGCAAACTTCGCGACTAGATCCAGGAGGGGGCTGCTTTATTGATTTGATGAAACTTTGCAGTAACAGGTATAGCTTTAATTTTACAGGAAAATAGATATAAAAATTTCCTCTGGAAGGGTTGAAATCGGCAGACAGCTTGTTAAACACGTATATGTGCTACATAACTAAATGAGAAGACAATGCTATATGTACTTGTATCTGGCCCAGATATACTCCTCCCATGCACAGGGATGTACTGCTGGCAGCAACGGGTAATCCTTGGCTGCCAGGAAGCCAATAATGGTTTTGTGGATATCTAGCTGGCATATTGCCAATATACTGTTCTCACTGAAAAATAAATTTCAAATATACTTAACACCAAACTTACACGCTACACACGAGAACTATACACGGGCAATACAAAAATACGGTTTCGGTCTTTTATCCTTATTGTAGTGTTCGTGTTACTTGTATCTCTATTATAACTTCCAATAATTAAGATATCAGTTCGCTCGCATGCATAACGTCTTTACACCGTGCCTCACTATCTCAGTTCCCTGCCAATTGCCCATAGTGTATAGTATCTATGTACCACCACATTACATAGTAATATGTATGTACCATCCCCGTCTATGCCTTCAAGGCGACGACAGATATCGGTGAAATAATCCCCTAACTTCCTCACTAACGCAATAGTATGTGATTCTGTCGCGCTTTCCGCTTTCACACTAAAGTACTGGACCGATTTATATGAAATTTGTTACACAGATAGTCCGGCTAGAGCCTGAGAACGGATATAGGCTACTTTTTATCCCACTACTCGAGACGCGTATAAAACTTTTTACAAACCAATAAGATCAAAACTTCTGATGGTTTTAGCCCTACAGTTGAAGGAGTACATTACTTAAAAAGGAAATCAACATACATGAGATATATAATATCATGGGTACAAGTGACCCTAAAATTCTTAGAAATCGATTCGCTGAGCAACTCCAGTATATGGGGCGCATCATCAACATTAGCCATTCGGACATTGTCCACGGACGGAGGCTTTATCACACGATGCTTCTGCATTATTTCACAAATACACTTCACACAAATCTTCTTCAAACAAATGTCACAAGAAGTGAAGTTTCCTGTTTTTATTTTGACAATAAATTGTCATTTTCAGAAGAGAAGACAGTTTTGGTTTTTAGTTGCAGCTTAGAATAAAATAGGTGTAAATACTCGGTGAATCAATTTTAATGAATTATGCTGTTGAAAACAATGAATACAATCAAAAGTGAATAATAGCATTCAGGATCCTCTATTTTATAGGCGGCTACTTATTGTTTGCTAATTTTCGAAAAATATTAAACAGCAGGAGTTAACTAAAATATCGAATCCTAATTAATTTCAATGCAAAGGATTTAGGCAAAATTAAAAGCACATATTCGTACATACTTACAATTATTTATTATTCTTAAAACGAAACTCCCTTTACTTCGGTAATAGCTACTAAATAATTTGTGGAGAACACTGTCAAGTGATTGGACAAAACAAACTTTGAGCATAACTTAATTAATAAAAAAACACTTTGTCAATTGATTTAAGTTCTTAATATACAGAAAACAAATAATCCTAATAAAAATAATTTAAATTCAGTAACAATCTTCCTATTAGCCCTAATTAGCATCAATAAATAAGATGACTTCATTTTGTGGATCTCTTTGGAGTGATTAAGGTTTTACGCCGTTCGTAAGTATACTAAGGATTTGAAACTAAATCTATAGTAAACCAGTTTTCGTCTGACCACAAATTAGTTGCAAATTATAATCATATCGAGGAACTTATATTATAGGCGTTATTTAAAACCCATATCCCGAAAAATAAAATTATTACAGACATGTCTGTATCCTGTTACTAATATTATATGCTTTTACAGCAATTGGAATAAATTGAATTAAAAAAATATTGCTTACGTCAATGTTAGGCGGATGTTGAATTTAACAAAAAAAAATCTGAAACCAAATCACATTTCAGCTTTGTTTTGAACATAATTTTACTACCGAATGCACCGTTTGAAGTTTATTAGTAAATAATACTAAACAATTATGTACAGCCAAGTTTAGTCACACTGAATAAGAAAAACGATATATCGGTAACGATTCATCTTCGGCTTCGTAGCAACCGGTGCGAATAGCTCATCTCATTGTGATGTACCATATTAGATTAAAACTATATAGTAAATTATGCTATAAACGACGCGGTAGTCCATTACACTAAATAAAACCTAACCTACAATAAAAGTAAAAAATTAAAGTTAATACCATTCATTAAAAAAACATCAATTAATCACACACCGAAATTTCCTATTAATTGGGATGTCTTTTACTAGTACAAAAATATCGTCATATCCTCTATATCGCTTTATTTAATTGTATGGAAAAAGTTTATTAATAAAATTTTATAATATAGCTAGTCTATGAGTGCATAAGAAATCTTGTATATTCGATATATTGCTTTTATTTCAACCAAGCAGTTTTCTATGGCGACAATGGAACTTATAATTTCGCGACTATAAATGCCATTTTACCTATATGAGTATCCATTTTATTATTTATCCATCCTTCCTTAGTTTATATATCTATCTATAAAACTACAGCTGGACATAATTCAAGATTGATAGTATCCTTATCGTTAAAATAATAAGTCTTACATGAAAATATCTAGCTACTATTACCTCTTAGAATCATTTATATAGAAAACTATTAGAATAAAAACCACAGAAGTCTGTAGTTCAAATAGAATAATATATCTCCTGTGGTAAGTCATATTTTAATAAGCATGCGAGTACATGAGACAAACTTATTAGATAAGGCAAGTGATTAATATGTTATTTCCATAATAAATCTAGAAACTATCTCACTCGAGAAATCTGAAGAGATATTGGACAAAGCACGACAACTCATTCAAAGAGCACAGCTCTTGGGCGTCAGTCATTATGAAACCAGAGACAGGAACACACTTACGATTATATTTTTACATGAGCTTCCTAAACTGGAAACTTTCCTATTAGCATACATTATAATTATATACACAAGTCTGATGCTTCCCTAAAGCGTATACAAACATTTCTGTCCCTATTCCACCAGAAATTCGAGTAGTTTATAATCAACCAGACATTGCGATTAGTACGTCTAATTGATAATAACATTCCGCACCATTAAATAGATTACATAGTGAGTTTAGAGTTGTGCCTATTGGCGCTACACGACCGAATACTGAAAACAGCATTTTGTACAGCAATATGAAGAATAGATCCTTTCGCTACTTGAGAGATATAAGTATAACAAAGTCTACTGCTGTCCTATAATAATGTAGTACGCGGCAGTACGTCCCGACACGCTGTGACATCGTATGGAATGGGGAGTGAGGCCCAAATGTCTGTGAGGTCATAGGCGCTAAGTGCGAGAGGCCCGCGCGACAGGCCTCGCGCATCACTTGGCGGCCTTGTGCTTGGGCGGCGTCGTGGGAGGCCCGCCCGCCTCCGCCGACGCACCTATGGCGACACCTTCGCTGTCCACCTCCGTCTAGAACAACGAAGGTTAATCTTACTGGGTATTGTTGCGAAATAAACATTCGATATATCTATGAATTACACATTCGAGCTCAATGAGAACAACTTTTAGAATATATGCTAGGTACTCTACTATTGAGGTTAATAATTTCTCACTCACTTTTTCGTCTTTATTTGTGGATTGGGGAGAGTCTGTTCCATTGTTAGCATTGTCACCTGTTTCAGCGGACTCTGTGCTGGTTGTACCTGTAAATATTCACATTTATATAATAACCGTTCTTTTAAGTCTTTATAATGTTGTGTTTGAAGTATACGAACCAGCTTGTATATGATGGGCGTTACCACGTTCAGCTTCATGCTCGCGCACCATGGCATCTAAGTTGTATCGTCGCCGGTAAGAAATGAAGAAAGAACGTACATGCGCCTCCGTCTTTGTGCCCAAGGTTTCAGCGATCGCTTGGAAGTCCCTGCCTGTATAAACATTAAATATAATAATGAGCTCATACTTTTAAAAACATACAAAGAATACAAATAAATTGTGCCATGATATTTGTGGTTGATAATAATAATGTAAACAACACTCGGCGATTGCACATCTACGTCATTAACGTAAACATGTGCAACAAAGAATAATCAAGCCAGATATTGTGTCTTACCATATTTCCTAACGGCTGTGACGGCCATAAGAAGTTCGTCGTTGGTCCAGCGCGAGTTTATCTTTGCGGGCGGTTCACCAGGCCTCAGCTCCTCCACTCCTGAGTCGCCTACTTTGCGCTTCATTGCACTCAGCTGCTGCTTGTTTTGTTGCACCTATTCAAAATAATTATACTCACTATATTCAAATCATTGATCTCCACTCTCAGTTGAGGCAGTCACAAGTTTAGAACTAAGAAATTCGGAACATAGGATGTAAAGTGCATATCTGGATTATCCAAGAAACTACATAGTAGGACTTGGGATTTGGACGCACAGTAATATACGAAGCACAGTAATTTTGGGGGTGGAATGGTTAAAAATCAATAGAACTTAAAATAATGTTGATCAACTAATCTATGTGTGCAGAATACATTTTCCCACAATACTACCTAATACAGTATTGTAGTATAATTAGCATGAAATACTACAAAATTATTGACTATTTAATTAATTAATAAAATTAGTTTAATTATCACATTCTCACTTTACATGACACATAAGTTTAGTCACATCCATTAATTATCTGGATGAATGACTAATAAACGTTGGTAATTTGGAAATGTTCAGTGTCGACGTAAGGGTGAGATTGCGTCTCGCAACGACACTACTTAGCGACATCGTAGTGGGTTGCATCTTACTTGTCTCTTTAGAGATACAATTTCTCTGTCCATAGCTTTGAGCATGGCTTCGCCCTGATTGATAAGTCCGGGCTGCGGGGGGTCGCCTGGCTGAGGCCCGGTAGCCATGGCGACGAGATCGTCGTGATTGATGTAAATGCCACGCGGCAGCCGGTGCTTGTACCGCTGTTGTTTGGAACCCGGCCCGCGTCTGCCGGACGGGCCGCACAGCGGTCTCATAGTCCCCGTGCGTCTGTCACATCACCGCCAATATTCAAACAACCATCCCTATATACATTTAATTAAACCACACTCGAAAATTATTGAGCTGCACTTATAACATGCATTGATTGTAACGAGCGGATAATCTAATAAAACTGAAGTATGAATAGTATCGTTACCGACCTGGCGTGCACGAGGCATGCCTGACACAACTTCTGCGAATTGTGCGCCGTGATCTGGTTGCACAGAATGCCGCACACAGTGCACCACTTGCCCGCGCTCTCGCCGCCGCCCTCGCCCTAAACCCCAATTCACATTTTACATTCCTGTCACAAAACGACTTCCACCAGCTACACGAAACATATGAGCTGCTCGTGTAGGGACAGACAAAGACGTATACAATGACTTCTCACACACTTCTTTTAAAACCCATTAGAATATTAAATGATATTCTGCACACATTAGATTTATTAAACAAGTAGTCCTTCATTGTTCGGGGCTATTAAAGGAAGCATGCGGGAACATCATGGGAAACTGGGAGGATGGGAGGAGGCAGGCTATATGTTAGAGGTTTGTATTATGCGGAAACACAGAGGGTACACAGTTATAGCACTATGATTGATGGATAATAGTATATAAAAGTCAATGAAAATTCACAACACAAGAAATGCATTTGATGCGTCATTCAACAACAGACAATAATTAACATACATTCTCCTTTTTCAGTAATGCATATTACCGTATTTTGTACCAAAAATATATTGCAAGAAAAAAAGGAAGAATAAACTTAATTCATTTGCATACATGTACATAAAATAGTCAAGTGCTACAACTCAATGTTAATAAATATTTGGATACAGAATGTGTGAAACCATGATTAAATAATGAATGAAATATAGTTGAATGTAACAACCTCTATGTACCATGAAGACATGTAGACAGAATATTATAAATGAATGTTGCACATGAGAGTGGTAGCAATCACAGTTTGTAAATAAAAATGCAGAGCGGCCAAAATTAAAATAACAAGCATTATCAAAATACATAAAGCATTTGTACATAATTTAAAATTATGATAATTAGAATAATGATAGTTGGAATACATTTTTAAATATTGAACAGTTATTTGAAGCAACCATTTATGAACAAATAACTGCTGTATAATACATAGACTAGTACATAAGCTCATGTTGCCACAATCAAAACTTGCATGATGACAAAGTAATGCTATGAAGTGCAGCGCTATGACATGGCATGACTAAGACAGACACTTTACGGAATCAGATCTTGAAACAGGGAACTAGCTTTATTCAAGTAGAAGATCTCAAACATCAAATAATAGACGACAATACATCAATTGAATAGACATAAAAGTGAGAGGATGGAAGAAGACACTGAACATCAAGTTTCCATGGTGACAGCAAGGTTATACTCATTGTGGGGAAGCAAAGCACCCACCTGGGCGCCCTGCTGGCCGGCGGCGCGTTGTGGAGCCCCGCCTGCCGCGAGGGACTTCCCTCCTCGGACAATACCACGGTGGAAAGTCCACTTCTGTCACATTTAACACAAGTCCTTAACTCAGATATGTACCCCTCAAGCACCCAACAAGCTGCTCTATGAATATCTATTTATAGTAAAGGTGGTTCACCTTTTCTAAACATCATTGCACCAATTAGGAAATATCTACATGTAGAGCACATAATTTTAACATGACAAAAGTTACTACTCTAAGAATATAAAATGGAATCAATCATTTTTCGATGTTTCAATGGCCTCAACAGAGAACCATTATATGTTATAAGTAAAATTAATTTCTACCACTCTGCAATTTTATTTACTGAAAATTTTGCCACTTTGAAATTGTACTTATTAATAATTTGGACAATCCAGATATACTATCACATGATAATAATTATACAGTGAGGGAATGATACGGTTGAATTTGTTTCCGTAACTAGGTACATTGGTAATACAATGACATTGCACACAATAAAAAGGAGCAAATTATATTTGATTCAACTTTACAACAAGCCATGAAACAACATGTACAAGCAATACATACCTTTTCATCATTATCAGACTCCTTGTCAGAGCCTCCAGGTTCTGATCCAGCACCTGATTCACGTTTGCCAGTTCCTGAGCTGGTAGCATTGCGGCCTTCACTAACAACATCCATCAATGAAGTACGAGCTCTTGTTTTCTTCCATGAATAATAGTACTTTACTAATGATGCAATAGATTTGTCTGGCAACTAAAGGAAAGAAAATTGACAGTTTCTCATTATAGGTTAATGCAAATCATGGCTGAATTCTAATAATTTGTTGAGGACCTACCATTTGTCGTATTCTGTGAAAGCTTTTACCATGAAACTGGAAAGCTTGTTCAAAAAGCACTTTATCTTCCACAGTCCATTCATCAGGAAAAGGTGTGAAGTTGGCAAGGTCCATTGAAGCCCTGTTGAGGTCATGTTTGTGCCAGAATAACATCCCCAGTGCCTGTTCTCCATTATAACCATACTTCTCCTTTGCTGTGGTAATGTATTCATCCACTAAAACAAGCATATTGTTGAAATATTGCAAATATTATCACAAACAATTCAACAATCAGTTTGAACTTACATTTGATATCAGATATGTCACAAGTGGGTGACCAAACCAACAAAGCTCTGTCAGAAATGAGTTCAGGCCTGCGTTGGTCTACAGGTTCCAGTTCAGGGCATACTGCCTGATAATCTCTGCCCACTCTGATTTTCTCGGCTGCAAACGGTACTACTGCTTGGTTTCGTGTTACATTTGTGGATGAGATGAAGGCAGCATGAAGGCGATGATGGTAAGCATAAAAAATAAAGCACGAATGTCAGATGATGATGATTAATGTCTCCACCGCATAAGCGTCAGAAGCAATTACACGTTTAAGATTAATATTCACGTAGAGATTACAATCGAGTAAGTACTTGTAATAGGTACGTATTGTGTAAAATGTAAGAGAGTACAAAATCAACATGCAAAAAGTCCCCGATTCCTCGTAAAATAATTCCAAAGCAATGAGCAATATAAAAAATTAAAATGTCCCGTACCATTCTCATCTTCAGAACTGGAATCTGGACTTCCATGGCCATTGGGGCTTGGCCCCCTTGACCGCTTCCCGTTTCGAACATCATTACTTCTTTCAGCTAAAACCATGATTATACACTCGATAACACAGACTTCACTTAATCAACACACAATTTAAAGGTCCATTTATGGTATATTAGGGTTTAGTTAAGGAAAATAAAAGAATTAAAGAGCTTCGCACTTAAATTCAAACGTGATTCAAACCACCGCATCAATAATTTGACAAACCAGCCACGGAATGTAATGCTTCATTTAATGGCGTCTGTACTTCTTTGAGCATTCACTTTATTTAATTATGGGGAATAAAAAAATGGTGTTATAATAACTTTAAAAGTATTTTATTGAAGTTTTAATTAAAATTTGATTAACATAAAAATATTATCCTAAAATAATAAAAAGAAACCACATTTATTCCAAACATACAAAACCTTATTTTTACGCTAGTAACTTTGGTACAGACCTTAAGAAATGAAACAATACACAGTTCTTAAATTAATTAGTTTTATGATCAATTATCCTCGTTTGTTAAATTGATTTGGCTTCATCTTTAAATAAAAAAAGTCTTTAAAGTCTCAGTAGTCAACTTTTATGGTAAATACCACAAAATTCTTCAATTTTAAAAACACCTTCAGCAAACTTTAAATTATGTTTATCTTCAAACACAAGAGATGGCGTGTCGTGGCGTTATTATTACGCATCGTCTATCCGTACATTCATTTTGTAGCGACTGCAGCAAGGGTTAAGACTTGAGCTGCAAAGCCTGCCAGCCCGGTGAAAGTCCCGCTTTCAAAAACAACTCTTGTAATACCTACTTATAACTATGAAATAAACCGGTTGTTTGATAGTGACCTGTAATAATTTATTGTAAAAGAGTTCCAGTTTACATTTACAGAGATGCATTCTTTAAATCGGTGAAAACTTCCTAACCGGAGTTTCCTAGGATTTTCCTAGCAATGCAAAATTGCAGAGTGTATTGCAGAATCTAGGATCCAGGATTCTTCTGTAGCGTTGAACAATTTTGGGCATTGAATTATCTATAAGTACTAATATTATAAAGAGGAAAACTTTGTTTGTTTTAATCAATAAAACAGTAAAAAAATCGTGTCTGTACATTGAATATTTTTTATAAACAAAATACGTAGGCTTATTAAGAAATGAAAAAAGAGTAAGAATTCGAAAAGAAGAATTGTTTGTATGTTTGACAATTTGTCTGTTTGCACACGCCAATCTCAGGAGCCACTGGACGGATTTTGATGAAACTTGGCATATGGGTCAAAATCAGAGAGGTGAGCATTATGCTTCTGACAAAGTTTTTCTTAATAAAATAACATGATATAACTACAATATTTATTTCAAAATAAAGGTACTGTGCGCAATTACAAGGTGCAAACATATTTACGTCTTTTTAAAAATGTTTCACATTATTTTAAACAGAATCAGGTCTAAATAATCATTCCGGGAATGCGTCCTTATACCATATTGCATAGTTCAAACAAGTCAAAAATGTTTTCAATTACCAATTAAAAATATTATATTTTAATATTAGCTTTGAATTTTAATAAATTAAGAATTAATCTATAAATTATATTCCCACAATTTTCTTTTCTTCATATTTTGCCTATTTATACGCTGTCTGACGATTATCTTATCATTCCGTGAACGTAGTATATATTGGTCGATTTAATTATAACAATACACCATGGGGGGCGCTAGGGCCTATCAGCGTGAAGTTCACAAGTCAAAACAAACGACGTGTTTTGTGTTTACGGAAAAAAAAAAATGATTTTGTTGGTATGTACTGTTTATATTGTTTTATGTGAAGCGTACTTTAATTCGCTGTCAGTACGGGAACGCTGTTCGGTGATCAGGTTTTCGAAATTTTGCGTACTTTTTGCAAAATACTTATAAATATTATAGCTCATTTTTTAATTACCTCTAAAACTAATATCAAACATGCCAGTTTCGAGCGTGATGCAAATATTTTCATCGAATAATCATTCCGGGGACGGTCATTTCTGGAACGTTCTCGTACATGACAGGCATTCCCGGAATGACAATCTGGGTACAAAATGGCACTATAATGTTTTTAAAAAGCATAAGATTGCAAAATTTTGGTTTTATGTAAACATTTAGTACACGTATCATGGGAAAAAATAAAAAGGAAGTCGAACAAAACGATTAAAACAGAACAGTATTGCTCATAAAAGGTTTCGTGAAAAGGCCAATGTAAGCGCAAGTTTTTAGATAAAATGACACCTGAACAAAAGGAGATGAAGAGACTGAAAGGTACGGAGCTAAGACTGTTAGTGATATGGCTAAAAGAGAGAAGCGAAAACAAAGAAAATCGTGGAGAATAAAGGAAATATTCCCTGAGATTGTCCAATTCATACATATATAAGATTAAATGACCTTTGAACTTTTGTATCTATTAAATTAATATACCAGATAGAGCAAGAATATATACATGAAATTGAAAATTTTGGAGCAGAATTTACAACAATTGAAAATTTACGATAAGTAATTTCAATAATAAACGTTTTGAAATAAAATACTGTAAATAATATATTTTTCGGAAAAAACTACTTGTTCATTACAATTTATTGAAGGAGAGTTTTTAATACATTGGTTTGATTATTATTAAAAAAATATTAAAAATGTGTTCCCGAAATGACTA
>NWSH02000535.1:5582387-5596620 GCA_002382865.2 Heliothis virescens
ACGACTCTGTCATTTTTCTTATTAACAGGTATAATTTCAAAAATATATATTTTTGTGCGTGCCCCTTCACAGGAAAGGTTTATGACAAATGACACAACAGATTCCTCTTGCTAGTTTTCTTCAAAAGGAAACTTAATTTCTCAGATATTTGAAAACCTAAAATGCTCACCTCTCTGATTTTGACCCATATAGCTTTTATATCAGAATAACATATAGGCTACTTTTTATCCGGGTACGGGAAATAGTTCCCTCGGGAAGCGGGTGAAGCCGCTGGCAGAAGCTAGTTTAGAATAAAGTACAAATTGGATGGAAACTTATGCCAACAGATAGATTAAATACCTAGCATGTTGACTCTACGAAGAGGGAGAGACGCTCAATGGTCGGTAGACCTGATTCAATCTCAAACTATAAAAGGTTCTTTTTTTTAAATCGATATAAAAGTTAAGCGATTTTAAACAGACCAATAAAAAATATCCAGATGTCCAAATTTATAAAAACCATATGTGCATATAACGAGTAGAGTGGTGTTCTAAGATTAGAGTATACTGTATTATACAGTAGGAAAGAAACTGGTGTTGAAGTAAGTAGTAAATTGTAGGTTTTGTTCTCGATATATCAACGCCCACTAACTTCGACATGACGCATCATCGCAATTGATGACATCGAAGTATTTGGGGTTTCCCCGGAACATACTGCAATGCTTCCGCTAATTTGGATACGACATTAATTCATAGTATTAACGATTTCTTTGTGATCATGCGCAGAAACTCCAGGACCAAGTAAGTAAAAGAACTTGTTGATGCCATTTTTTTTTTCTAATTTCAAACTGCGTCACATCTGAACTTCAACTATAGTAAAATAATTGTTACTTTGTAATATAATTAAGTCCCCTGAAGAGAGTAATTTCATATAATCTATTAATAGTAAATATTATGCATGCATGAATTCAGTCAATTCGTGAAATAATTGCAATAAGCTCTAACTAATTCATTTGTTAATTTTAATTAGAAAGCTGAATAAAATTACTAAAAAGGTACTATTGTGAGATAAAACAAAAAACAATCTTATTAACCATATTCACCGTCTCAAACAAATTCAAACAATGAGAAAAAGATAGTACCTATATTGCTTGTATATTGGAACTTTATGTAAAACATTCCACTTTTGACAGATTTCAGAACGAAACGCAATTTGACAGATGCTGTGTCTGTTGCTGAGGTTTTTGGGAACATTTAATTTTGCTTTACGTTTCAAGAATGTTATCAAAATAGATAACGATTATGTTGCGTCTTAGTTCCCTCACGAACAGGTGGTAATGTCGCGTCAGAGTTAGTAAGAAGCACACTCTCTGTAACGCCGAGAGAAATGCCACTGTCGTGATCAGGACCGCGTTTTGTTCTTTATTTTGCCAAAAAGGGCGCACAATTGTTGTGAACGTTATGTAATGTGTATTGTAGTGTTATCGTGAGTGCTTATAATATTGTGGGGAAGATGAGGACGGTAGCGTTGATCAGCGGGGGTAAGGACAGCTGCTACAACATGATGCAGTGTGTCGGCGCCGGGCACACGATCGTCGCGCTGGCCAACCTCCAACCTACACATAAAGGTTAATTTCGTCCCGTTAGTTGATTTACTCATACACGTATATTTACTACCCCGAACGCCATAAAATTCATTTTATCGTCCTATCATTGTAGAAATCTTTTTACACCTTATCTGAACTGTATGATTGAAGACATGCTAATTTTGTAACATATGTCCCAAAATAAAAACATCTGAAGTTATTTTAAGCCTACCTGTGATTTGGCATCGATTGTTTTGTTATCATTTTACCTGTACAGAGTTATCACACTAAGGTATTGCAATTTAGAATAATAAAATTAATTCAATTTATTAAAAAAAAAATTGTCTTTGATGCTGACAATAGGATGAGTTAATGTAGGTAGTTAAAACATGTTTATTAAATTATTGAATGATATTTTAGATGAGATGGACAGCTACATGTACCAGACAGTGGGCCACCAAGGGATAGACCTGTATGCGGAGGCTATGGGCCTGCCACTCTATAGGGAAGCAATAACTGGCAATGCTGTGAACCAAGGCAAGAGTTATCACCCCACAGACAATGATGAGGTCGAGGACTTGTACAGACTTCTTTCTAAGATTAAGGTGAGTTACACAATAAAAATCAAGTTTTCAATATAAAAAACAGTATTAGCAACCAACATTTTTATATACATTTTTGCAAAATGTTAATTTATAATATACAATATTCTTTGTAAAATTTCAATCCTTTAGTAGAACACACAATACTTTGAATTGTAACCAAGTTACACAAGCAAAGGTATATACATAATAACAATTATATCTATCTACATGCTACGCTATTGAAATCAATAACAAACATGCAACAGGTTTTAAATTGCTACTTTAAGTGAATACAGAACCAGTCCATTCAGTGGTTATAATAGCCAGTTGTATGTAATGTGTTACACTCAGTCTTATGACAAAATGGTCTCATATTTTGCACATCATAATGTTTTAATTATGTGCAAAATATGAGGCCATTTTGTCATTAAAGTAAATTGACTCATTAGGCTTTTTTTAAGTAAATAAATTGGTTCACTATGTGTCTTTACACTATAGTACATTTTGACACCATGTTAAAAAAAACATCATGTTCAAATTATATGGCAAAAGCAGCAAATTGATTTCAGCTATTGTCTTTAAATATTACAAAGAAATAGTAGAAAAACCTTTTTCTAATAGACATGAAATTACTCCCTTGAAGCCATTATACAATTTTAATCTGAGACTGTGAGGTGAAAGGTAACTAGATAAAACCAAGGTTTATCTGTAACATGTTTGTCCAACATTTTAATATATTTATCAATTAACTTATTGCTGTTGTTGTGTAGCAATGAAGAGATAATAAATAATTCTACTTTCTTATGTGATAATTTTAATGATGCTTCTTCAAAAGTTCAATTGTATCCTGATGAAAAAAATCTCAGGATTAGGTTTACAATTAATTAATAATCTTTAAATTATATACATTCTACGTGACAAATTGTATAGTCTGGAAAAAAATAACTTTGAAATAATGGTTTCATTGACATTGCAAATATGTGTTAATAATATTTATCCATGCATATACACACATACTGTAGCTATAGAATTATGTTCACAGAATAATCTCAATGTAAATATGCAAACTGCATTGATAAGAACAGAGAGAAGTGTACTGATGCATTTCAATACATGATAGTTTATTGTTTCAGAATGATTTAGATATAGAGGCGGTCGCCGTTGGTGCCATATTATCAGATTACCAAAGAATTAGGGTTGAAAATGTGTAAGTATCTCTTACCATATATTAAGCCTAACCATATGTAGATAAATGATATTTTTTTATGAATGAAGATTAGATACAATTGAAAATAATCTATCATCATTACAATGCTTTTAAGTGCTATAGGCTTAATTCAGGAAAGTAAATTATATCTCAACATATTTACTGTGACTGCAAATTAGTAAGCAAAATCAATGGATTTGGGACAATAATTATTATTTTAGGGCTGAGTAATATTTGATTTGCAATTTTTGTGATTGACTTATTCTTCTGTAAAAATATTTTTGACTTATCTCATTTATTTTTCTTTGACTGGAAATGCTCATCAACTTTTTTTGAACGTAAGATTTCTTTGCAATTTTATATCAGGCTATCATCATGACTAGTTCAGATATATTACACATTTCTTGTAAATATTCATTTAAAGTGCTTCATGTTGCAACGATTTTGTTTTGTTTGTGTCATTCGACCTGGCTTATAATAGATTTATGTCAGCACTAAAATAATAGATCTTTAGCGGCAACGGTGCTTGCGCATAATTAATATTTAATATGTTTTTAAGTGCTTGACCTCGACGTTTATTGAATTGCACCAGTGATTTCAGCTTGTTATAGGCTATGATCTTTTAGACTACAGTTTTATTTTAAACTACAACTCATTATCCAAATGCCTTTTTATGTCCTCTTGCATTAATAGTTTCCTAGCAGAGGTTACATTAGGATATTACAGTAGTGGGGTACAGTAGTAACTGTTTATTCCTAAGACAAAGATTTTACAAAAGAATCAATCTGTTAATCAGCATCATCTCACCAATAGGACTTCCACTGCTGAACATAGACCACCCCATAACCTTACGAGGCTGACTTAGCGCAGCAGTGATCAAGCCTCAAAAAATAAAAGACTAAAAAGAAGCGGCCTGTGTCCAGCGCCAGCGCCTTTATTCGGCCTAAAAGTTACAGTATGAGGCTGTCGCTATGATGGCGTCCTAGCCTAGCCGATTGCCGGCCACGGCGGCTGTTCTCGTATAAGGAGATCAGCCCGCTGCGCAGGACATATTATAGTGCACAAGCATTTGCGCAGACACAGATGCACTCCCTATTCCCTCACTCTCATAGCCCGATGATACGGCAATCCGACACGGCTGTCGCCATATTACCCCCACTGCGCGCACTGACTAAATTATCTTAGTGCTTATCAATTATCCTAAAGTCAAATATACTTTGACACTGTTTTATCAACCAATGCAGGCACTTACATTTTATTATCATTTGTACTGATAAGCAGTAAATATTTGTTAGTATATGGTTTGCTAATGTTGTTTGTTTGTTTATAGATGTCACCGGTTAGGTCTAGTCTCGCTTGCGTACTTATGGAGGCGGAACCAAAAGGAATTGTTGCAGGAGATGATAGCTAGCGGCGTTGAAGCTATCATTATTAAGGTATGTTAGCAATCTGTAGTAGGAAAATACTAAGAACAAAGACTAGCTAAGTTATAGCTACAATATTTGCAAAGGAAGTCTCGTAATTTATATACAGCAACAAAATCCAGTAGCAGACTATTTACGACAATATTCATCATTCATTTGCATTTATGAAAGTGGAAGTATAATAAAAATCTATCGTCTCCAGAACTGGAATATTGATGGGCATTAATTCAGAAACCTGAACGGTTTCTAGAGTTAGACTGAGGCCAAACGAGCGTAATTTTTTGAGTCGTGAGTCGCAGAATTTCGGTCGCAGAAAATCGTAACAAACAAAAAAGACAACACATTTTGCGTTGCCTTGTGAATCAAACAGGACTTTTGTATGAAACCGAATGTAGCAGATTTTCTGCGATCGAAATTCTGCTACTCACAACTCACAAAATTACGCTTAGCTTCACCCTTAAGGCCCGTAATAATCGAAATAAATATAGAAGCAGTAACTATTCAAGTTTTCATACTACATAGAACATCAAGTTATAGTTTATTGGCATTTCATTGAAACGACATACTTATTGAGTCAATACCCTTTGCGATATCAGTACATCAATGAAATGTTCTACCATCGCAATTGCTTCTTAGTAAAAAAAGAATTCAATCCTTGTAAATACTCTTTGGTGTAATAACACTGGCACTCATTGGGGCTTGAAATTATTCGAATTTTGATTTAACACGGATTTCTATAATCGATCTTTCTATTGTTTTGTAATCAAAGATTGAAATTATACATAAATTATGCTAATGTCAAAATTCAATCTGTAATCGGAAATCATCGGGCAGATATGTTATTGAAATCCATCGCTAGTCTGACTGTCGAATGCGTTGGCGTTAACTACGTATTTAGAATTATAATTAAGGCTATTAAGCCTCAATGCGAACAATCTACCTACATACTTAGTGTAGGTAGTTCTATGATGGTTTTCATATCTTATGTTTGTCTTATACATATGAGTATCCGCAGTATTGTTTACATTAGCGTTTGTTGACACGCTTGTCAAAAATAACTTCCTTACACATGAGGCCATACGTCATTCGTCAATGATTGTTTTATTATTCAATTTATTTGACGTTGATCAATCAATATGTAGGTATATGTCGGGAACACACTTGATTGTCTCGAGTAGTGCCAAAGATATTACAGTTTCTGTCAGCATAATTTTACTAGACATACTAGAGTTACTGTCAGTAAACATTAATATTAAAATATACAGTGCATATTTCAATTTTTATGTCAACTGGTCGTAACACGAGCATTTACCCGGTATTTTTTTAAATACGTATTGATTGTGCATAATTGCAAAATGGTTACTTGGCAAAATGTAACTCACACTCACACTCTCATCATTAACACATACTACTGAAGACCAATGTCTTCATATGGGTCTATTTTCATCACCCAACCCCCTTGTCCCATTGCCCTATAGGTGCCTACTATAGAGAATTTAAAAAAAGGTTTCATTAAAAACAATAATGTTCTATCCTAGGTGGCAGCACTAGGCTTGGATCCAAGGATACACTTAGGTTTGACCCTTCGTGAGATCCAACCTCACCTACTAGTCATGCAGGAGAAATACGGGCTCAACGTGTGCGGCGAAGGTGGCGAGTACGAAACCTTCACGCTAGACTGTCCTTTGTTTAAGAAGAAATTAGTTATGTAAGTAATATTGTTGGAATAAACTTTAAGTATGGTATGACCTATTTTTGGTGCAGTTGACAGTTGTTGTTAGTCAGTACAAATAATTCAGTTATCCCTTGAAAACTGACAGCTGTCAACTGCACAGAAGATTCGGTGTCACTATAAAGCGTGTAGGCTTCCCGGCGGATTTTTCTTTCTTTTTACAGATTTTTTTATTGTTCCTGCCATGCGTGGCAAGGCGACTATAAAGAATGCTTTTCTGAGCATACACACAAAAATGTAACAAAGTTTCATCACGCTAGAATGCATAATTATGACATCTGCGACATGGATGCTTCCGAACGTCTTCGATTTTCTAGCGTTTTGTTTCATTTGTGTGACGCTTTTAAACAATGGCATATAAAAAGCTAAAGGTCATTTTGAATTGACGTATTCTGATATCCTATCAAGTGATTATTATGTTTTAGCAGTTTATTAAAAAGTAGTAGCAAAAACTTAATACCTAGTTCATAAACATAGATTTGCTATGTTAACTGTTATCTACAGGCCATATTTGATTAGCTTTCGCAGTTATCAATAAGGCGTGAGTCCAGGTTCTTATCGAGCATGTCTCGTTTGTGTGACAATTGTATTATCTGCTCTATAAGTATACCCTCGTGGGCAAATTAGACGGTTGTTGCTAAGACGTCTATATCGTGGCTAGTGAACCGATATAGTTTGAGATAAGTTAGGATTAGGATAAGGCCGACTATTAAATGATTTGTTAGAAAAACCGGCCAAGTGCGAGTTGGACTCGCGCATGAAGGGTTCCGTACCCCATCCCTCTTAATTTTTTTTTTCATTTTTAGTATTTGTTGTTATAGCGGCAACAGAAATACATATTTTGTGAAAATTTCAGCTTTCTAGCTATCACTGTTAGTGAGATACAGCGTGGAGACAGACAGATAGACAGACAGACAGACAGACAGACAGACAGACAACGAAGTCTTAGTAATAGGGTCCCGTTTTACCCTTTGGGTACGGAACCCTAAAAACTAAGCCACTTGTATAAAGAATGGTAATCGTTATTCTTACTGGTGGAGTTAACTTTACCAGCCTGAAACGAAACACCCCAGATATTTTATGCAATGGTGGGGCCAATTACTGTCTACTTTGATATTGATTTATACTAATGAACAGTAATTACATATTGATTAATGAAGTATCAATTATTGATCCATGTTTACTTGTATTTATTTCAACAGAGATGATAAGGAATTGGTGTTACACTCGGACGACCCCGTCGCACCGGTCGGCTACTTAAACTTAAAACTTCACCTCGCGCCGAAAGAGAACTTCGACGAAGCAATCAAACTACCTCCAACTGTTAAAAACCCGTTAGATTTTGTAAACGATTTAAGCGATTCGGTGTTTAGCGATATAAGCGATATTGAGTTGAGCGAGACGGAGTTAGAGTCTATAGAGAAGTTAGAAAAAGAGGAGAAGAAGAAGCAGAATGAACTGAATCCATTGCTCACGTATTCTGGTGATAAGGTTACTGGTGTAGAGGTGGATGATCAGGACGAGTCTGATAGCATAGAGGTGGCAGACGGGTATACGTACGAACAAGCGCACAGTAAACACGAGGGTCAGCCGATCCTGGACCATCGGAGTATATATGGCAACAAGCACGGCTGGTACTTCATCGGTGGTATTGTCGGCGAGGGCGTCGATACGAGGCTCGCCACTGAAGACGCCATGAAAAAACTCATTAGTAGGTAAACTTGTGCACGAGCTTTATTTTATGTAGTTTTATATTCTACTTCTGTTGCACCTATAAAAAATATTAGAAGATCAAGATATCCTTCGAGTGGCTAGAATTCCTTCTAATTTTTTTCCGATATCAAGGTTTCAGGAGTGAAAATCGTACTGATATTCCCTTCACATTTCATAGCAAGGAAATTGTGTAATATTGTATGTGTGTTTGTTTCTGAATCATTGATAACTCCTGAATTTTCTTTAGGGTGTAGAAAATATAACAAATTAGGGCCGCAAAGAATACATCCTTTATTTATTTATGCCCCATCTTCCACATTTCAGGCTTACTGGATTCCGAGTCACTGCGTCTTAACGACGTATGCTCAGTGAACATTTATATGAGGGACATGCAGGAATACGCCGCGTTAAATGAAGTCTACGTGAACACCTTTAACTTCCCCAATCCGCCGACGCGTGTGTGCGTGCAGTGTCCATTGCCCGCTGATATAGGACTCATATTCGATGCTGTAAGTTGAATTTGAACTTTATTTTGTAGGACATAAAGTGTACATTTTAATGACTGATGTGAGAAGATAATGCTTTTCGTATGTTTAGGTTAGTTCTGTCATGGCTATGCCTTTATGAGAATTCAGCTATTCAACAGATTTGAGGGGGTGTAGTTTTATGATTTTTGTCTTCAAATAAAATGCTTTTAAGTGACAAGTAACAATTGACACTGCATGCTAAAGTTAATCTTATAACATTCAACACAGGGACTAGACTTAAAGAATTTGTGATGATCAACATGAATAGCCTCTGTTACACGATCGGTATATGCGATGTTTCTCATACAAAGTAATAGATGTCCGCAAATAGAGTTTGTAAAGGCGTCCGAATTCATTGCCATATTCTCAAGGCAACTGATGAGATTAAACGACAAAATGTTTATTCCTAACTTAACATGTTAACACAGACATACCTACATAATTGTATGTATCCGATTACTACCAAAAAATGCTTCACACACTGCACACATTTTTAATAGTAATCATGACTTTATTTTACACAACAATAAATTATAATGCTCTTATAATCTAGCGCTGTAAAAGTCTGATATTCTTCTGGGAAACAATAGCAAAACATTTTGTAAATGCTACAAATAAACAATGACTATTGATATTAGCCTCGTTTCATGTAGAATAAGAATTATACTTCGAACGGACTACCTACTTCACTATATGTTATTATTCATATATAATTCGTGCTCTGAGACAACTGGATTGAGTAGTTCTATACGGTGCTGTTAAAAAATAACAAAATTGACGTCATTATTGGGTGATTAAAATGTCATTTCATTTAACTGCCTTTACAACCTTGTAAGATTACTTATGTCACTTCTAATGTACCTACAGACGACAGCAGGTCAACGTATACAAATCTGTCAAATTTTACCAGTCAAACATTAACCTACCTCCATTGTGATAAGTTTGAAAATTTATTGCAGAAATTTGACAGTCTGTACTATCGTGGCCACTCCTGACCACCACTAAGTTCATTTTTGCTCGTTGATATGGGTTATGCGCATTTGGTACACTTCGCAATTGGTACACCATGCTCAAATGGTACATTTCGCAATTGGTACACTTCTCAAATGGTACATTTCGCAAATGGTACACTTCTCAAATTGTACATTTCGCAAAAGGAGCACTTTTTAAGGGCTCTCATTTAACGGGGCAGTTGTAATTAGCAGTTTTGGTAAGTAAAAAATTATAAATGGCAAGTTTAATAACTATTTCAGCAGTTAAAACTAAGCAGTAAAGTATACAAAAATGAGTAATAAAAAATAATGAAATGGATCAGTGAATATATAACTGAGCAGCAAAATAATTAAATGAGCAGTAAAAATGACTAAATGAGCAGTTACGTGTGGGCAGTAACAAATCGGAATCTGCGGTAAGAAATCTCATTCTAAGCAATTCTATAAACAATGAGGTAGTAAAATGCAAGCAAGCAGGCAACATGCAATCAAGCATGTATCATGCAGCAGGCATGATTTCTGTCACGGCTCCGGCGCTGCGGGGCTCCGGCGGTCCCACGCGAGTTTATCGTCGCAGATAGCTTTAACGCTCACCACCGCAGCTTCGGCTTGCTGGCCGGCTGACCGGCCAGCCTCAGCCGCGGTTGGCGAGTGTTACAACCACCTGCTCCTCAACTTCGCGAGCCGCCTCGCCCCTCCGCGCCTCGCGAAATTTTGAATTGCACTGCTAGGGGTAGGGCAGACAAGACGACGTGGAGTCGGATTTACAGCGATTCGTTTTTTGCCATTAAATCCTAGTTTATGGACAAAACTTAGTATGCGACAATGAAATTTCGGAAAACAATTTAGGTTGACGAAACGGAGTTCCCCTCGCTATAATCTTGCTGAACTATTTATCGAATGTCATGCCCGTCATTTTTACTGCTCCATTCTATTTGGACTGATCAATTATTTTAGAATTGACATTGTATGACTAAAATAACCCATCTAATTGTTTTTTTACTGTCCATGTTTACTGTCACAATAATAATCAAACCGCCAATTAAATTAATATAACTGCTCAATATGTTTTTCAACTTGATCATAATAACATCTCGAATATTTAAAGAACAGCTCAAAAAATTAGTTTCCCCTTTTTAAGATGAAGTGGAGGTTAGGAAAAATGACTAAAAATTCAAAAAAAATCTTTGGTTTGTGGGAGGTAATTTTTCTTAAAAATACACCCAACAATACAATTTTAACTAAACTACATAATCATGATAACTTTTTAACAGACCAAATATAAGAAAACTATTACGTTAAATTGCGTAGCCGGAAATCTAGCTGTGGAACATTTTTATAAAAAGATCACGTTCTCCAATTTATACAACTAATTGATTAAGCTATTACTTAATAAAAAATATAACAATATTCTATTAAGTCTGAAAAACAAAGTTTATCTATATTATTTATGTAGTTAATAGTATAAATTCATTAGTTGATAATTGGAAACGTGATTTTTTTATAAAATGTTCCACAGCTAGTTTCCGGCTACCGATTTACGTAAAGTTTCTTCATTATTGTCTGTTTAAAAATTATCATATTATGTAGTTTAGTAAAATTGTATTGTTGGTTGTATTTAAGTAAAATTACTAACAAACCAAAGATTTTTTTTTGAAATTTTTAGTCATTTTCCTAACTCCACTCATCTAAAAGGGGAACTAATTTTTGAGTGTTATTTAATATTCGAGATGTTATTATGATCAGTTGAAACATTATTGATGCAGTTATGTTAATTTAAATGGGGTTGTATATTATTGTGAACAGTAAACATCGGACAGTAAAAAAAAAGTTGATGGAGTTATTTTTATATACATGTAATTCTAAAATAATTGATCAGTCAACTAATAGAATAGCAGCTTAAAAATGACGGAATGACATTCGATAAATGTTAGCGTTATAGCGGGGGACTCGTTTTCGTCACCCTAAATTTGTTATTCTCAGAATTCAATTGTCATCAACAAGTTTTTCATATACTAGTTTTAATGGCAAAAACGAATCGCTGTAAATCGACTCACGTAGTCTTGTTCCTATCCGAGGTGCAAATTAAAAATCGCGTAGGGGAGGGGCGAGCGGGCGGCGAGTTGAGGAGCAGGTGCGTTAGTACACTCCCACCGCGGCTGAGGCTGGCGGCTCAGCCGGCAGCAAGCCGAAGCTGCGGTGGGTGAGGTTAAAGCTATCGTGCGACGATAAATCGCGTGGACCGCGGAGCCCGCAGCGCCGGAGCCGTGACAGAAATCATGCCTGCTGCATGATACTAATGTTGATGCATGTTGCGCTGCTTGCTTGCATTTTCTACCTTCATTGTTTATAGAATTGCTTATGAATGAGATCTTCGCAGATTCCGATTTTACTCGGCCCACAGTGAACGTGCTCATGAGTACATTTTTACTGCTCATTTAATTATTTGCTGCTCAGTTATATATTCACTGATCCATTTCATTATTTTTATTACTCATTTTTGTATACTTACTGCTTAGTTTTAAACTGCCTGAATAGTTATTAAACTGCCTTTATAATTTTTACTTACCAAAACTGCTAATTAAAATGCCGTTAAGATGAGAGCCTAAAAAGTGCCCCTTTTTGCGAAATGTACAATTTGAGAATGCATTCCGAATGTACCATTTCGAGGAATGTACCAATTGAAATGTACCATTTGCGAAGTTACCATTTAGCGGAGTGTACAATTCGAGCTACCAATGAACCCATATCAAACGAGCAAAAATGACTTAGTGGTGCAGAGTGGCCGACGATAGTACAGACGTGTCAAATTTCTGCAATTAAATTTTCAACTTATCACAATGGGGTGGTTATGTTTGACTGGTAAATTTGGACAGATTTGTATAACTTTGACCTGCTGTGTCTGTAGGCTATTAGAAGTGCATAAGTAACTTACAAGGTTGATAAGGCAGTTAAATGAAATGACATTTTTAATCACCCAATAAGACGTAATTGTTTATTTTTTAACCAGCACGTATAGAACTCTCATCCATTTCTCAGAGCACGAATATATGTGAATTAACATATGTTGAGTAGGTAGTCCGTTCGAAGTTAAATTCTATTCTACCTAAGAGGCTAATCAATATCAGTGTTTTTGTAGACTTTACAAACAATGTTTGTGCTATTGTTTCCGAAGAATATAGACTTTACAGGCTAAGATATAGACATTATAATTTATTGTTGTGTAAATAAAGTCATGATTACTATTAAAAATGTGTGCAAGCTCTGTGAAGCATTTTTTGGTAGTAAATCGATATCATTACATTATGTAGGTATGTCTGTGTTAACAATGTTAATTAGGAATAAAAACATTTGTCGTTAATTCATAGTTGCCTTGAGAATATCGCAAATGAATTCGGACGCCCTTACAAACTCTATTGCGGACATCTATTACTTTAAATGATGAACATCTGCAATACCAGATCGTCGTAACAGATGGCTATTCAATGTTGATCTCCAAACTTTAAGTTAGTCCTGTGTGATAGTTTATAAATTGAACTCTTTAAGCATGCTAGTTGTCAATTGTTACTTGTACTTAAAAGCATTTTATTTGAAGACAAAAATCAGGTAAAACTATCACCCCTCAAATCTGTTGAATAGCTGAATTCTCATAAGGCATAGCATGACAGAAACTAACCGATAAACAATACGAATATGCATTATCTTCTCCACTCAGTCATTTAAATGTAATTTGATGTCCTACAAAATAAATTCAAATTCAACTTACAGCTAACACACTCTATAATAGCCAATGAGACAACTCGACGCACACATTTGCGTCGGCGGATGGTGGGGGAAGTTAAAGGTGTCTCAGGTAGAAACTCATGTTAACTGCGGCGTATTCCTGCATGTCCTCATATAAATGTTACACTGAGCATACGTCGTTAAAGAGACGCAGTGATCGGAATCCATAAGCTGAATGTGGAAGATGGGCATAAATAAATAAAGATGTATTCTTGCGGCCCTAATTTGTTTATATTTTCTAACCCTAAGAAAATTCAGGAGTTATCAATGATTCAGAAACAAACACACATACATATTACACAATTCTCTGCTATGAGATGTGAAGGGAATATCAGTACGATATGTTACTCCAACCTGAATCGAAAAAATTAGAAAGGAATTCTTAGCCATAACGAAGGATATCTTGATCTTCATATTTTTTTAGGTGCAACAGAAGTAGAATATAAAACTAATAAAATAAGTCGTGCAAGTTTACGCCTTACTAATGGTTTTTCACTGGCGTCTTCAGTCGAGGAGCCTGTATCGGACGCCCTCGCCGACATACACCGATGAGTACCAGCCGTGCTTGTTGCCATATATACTCCGATGGTCCAGGATCGGCTGACCCTCGTGTTTACTGTGCCGCTTGTTCAGTACGTATACCCGTTCTGCCACACTCTATGCTATCAGACTCGCTCCCCTGATCATCCACCTCTACCACCAGGTAA
>NWSH02000535.1:5609836-5645108 GCA_002382865.2 Heliothis virescens
TCTTCTTCTTATCGAGTGAGCTGCAGGTTTAATCACCTGACAAGCCCTAGTGTCAGAGTTTTCTCAAATCCGCCTGACGGCCTCTGACGTGGAATTATAACTACGACTGCTACTGAGTAACAATCGAGGACGACGGCTTTACGTGCCCTCCCAGGCACGGGGGTGTAACACCGCCAACTTCCAAACTCCAGGCTGCTTTGTGAAAGTTTCTAAAACCCACAAAGCGATTTCGGCCTGACCCGGGAATCGAACCCGAGACCCGTGGCACGGCAGTCGCGCTATGCGACCACTAGACCAACGAGGCAGTCCTAACAATGAAAGGATTATTCAAATCGGTTCCTATTCGTTTCAAACAAATCTTTCCTCTTTTTATATCAGTATATTAATAGAGCTATCATACCGCTAGGCACAGTGTCGAGCCCGACGCAGTAGATGTGGAAGCCGCGGTCGCAGAGGTCGCAGAACAGCATCTTGTCGTCGTCGGCGGGCTGGCGGCACGCGCAGCACGACTTGCACTCCGCGCACTGCCACGCGTACTCGCGGCACTTGCGGATCGTGTCGGCGCTCAGCTCCAGGCACGACGGGTGCACTGAGAACGTACATTATTCAAATTCTTAGCTTTGAGGTAATGGCCACACAGCTCGTCCGATCAAAGGTTAGGTTTGTCCCTAGTGGGACTGCAGGACTGTTCGAAAGAGTTACCGCGCGCGCGGCCGAGGTAAACAAAGGGCTCACGTAGGTTTTAGTCAGTAAAAGTCTGACTCTGCCTCGCGCTACAAACACAGCGGGAGAGGTCATCTGATGATTTCTCGCCGAAAAAAAAGTCCCTAGTAGGACAGAATGGGTCACCATATCTCATAATTTAGGTGGGTTGCACCTGCATTTAACTATAACAATAACCAAACAATTACCAGCCGTGGAAATGGTCGTTGTTATGGCTTCGACATAGAGTCACCTAAATGGTGTAACTGACCCTAGTATTTTGAAAATAAGTTAATCTGTATTCCGGCTGTTATTTGTACGTATTTGACAATCTTTACAGATAATTAGAAGTCAGAAAAGTATTTTGCGTAAAGGAGGTCAGATAAGCTTTCCATATGAAACACTGAACTCAGCTGCAGCCGCTACATAGTTTTGGCTACGTTGGGATCGGGTTCTAGTGTAACCAGGTTTCTTGGGGGAATGGCGGCAGTACTCACGCTTAGCGTTGCAGTGTGCGCAGACGAGGAAGCGCTCGTGCGTGTAGCGGCGGTTGGCCTCCAGCCGCAGCTTGCACACGCGGCACAGATCCACCTCCTCCGTACGAGCCTCCTCCTTGCTGCTGCTCGCCACCTCCGTGTTACTACTGCGCTTCGTCTTTGTAAGCTTCTTGCGCTGAAAACATTATAAGAACATTTAGAATTCGTACCTCCTCTGGTTCTGGCTTTCTGTGGGTATTATTCGAAATTTTTAAACAGCAACGAGAATACTCAGAACTCAAACATGAAGATTTGCTCATTTCAAAGAAAAAAGTTTTTAGACCATTTAGGGTCCTAGCCGACACTGTCGAAAGTTTGCAGGTCTGGTATAAATACTTTTTTCAAAATTCATTTCTGTTATATAAAGTTGAAATTACGTATGGACAGTACCCTTTTTGGGCCTGCTGTCCTCTTTAAATGTTGACGTGAAAAAGTGCTAATATAATTAGCCTACTTTCAATAAAAGAATTTGACTTTTGACCCTATATTCCTGAAACATCTCATAACATTGTAAAACATGAACACATTCATAAACTCACCTTGGCAGAATGATGAGTAGGCACGTCAGAATCATCGGAGGACGAGAATCGCGAGCCCCAATCGGGTTCTGATTCTGAACTCCAGTCTTCTGACGCGGGGGCCGGCGGCGCCGCTACCACCGTGTTCAGCGGGAAGTACCTGCAACAACAAGTCAAAGGTTTTTATTTCGTATAAAAGTAAGAAACTAGGTGCACGTAACAACTTTGAGAATACTTTACGGATCACAACAGCGGTTTTTGTCGCGCGTAGCATAACCAAACGTATAAGCGCCACACATTTCGAGTGCCAAAAATTTTTTGCTCAGAAAAGCTGTGTAATAACCGAGCGACAAGTTCGTCTTAAAATGCTATTAGAAGTAAATTATTTAAATCTTTAGATAAACCTGCTAGAAAACATGTAAAGGCTTATCTAGAGATTCGAATTAACGCGCTTTAAAAGGAATTTGGTCACGCTATAGTTATCTCAACTTCCTAGTACTGCGTTTCATTTAATCGAGTTTCGGGTGGCTCATGCCATTCCGTCTCCAAAGAAACGAAGACAAAATTTTTAAAGCGCATTAAAACAAGGATGCGCTGTTGCACGGAAGCTAGCATGCGACGTAATAGCGGGCGGCCGCGGCCCTTCCTAAGAGAGATTGGCCGCGTGACAGGTTTGCATGCTCAGCAGTGTGGAGTCAGCTAGTCCGCTAGCTATCAGTCACCTCAGCTGGTCGGGCGTGTAGACGCGGTAGGAGTGCTGGTACTGGCCGGGCAGCAGCGCGTGCGGGTAGAAGCCGGCGGGCGGGCGCAGGTGCGGGCTACAGTTACCTCAGCTGGTCGGGCGTGTAGACGCGGTAGGAGTGCTGGTACTGGCCGGGCAGCAGCGCGTGCGGGTAGAAGCCGGCGGGCGGGCGCAGGTGCGGGCTACAGTTACCTCAGCTGGTCGGGCGTGTAGACGCGGTAGGAGTGCTGGTACTGGCCGGGCAGCAGCGCGTGCGGGTAGAAGCCGGCGGGCGGGCGCAGGTGCGGGCTACAGTTACCTCAGCTGGTCGGGCGTGTAGACGCGGTAGGAGTGCTGGTACTGGCCGGGCAGCAGCGCGTGCGGGTAGAAGCCGGCGGGCGGGCGCAGGTGCGGGCTACAGTTACCTCAGCTGGTCGGGCGTGTAGACGCGGTAGGAGTGCTGGTACTGGCCGGGCAGCAGCGCGTGCGGGTAGAAGCCGGCGGGCGGGCGCAGGTGCGGGCTACAGTTACCTCAGCTGGTCGGGCGTGTAGACGCGGTAGGAGTGCTGGTACTGGCCGGGCAGCAGCGCGTGCGGGTAGAAGCCGGCGGGCGGGCGCAGGTGCGGGCTACAGTTACCTCAGCTGGTCGGGCGTGTAGACGCGGTAGGAGTGCTGGTACTGGCCGGGCAGCAGCGCGTGCGGGTAGAAGCCGGCGGGCGGGCGCAGGTGCGGGCTACAGTTACCTCAGCTGGTCGGGCGTGTAGACGCGGTAGGAGTGCTGGTACTGGCCGGGCAGCAGCGCGTGCGGGTAGAAGCCGGCGGGCGGGCGCAGGTGCGGGCTACAGTTACCTCAGCTGGTCGGGCGTGTAGACGCGGTAGGAGTGCTGGTACTGGCCGGGCAGCAGCGCGTGCGGGTAGAAGCCGGCGGGCGGGCGCAGGTGCGGGCTACAGTTACCTCAGCTGGTCGGGCGTGTAGACGCGGTAGGAGTGCTGGTACTGGCCGGGCAGCAGCGCGTGCGGGTAGAAGCCGGCGGGCGGGCGCAGGTGCGGGCTACAGTTACCTCAGCTGGTCGGGCGTGTAGACGCGGTAGGAGTGCTGGTACTGGCCGGGCAGCAGCGCGTGCGGGTAGAAGCCGGCGGGCGGGCGCAGGTGCGGGCTACAGTTACCTCAGCTGGTCGGGCGTGTAGACGCGGTAGGAGTGCTGGTACTGGCCGGGCAGCAGCGCGTGCGGGTAGAAGCCGGCGGGCGGGCGCAGGTGCGGGCTACAGTTACCTCAGCTGGTCGGGCGTGTAGACGCGGTAGGAGTGCTGGTACTGGCCGGGCAGCAGCGCGTGCGGGTAGAAGCCGGCGGGCGGGCGCAGGTGCGGGCTACAGTTACCTCAGCTGGTCGGGCGTGTAGACGCGGTAGGAGTGCTGGTACTGGCCGGGCAGCAGCGCGTGCGGGTAGAAGCCGGCGGGCGGGCGCAGGTGCGGGCTACAGTTACCTCAGCTGGTCGGGCGTGTAGACGCGGTAGGAGTGCTGGTACTGGCCGGGCAGCAGCGCGTGCGGGTAGAAGCCGGCGGGCGGGCGCAGGTGCGGGCTACAGTTACCTCAGCTGGTCGGGCGTGTAGACGCGGTAGGAGTGCTGGTACTGGCCGGGCAGCAGCGCGTGCGGGTAGAAGCCGGCGGGCGGGCGCAGGTGCGGGCTACAGTTACCTCAGCTGGTCGGGCGTGTAGACGCGGTAGGAGTGCTGGTACTGGCCGGGCAGCAGCGCGTGCGGGTAGAAGCCGGCGGGCGGGCGCAGGTGCGGGCTACAGTTACCTCAGCTGGTCGGGCGTGTAGACGCGGTAGGAGTGCTGGTACTGGCCGGGCAGCAGCGCGTGCGGGTAGAAGCCGGCGGGCGGGCGCAGGTGCGGGCTACAGTTACCTCAGCTGGTCGGGCGTGTAGACGCGGTAGGAGTGCTGGTACTGGCCGGGCAGCAGCGCGTGCGGGTAGAAGCCGGCGGGCGGGCGCAGGTGCGGGCTACAGTTACCTCAGCTGGTCGGGCGTGTAGACGCGGTAGGAGTGCTGGTACTGGCCGGGCAGCAGCGCGTGCGGGTAGAAGCCGGCGGGCGGGCGCAGGTGCGGGCTACAGTTACCTCAGCTGGTCGGGCGTGTAGACGCGGTAGGAGTGCTGGTACTGGCCGGGCAGCAGCGCGTGCGGGTAGAAGCCGGCGGGCGGGCGCAGGTGCGGGCTACAGTTACCTCAGCTGGTCGGGCGTGTAGACGCGGTNGGGGGGCGGGCGCGCAGCACGGTGAGGGACTGCAGGTCGGCGCAGGCGCCGCGCCGCAGCGCGTTCGTCCGCGCGTTCCACTCGCTGGCCGACGCTATCGCCGCCATCGCCATGTCCTGAGAGAACAATGACGTCATCTATTAGGTTCTAATACGACATTTCATCTCCTAAGGCACTGGGTAAGTGTATGGCCGCAAATTCGGAACAGTGGGACGTACGGTGCGGACGAGCTGGGCGTCAAAATGCCAACACACTGATCACGCTCAACTGTACGCTGCTACGAATAACTACGAGTAACTAGAGAGAAATCCAGCCAGTAGTCGAGCATGCACGCTCAAAACAAAGCGCCGCTGTTCCGAATTTGCTGCCTTTTGTATGAGGATAGACATGTGGATGTGTAATAAAAATTATGATGAGGTAAATTTGAATGGTGTTGAAGACATTATTTAATGAAAATTTATGATAATACAAAAAAGGTAAATTCCCTTAGTTCTTTGTTACCACGAGTACTTTTTGGCACCACTGTACTAGACTTACCTGTCTTGTCTTCTCGGGGTCAATTTTCGGCAGTTCAGGTTTGTGTTCGGCCGGTTTTTCCGGTTTCATCTCAACCTTAACGACCTTTTCTTCAGTTTTGACATCTACCACCGGTTCCTCAACAGTTTCAGTCAGTTGCCTCTGCCGCTGGTGCGACCGATACTCTTCGTACTTGTGGGGGTAGTCTGATAACATGATGTCCAGTACTTCACTGGCGTCTACCGCAGTGATACCTGTCAATGAAAAAATTATATGATCTGGACAGGCGTTTTACAGTATGGCCAGTCTAATGTACTTTAGAATTGGCAATTTTTTTTGAGAATCACCAATTACACCTGCATACATTTGTTATACCTATTATAAAAAAAATCGAGGAGTAACTTACCAAGGTCACATAATGCTTCAGTCACGAGACCTTTACTGAGTACATAGTCCCTTTCCTCACCGGAGATTGTCCGCCTCTTGAGTTCCGCGTAGCGTCGCTTGAAGCTTTTCACTCCTAAGAACATCGCCACTTGTTCTTGTATCATCATCACCTGCAACATATGAAAAAATGATAAATCACCAAAATCCACTGTACGGGAGTGAAATACACATATACTGGTCTTAATGTTACTTGACAAGAGCAGTTAACTACAGGGAGAACTATTGTACCTTGTGTTCAACATCAGCCTTATCAGGAGGCGGCCACGTGTATTCCTTTACATCCGCGGCCGTCCACACCTTGTTACTGCAAATAATAACACACAAATATTACATTTACATCGCCATATTTACATGTATTACCATAACAAAATAGATAATTATATTCTGTAAGTACCTGTCGAACAAATCGGCGAATTTAGATTTCTTCAGTTTATTGCTCTCATTTGTCGAACTCTTCACGGAACTTTGAGAATCTTCGTCGAGTAAGTGTGAAGGTCTAAAAAAATTAAAAGTTATGATGAGTTATTAGGGTACACTTATTGAGTACTTAAATTGGTGTTAGGATGTTCACAAAGATATTAGTTAGTGGGAAATGAATACTATGCGTAAGAATGGCATAGAATATTCTGCCAGATTAGAATGTAAATAACAGGTCATCGTCACAATCGTACTCACTTGGCAGGCGTGGCATTATCGTCCATCATACATGTTTCTTCTTCGAACAGCTGCACCGTTGTAGTAGCGGGACCGCATACTCGCCCATAGATGCCCATAGTTTCCTGCAACATGAAAATATAGTTATAGACTTTCAACCATAGTATAGCTCCCTCATAATAAAGCTGTCTATACCTTTTTATAATAAGCATTAACAGGAAGACAGCTCAGAACGTACCTTCATGTACATAGCGCCGCGGCCGCCACCCCTCCCCCGACCCCGGCCGCGCGGCGTCCGCCCGCGTCCCCCTCGCCCGCCCCGGCTACCTCGCCCCCTTGCTGAACCACTAGCTTCTGGAGTCTTCGTGAATTCATCTAATTTCGAGCTCTCGACCATAACCTTTAGTTCCGGAGTTTCACTCGAGAAATTCCCTGAGGAATTTCGCCGTCGACTCGATAATGGCGTTACACAGGACGAGGGCATATTGTCAAGTGCCTCCGTCATCCGTGGTAGCTTGATTCTCGAGCTGGTCGGGTCGATCTCAGCGACGGGCGGCCGGTCTTCGGGCTCGTCGGCAGGTTCTATAACCACAATGGTCTCGAGCTCCGTGGGAGGCGTAGTCTCTACGCGTCTGCCTCCCCGGCCCCGACCACGACCTCGCGGTTTCTGTAATATTGTCGGCCTATCTCTGAAAATATTAATGCAAGTATTATTTCATGGGAACTATAGAAATACACTTAACGTAACAAATATTGAAGAAAGAAATATTAACCTCATAAGACGAAGCGACCGCTGCGGCCGCTCCTCAAGGGCGGGAACTGGCAATGTTACAGGTTTAGCGCCTTCCGACACTGGCAGTTTGCGTGGTCGGCCACGTTTCTTAGGTTGCGGCGTTAATTCCACTGGCTTAGGAATGTCGACGATTTCTGGCGGTTCTTCAGCAGGCTTCACTTCTAAAGGATCCTGAGAAACTTCCTCAGGTGCAGTCAAGTCGGGGTAGTCTGAGTTTTCATTAATTATCATCTCCTGAAGTTCAGGATGCGAGTTTTCTACATGAGCAGCAATTTCAACCACATCCGAGTTGCTCACTGAGGCATTTAATTCTATATCTGTAGCCACAGTTTGAGCTTTCTCTGAACAATTTGTAAGTGAGTAAGGTAATGATTGCATTTGTTGTGCTTGTAAATTCGATAGAATATTGTGTAACTTTGAGTTGCCATTCTTTGAACAGTTTTCGTTATTCAACAGAGCATGATTAACAGTTTTAACTCCTTGTTTCATATCTATACTAGATTTTGTAGGTGAAGGAGGTGATTTTGAAACAGGAGTTATGGATAAGGACTTGTTTGACAAAAGTTGTCCTAATTTTAATCTCTTGCTTTGTAATAGAGAAATATCAGATTCTTTATTTTGTGTAGGGCTTGTTTCTGTAGTAGACGGCCTTTTACCCATATTTCGCCTTGCAATAGGAGTCTTTTCAGTATTTTCTACAATCCTAGAGCTTCGTAATCGTTTCCCTGTTGATAAATTCAATGATGTATCCATTGTCTGTTTTCTCCTACTATTTGCATATTTTTTTGGACTTTGCTTATCATTTAATATTTCTTGAGTATTTTCAGTATAATTCTGTTGCGTTTCTGGCCGCTTCACATCTTCAGTGATTATTTTTGCTGAGGGACCATGGTCAGTCTTATTAATTTTTAATATTATTCTTGGAGAATCCTGGCCAGAACTTTGGTTTGTGATTTTATCTGATATGGTGATTTCTAATGGTTTAGTTACATTTTCTGATGGTTTATTGTGTAGTTCTTGTGAAGACTGTAAATCTGATTCCAATGCCTTGTTTGAATCCTTGACCTTGTCAGGTGTATGACTTTTCTTCTCATTAACATCAGGAATGCCAGAATTATTTTTTTCTGAACTTGAATTTCCTGATTCATTTAAATGATCGCTATTTACCATATGCTTATCATTTTTCTCAGTTGAAGCATCATAGCTTACTCCTGTAGGAAGTTCCTGGCCCTTATCTAAATTGGGTTTAGTATTTTCCAAGAGCTTTTTCAGTAAGATACAATTTTGTAATGATGACATTTTCTGTCTACCCATTGTTTGCTTCATACTTGAATCCTTACTAGCATCTGTAGATGCATAGTTAATATTTTTAAGTTCTTTGCTAGAGGGACTTTCAATTACATCATTAGGGTTTTTCTCTATACTTGTCTCAGGGTGAGGGGACCCAGTAACTATAGAATCATTATCAGTGATTTTAGCAGACTGTATTTGCTTTTCGTTTACTGATGAACTCTGAGCCTTAACTACAGTTGTTCTATCATCACTTTCTTTTTTCATCTCAATTGAGTCAGGTACACAATTTTGTTTAGGTTTCTCTTCAGCAGAATGTTCCTTTACTGAAGTGATCACATCATTGACAGTTTCACATGTTCTTTTAGTATTCTTGTTCTCTAGACATGTTTCAGTTTTATTTTCTAATGCATTAGCTACCTTCATAATTTTTGGCGACATCGACAATGCTTCGTCGCTAACATTATTGCAAGCGTGTTCATTATTATAATTGTCAGCCATCGTTTTCATGTTAATTTTCATAACCAATGGAGGATTCTTGGCAACCGTTTTTTCAACAGACTCATCCTTAACTTTTGCTAGTTCAGCTTCTTCTGGCCTAACAATAGGTTTTATATTTAGTTTAGTGACAACTGGTATTATGGGACTGAGACCATCAAGTTTTGAGTGTTCCTTTTTAGGAGATGAGGGTGAGATGCTTTCTCCTGGTTTTACCAATGGTTTAATATTAAGTTTAGTTACAACAGGAATGCTTTGTTCACTTGATGAAACTGTCTTAGATGATTCATCTAAGCTATCAGGTTTTATGATAGGTTTAATATTTAATTTTGTAACAACAGGTATATGATCTCCATTGTCATCACTTGAATTTCCAGTCTCGGATGATTGGTTTTCAGAATCCTTCAATGTTTCTTCATCTTGAGGCTTAATAATAGGCTTAATATTAATTTTAGTTACAACAGGTATACTATTTTCATCAATGTCAGCATTCATTTCATCACAGTCTTTTTCTTCTGAAGAATTCTCCTCAGGATTCTTTATAGGTTTAATATTTAATTTAGTAATTTTAGGTACATCATCTACACTAGAATCTACATCATTATCTTTAGGCTTTATTACAGGTTTTATATTTAATTTTGAAACTACAGGAACTTTTTCGTCAAAGTCCTCGGAGGGCTCTCCGCTGTCTGTAGGTTTCACAATAGGCTTGATGTTCAACTTTGTTACTACAGGGATATGTTCAGGACTGTCACATATTGCTGTACTTGACCTTGTTACAGGTTTAATAGTAATTTTAGGCACATGTGAACTCTCCTTAAATTCGCTAGATGAAGTGAATGATTCGGTAGAAATCTTCATTTTAGGAATTTCACCTTCTTTATTTGTAGTATCTGGGGGTTTTATTGGTTTAATAGTCAGCTTTGGACTAAGTGGCTGGCTCTCTGATTTGGATACTGTTTTGATGGTCAGTTTTGGGATTTTCTCCAGTTGTGTGTCTGAGGATAACTCAGATTGGCTGATAACCAACTTTAATTTAGGTTCCGGTTCTTCATTATTTTCTGGTTGAAAACCTTTTATGGTAAGTTTTGGGACATTTTTCTCAGTATAAAATTTACCTTCACTTTCAGTGCCAGGTTTTCCTAGTTTTATAGTAACCTTTGGAACAACATCAGAAGGCCCTTGGTCAGAAGTAGATGCTTGATCTGAAGTACTAGTTTCATCATTTTCTGAATATTCAGATTCAGATATTTCACTACTACTAGATTTCCTGTGAATATCATTTATTTTCTCTGGTGGTTTAGGAATTGGTTTAATATTTAATTTTGTAATACAAGGTAACTGTTCACTGGAGTTAATTGATCTATCATTGCTATCCACTGCATGCTGTGATTTATTTGACTTCTCATTTAAATTTTCTGGAGGTTTCAGGATTGGCTTTATATTTATTTTAGTAACACTCGGTACTGGCTGGACTTTTTCATTCATGTCCTCAGAATCTTGTTCAGCAGGTGGCCTGATGGGTTTTATTGTTACTTTAGGTACAGGTGTTTTAACTTCATCAGGTTGCTTTAATTTGATTGTTAATTTTGGAACCTGTTTGGTTACCTCAGATTCTTCATGAGTAACATTGTTTTTACTAATACTGGTGTGTTCCGTCTCTACTTTAGATTCAGACATATGTGACATAGACAAGTTCAGTTTTATAGGTGGAACCTTCTTCTCATCTGGTAAAACTTCTTTGCTTGTATTATCTGGTTCAGAGTTTTCTGATGTTGATACTTTTGATTCACCCTCTGTTGTATTTTCTTGTATTAAGACTTCATTTTGGGTGCATTCTTCTTTTGAGTCTTTGCATATATCAAGATCAACACTATGTCCACTGCCCTGGTCAATATCATTTATCTTTACTTCCTCATGAGGCCCAGCTGGAGTTGGATCTGGCATACTACTAACTTCTTGTACTGTTTCGCTAGTATTAACATCAGCCTCAGAAATTGGCTCTGAAGAATTTGGTAGACATATGGTGGGCTCTGCGGGCACAACCTGTTCATTTTCAATGTGTTTTTCAACATCTCGGTTTGGTAGCTGATGTTCTATACTGGGTTGGGAATGTTCGCCAGAGCAAACTGAGTGTTCAGATATTATAACAGGCTTTTCAGATACACAATTACTGACAATAGATGCTTCACTGACATCTTGAGGTTGAGGGACACTTACAGTATTTGAAGATTCTATTTGAGGCTCAGGCAAGAGTACTGAATGGTTATCAGATGAAGTTGATTGACACTGATCCTTATCTGATTGAATAGCTGATTGATTAACAGAAGATTCTCTATTACTAGTACCAGTAATAACTTTTTGCCTAATAAGCTTAATTTTTTTAGGAGGACTCACAGAAGTTTCTGCTTTGCAGAAGTTAATTTCACTTACATTTCTAATCTCTTCTGGTTTTACATTACCATGTATTGTGGGCACAGCATCGGATGAACTTGTCACATCCTTGGTGATACATTCACTACTTTTTTGTTCAGTAGCGGGTAAATGAACAACTTGTGAATCAACTGTCGAGGACACTGTAGAGTCCGGTCGTCTGTCACTAGGTGCGGGCCGTATGAGTCGCCGTCTGAGTGGAGACCGCACCTGTGGTTCCACGAGCACTGCTTTACCCTCACTAACACTACTATCACTAGACGTTGATTCTGCACTTTCTACAGTCACATTGTCCCTACTATCACTGGATGATACACATTTCACTATTTGTTCCTGTGTTTCACACGCACTAACATCTGAATTGTTTTGCACAGTCTTTTCTTCGCTGCTGGAAGGAATAGGTGGCGGGCAGCTCGTGGGGGCCTCACATACCACATTAGGCAATGGGTAACTGGCTGGGGCTTCAGGTACCACATTAGGTAATGGGCAACTGCCTGGGGCCTCTGGTTCTACATTAGGCAATGGGCAACTGCCTGGGACCTCAGGTACCACATTAGGTGGAGAACTACTTGGCGCCTCTGGTACCTCATTGGATGCAGGACTTGTAACCGGTTCCTCAGAGCCCACATCAGGTGGAGGGCATGTAACAGGGGCCTCAGGTACCGCATCTGACAGACTACTGTCTTCCTGTTTTGTAAACACGGCAGGCTCATTAGTTTCAGGCAGAGATGAACTTTCTGGTAATGAATCAACACTGCCTGCATTTAAAGTTTCTAGCGATTTAGATTCGGCTTGTGAATCACTGCCAGCTTCAAGCAATGGTTCGCTTTCGGCACTGCCGGCAGATGATGCTACCACAGGCGGTGCAAAGGAGTCGTCGCAATCACTCTTAGTTGATTCCTGTATGATATTCACGTGTTCACTGGTGATCTCGAGCTCATCAAAACGCGTCTCAACAAATTCTGATGCTTGCGGTACCCGCTTTGGTGCGCCTGGGCCGTCGACTATTTCATCTATCATATCCAAAATCGCCTCGGTGCTCGTGTTGACGTCCTGCGCCGACGGCGACGGAACGCTATCGCCGTCGAAATTATCCTCCGACATCGCAGGAGTTTCACACGACGGCCGCGCTTCTGATGGTTCCTGCTGGAAACTACTAGTTGCATTGACGTCCTCGGCCAGTCCGACGTCCTTTTCCCGCGCCGATGCACGGCGGGAAGCGTTCGTCGCTGCGCCCGCATCATCTTCTGAACTCTCCATTATCTACTGTTTTGCGACGCTGACATATCTGAAATATAAAACGCTCGCTGGGTGATATTTACGTTACGAACGGGTAACCTGACGACGTGCGAGATTGACAAGCCACAGGCACCATTCTAATTCACCATAACGCTACAAAATTTCGTTCACGGGGTCCACAGAGTTGATTATATACCTACACATGTACTTTAATTTCATATTCACGACGTTTAGGTCTTATCCGAGTACACGCGAGGTCTTGGAAAGTATTCAACAGCGTACACCGGCAAACAAAAAGCTTGTATACGCCATTTTTAAAACCAAAGACATGGCAGGTTGGGACGTACGGGCCAATAAAAAATATCCTATACGGACAATTCGGCCATTGTCGTGTTGGTAAACTGCAAGAAGCCCATAGATCGCTCCACTTGAGCTTTTAGCTTGTAAAAGAGTAATAAATATGTCTTTCGACATGTGTTAAAACGAGTCAGACAATAACTCTTTTAATACCTAGAAAATTATTGTAGGTGGCAACAATATGTATGTTTCTATGAAATTATTGAAAGCATTGCAATTTGCGCGTCATATTTTATTTTGTAAACAAGTGCGTATAAAAAATGATAATAAAATATTTAGATTTTTTTTGTCCATTTATTATATCATTACTGTTTCCAGCTATTATTGTAAAATCAAAATCCATTATTATTCTAGTACACATTCAGCCATTCAGTTAGACGAATGAAAAATATATGCCTGTTCATCAAAATAGTATTCTTTCGAATTGAGAACCCTGCTACTCTATTCTGACTGGAGACCAACCTACTAACATTTTTCCTCCAGGCGCCTCGCAATAGCGCCCTCTATGCTCTACCCAATCTAATCGAGACGCTTTAACCTTTTAACCAATATGTATATTATTATGATTGCTCGTATTGAGTCGTATTGCCAGTCCTTTGACTTACGTGATACGTCAAAAGAAACCTATTATAAACAGAAAAGCTTTATAGATAGCGTGACCAGTAAAATTGTAATAATACTACAATATTGTCACAATTTCTCATCTCTTCACATGCTATCACTTAACTGTATTGTTTACTTTCATAATAATTAATACAACCAACTTTTTCTCAGTTAAGAGAATGTTAAACTTTGAATTGGTCATTCTCACTCCATTCTGTACATCGTCTCTATTCCGTGGTAGCCTCCAAGCTTCTTGGCCAATATCGGAAAAAGCATAAAAGTATTTCTCATCAATGAAGAGTGTATCATTACCTCAGCGGTCTATTTATTTTCTTATTTTTTCCTTTGTGTACTGATTAATTAGATTTTTTTTTTGGATTGACAACATACAGTGGCCATGCCTACTGATAAAAAGTACTTTTACAAATAAAATTAATATTTTATTGTATACATGACATAAGTATTTTTATATAAAGCAAATGACATATATTTTTGATGAGAATGAAATGACTTAAGAATCTATGATTTATGAAATGAGTTTGTAACATTCCTCCCGGCCTAAGACATTATTTCTATGAGGCGTTGCGGTGGTCGTACGGTTCTCTTGCTACGTCTCAACACCGGTGTCTGCTCAAGCGTTAGTGGCGAGGAGGAAGTGTTCTCAACAACTGGTTGACTAAGTGGTGGCGTCGCTGACCCTGCAGGTGTGAAAAAAGATTCCGTCTCAGTTTCTCGCTCGACGATTGGTGACTGAGCCACACTTTCCCGGGGTCGTATGTGGTCAGCGTGTCTGCGCTTCACAACTCCTTCTGGAGTTCTCACCACATAAGAATACCTATGTTTCCTTTCCTCTATTACGGCCGGTTTCCATTTATTTTCCAATTTAGTCCGGATGTACACTGCTTCCCCGTTTCGGAAATGTGGTGTCTTATGTTCAGCGTCAATGTTGGCTTTGATGTGTTTGTGTCGCAATGTTCTTCTGATATTTGGTCTTACATTATCTAATAAGCAACTTAACTGTCTGCCGAACATCATTTGCGCTGGTGATTTTCCTGTAGTAGTATGTGGTGTGTTTCGATAAGAAAAAAGAAAATTTTGAAGTCTTCGCTTTGAGTTAGCTTCATCAGCTTCACTTGCAGACATTCTCGTTTTAAAAGTTCGCACCAGTCGCTCAGCCAATCCGTTTGTTCTTGGATGGTAAGGTGAAGAAGTCATGTGCACTATCCCTTGTGACTTACAATATTGTCGAAAATCTTTGGAGGTGAACTGAGGTCCGTTGTCGGAAACTATAATTTGAGGTAATCCAAACGTGGTAAAGATACCATCTAGCTTCTTACACAATGTCTTGGTGGATATCTTTGTCAAAGATTTAATTTCTATCCATTTTGATAGTGCGTCTGCTAGTACTAACCAATATTTGCCCTCAAAGGGTCCGGCAAAATCTATGTGAACTCTTTCCCATACCTTTTCTGGAACCGACCAAGAGTATACTGGCAGCTCTGGATTATTGGGTCGATTTTCCTGGCATTTATGGCATCGTTTTACAAAATTGTCTATGTCCTCTTCGAGTGTTGGCCACCATACATAGAACCGTGCTAGAGCTCTCATTGCAGACGTTCCAGGATGACCAATGTGCAAATAGCGTAGCACTGTTAATCTTAATTTGTTGGGGATAACCACTCTCCCTTGCCACATGACTATCTTATTCTCTATTGACAGTTCGCTCCGTTTTCTAAGAAATGGTTTCAGCTCAGATTGTGTGCAACCATACCAGTCGGTTTTAATTAATTGTATTACTTGCTTCAATGTGACATCTTGTCTCGTTTCATCTCTGATTCTCTCTTCACTCAAAGACATATCATCTAATTTGTTATGCTGCAACAATTCGGTTATTCTGCAAATTGATACCTCTGGGTCATTCGGTTGTTCCGCGCCATTTGGCATTCTAGAGAGGTAATCAGCAATAATGTTGTGTTCACCTTTTCGATAGATGATGTCATAGTTATAATTTCCAATCACGAGTGCCCATCTGACCAATCTATTGTTCGCAATTTTCGGAAGATTTCGTTGAGGGCCTAAAATGTGGATAAGTGGTTTGTGATCAGTAACTAGTGTGAACTTAGTGCCTCTGAGATACTGGTCAAATTTTTGAATGCTTCACGGTCTATGACCGAATATTTGCTTTCAGCCGGTTTTAGTTTTCTCGAGCCAAATGCAACAGGTTGTTCGATATCCTTATCCTTGTGATATAATACTGCGCCTACTCCTTTTTCCGAAGCATCACAGGAGAGAAAAAGAGGCCGATGCTCATTAAACGCTACTAGTGATTTAGATTTAGTTATCAAATCCTTAGTCTTTGTGAAAATTTTGTTCTCGTGATCCGTCCATTGCCATTTCCGACGGCCACCTGTTAGCTCATGTAAGTCTGCGCATACACTATGTAAGTGTGGAATAAATCGTTCATAGAAGTTTATGAGTCCTAAGAATGCTCTCAATTCTTTAGCATTCGTAGGTGGTGGTGCCTTCGAAATAGCTTCTATTTTAGACTTCGTTGGTCGTACTCCGTTTTTGTCAATAATATGTCCTAAATACTCGATTTAAGGTTTACTTTGAGTCCTGCTTGTTTCAATCTGTTGAACACCTTTGAGAGGGTCTGTATATGTTCTTTGTCATTTGTCCCAGTGACGGCAATATCATCAAAAAATACTGCGACGTTAGGTATGTCGTTAAGTAGTTTGTCAAGAAAATGTTGAAAAATTGAAGGTGCTGTCGCAATACCAAAAGGCATTCTGTTGTATACAAAGTATCCTTTGTGGGTTGATATTGTTAAGTACTTTTTCGATTCCGGGGCTATTTCAAACTGAAGATAAGCATCCTTTAGGTCAATTTTTGAATATTTGTCTCCGTAAGCAAGCTGTTGTCTTAACTGGTCAAATAGAGGTACCGGGTGAGTATGTTTGATAAGTACTGGGTTTATTGTTATCCGATAGTCGCCGCAAATGCGTACTTGGCCAGTTGGTTTCAATACATTTACTGTGGGTGTAGCCCATTCTATCGGTGTAATGTTTGGATCCACTTCTGTTATTACCCCTTCACGTAGTAGCCGTTCTAGTTCTATTTCAATATTTTTGCGCATGCTGAACTTGATGGGTCGTGCCGGTAGATGTTTTGCTTCGCTGCCAGGTTTGATATGGATTTTAACTTGATAATCCTTGACCTTTCCCAATTTGTTGTCGAATAGGTCGGTGTGGTTAGCTAGTACGAGGTCCAGTGATGTCTCTGTAGTGGGTTTGATGGAGTAGACCGGCTTGGGAAAAGTCATGTCGTACATTTCACTCCATTGTAATCCGAAAAGCATAGGCTGTGCTTTGTCCATAACTACAACAGGTAAAATTTTTTGTACATTATCTACTTCCACTGTTACGTCAGTTATCCCTTTCGGTTTTAGTTTGAAATTGCAATAAGCTTGGAGTTTTGGCCCTTTCATTAAAGCTGGGGCTCCAATAGCTTTCCACATTTTTGTTGAAATTATAGAGTAAATTGATCCTGGATCCCAGTCCATTGTACATTTTATACCATTAATGATCACGTCAATTTTTTTGCACCGGGTTGTCTTTTTATACATCTTATTAACAGTATGGACAGGATTATCCTCGCTCTCACTCTCTTCCGTCAAGTAGTCAGCGTGTGATGTTGTTGATGAGGTCTCTGATGTGTCTGTTCGATTGTTAATCTTTTGTGTTTTGTTACGTTTATTAGATTTGTATTTACGTTGATAGCGTTTAGGTTCCGATGTTAAATATGCTCTGCCTGATTTGATGCATACACTCTCGTAATGTCCCGTGTTGCCACATGCCCTACAAGGGTGATCTTTAGCCGTGCAGTCGTCGAAATCGTGTTTATTACGCTTTCCGCATCGTCGACATTGATCAGGTCGCAACTTCCTGACTGTCTCATTATTGGTTGTATCACTGGTGCGTTTACCTTGTCGTTTGTTTTGTCGTATTCTGTTAACTTTTAGATTGTTATTTAAGGTGCTGTCGTCGTTCTCTGCGATTTCACGTGACTGGGCAACTGCAAATATTTCTGTGAATGTTATTTCTCTTGTTTTGCCCCCTCCTGTTCCTTCACGTAATTCAGGCCATCTTTGCTTTAGATCTACCTCAAGTTGTGTATGGTTCAAGCCGGTTGCGAAACGATCGCGGAGCTGTCTCTCAAGCATCTCCCCTTCATAGCCACAGTCCCTCGATAATTCTTTCAATCTATTCGCATAACGTTCCATCGTTTCGTTAGGTTCTCTCGTTGAGTTCCAAAATTCTATCAAAGCTTTGTATCGTGTTTTCTTAGTTCTATATAAATCTAAAAGTTTCATTTTTACTTCATTGTAAGATGTTTTCTCAAAGTTGGGTGTCAATGCTACCTTCAATTCATGGTATATGTCCGGTGTTAAGGAGTTTATAAGTAGGTCTTTTTGAATATTAATAGTTTCTTCTCCCCATATTCGGCATTTCGCTTCAAATAATTCTATGAAGTTTTCTGCAGCCGTTATTTCTGGATTAAATTTATCGCATTTAAAATGTTTTACAATGTTTTGTTTTGCTGTTGTAGGTGTTTCGTTACCGTAATTATTGTTGTTGCTGTTGTCTGTTGAGGGACTTCCTTGGTGTTGTTTGAGTTGTACTAACTCCTGTAGCAGCGCCGTTAGAACTGCCTGTTGTTGTTGTTGTGCGGCGAGAAACGCCGCGAATTGTTCAGCATTCATGTTTTGTTGCTGAACAACACAATTTTACTCGTCGCCAATGATAAAAAGTACTTTTACAAATAAAATTAATATTTTATTGTATACATGACATAAGTATTTTTATATAAAGCAAATGACATATATTTTTGATGAGAATGAAATGACTTAAGAATCTATGATTTATGAAATGAGTTTGTAACACCTACGATGTGCTTCCTACCGTAGTAAAATAGCAGTAAAATATATTTATGCTATGGCGAATAGATGACACAAAGAGATTTTATAGAACGCAACTTAAAATCGTCGTTTCAGTCAAAAGACAAGTTTACTGGATATAGGCCTTTCCTCAAGTTTCGCCACTTTACTTCGTCTTCAGTAATCCGCATCCATTGCTTGCCGGTGACTTAAAATAAAGTCTCAGAATTCATTTAATTATAGGATTTCATTGATCTCCATGGCCTCTTGTGGGAATATATTTATTGTACGGTTACTAAAAAAGTATCTTTAAATTAATTCGGGACACAATTTTTCCAACACAATACACAAATACTCTATGGTTTTATTGACCAGCATGGCGCGTCTCCCGGCCATCTCCCCCCGGCTCAATGACATATTGACAGTGACATTTCTGGTACAAATAAAAATACCATAGAAATGTGCATGGAATAATTATTCAACCAAAGGATTCATTGGTTGTAATAGCGTTAATTTTAAGAAAAGACTACTTAATATTGTTATACAAAATGACTACGATCAGACCATTTACATGCGAAGATATGTTAAAATTCAACAGTGTGTAAGTCTTCAAAAACCGCATTTCAAAATGAGTAGAACACACAATTTAAAATATCATTATTAAATAACCTATTGGGCAATAAATAAATAAGCTTATCTTTGTCTTTTGTGTGTACAGAAACTTGGATCCCCTGACTGAGACTTACGGGTTATCATTTTATACTCAATATTTAGCTCATTGGCCTGAATATTTTCAAGTGGTGGAATCTCCAAGTGGAGAAATAATGGGTTACAGTAAGTACAGTTAAAATTTGACTATAACTTACAAAAGTGTGCTAGAAACTAGATTATTAATTGTCACTTCTGCTGATGATTTCAGTTATGGGGAAAGCAGAGGGTCACGGAGAAAACTGGCATGGTCATGTGACTGCATTAACGGTTGGTCCAGATTATAGAAGATTAGGCCTTGCAGCAACATTGATGAATATCTTGGAAGATGTCTCTGAGAAGTTTGTTTCTTTAAACTAATCATTCAGTCATATTTTTGTAAACAGATTTTTTATTATTGAATATTTCATTTATTTTTTGCAGGAAAAAGGCATATTTTGTCGATCTCTTTGTCAGAGTGAGTAATAAGGTTGCCATAAATATGTACAAGAATTTGGGATACATAGTATACAGGACTGTATTGGAATATTATTCTGGAGACCCAGATGAAGATGCTTATGGTGTGTATATTACAAAACTATCCTGGCAAATGTATACAATACCTAGCATATTATTTCATTAGGTATTCTATTAACTCATTTTTACTTTTCCAGATATGAGAAAAGCTTGTTCAAGAGATGTGAATAAAAAATCAGTAATACCATTAACTCATCCTGTTCGCCCAGAAGATGTAGACTAAAGGTCATGGCACACTGTACCGGCACGGCCACGACACAGCTCCGGCACGGCGTCGTTTCGAATTTTGGCTACCGCTAGCCGTCAGCGCGCTTACGACGCGTTGCTCGCGAGGTGCAAGCGCGCGGTAGGCGCGCCGGCCGCGAGGTGGAAGCTTCTTGTCACACGTTATATGACATTTGCAATTGATTATTGACATTGATTGCGGCGAGCAGTCGGCGAGCTGTAAGCATGCAGTCAGCGCGCTGTAAGCACGCAGTCGGCACGCTGTAAGCACGCTGTCCGCACGCTTGACCCGCGCGCTGACAACCCGCCGTTGGCTTTTTGTATTGACATTATGAAATATATCATACGTCATACGATTTAATGTCCAAATTTAAATGACACGTTATTTGCCGGGTTGGAGCGGTGCCGGTACAAAGTGCCATGACCCTAAGGCATTAAAACTCTATAATCAAAAATATTGAATTTTATTTAAAAATTAAATTAATTATCATTTTCACTTTCATCCTCATTTCTTTGAGGAGGTGTGTGACCCTCTTCATCCTGATCTTCTTTCTCTGTTTCTGATTCTGCAGGTTGGGCAACTTCTTTCTGTTTGCGCCATTGTTTGGCAGCAGCAAGAAGTTTAAGATTAGGTCTAACCATTTCATCTTCTGGAAATATGTAATCAAATACCTCCTCCCAACCTTCTTCAACTCCACTTTCACTGATGATCTTTTGTCTCTTTTTGACTCTTCTGGGCATTTTGGCCATAACCTTTTCAAGCTTTTCTTCATCACCAATTTCAGTTTCAAAATCTTTCCAGGCTTCTAGAAGAAGTACTCTTGCTTCCTTTTCGCCAGCACTTCGAAGGCTGTCATTAGCGCGCTCATAGACACGCCTTGCCAGGTCTACATTAAAATTATCTGCATTTTCAGCATTCAGTTCAAACTTTGCATAAGACAGCCACACTTTCACATGGACTGTTCTTTCTAACAATCTCTCATACAACTGTCTAGCTTTCTCTGTTTCTCCTTGCTGAACTTCAAAATCTATATAGCTTTTCCATAACAATTCAGGCATATCTAATCTAGGTTGTCCAACTGCAATCTCATAAATGGCTCTAGCCCTGTCTATGTCACCCAGTAAGGTTTCCAACTCTGCAAACTTTATCCATGTAATACAGTTTTCAGGGCCATATTCCAAGAACTTCTGGTACAATATCCTGCACCTGTCAAATTCCCTTAATTGTATTTCCAAGTCTATGTAACCCCTGTACAATTTGTCCCTTGGACATATACCAAGAGCCATTCCCAATGTCTTTCTTGCTTGCTTTAAGTCTTTACATCTGACTTCAAATTGGGCATACATCAACCAGATTTTGGAGAAAGTAAATATTTTGTGTGGTATTAATTCCAAACATGTTCTGTAAACTTGTCTTGTTCTCTCAGCATCTTCTGCTTCTAATTCCTCATATAATGCATAATTAATCCATAAATAAATATAGCGTCGCCAGAACTGCTTGTCCTTAGAAGGAGGTACATTTGCTATGGCTCTCTCATATGTGTCTCTGATGTCATCTACATTCCCTTCATTTTCAACAAGTCTTATGTAGTCAAACCATGCGTCATAGTTGGTAGGGTTCTCTATTACTTCCTGCTCATACATGTACTTTCTTTTGTTCACAATGACATCTTCAATGCCAGATCGGTCACCATACTTCTTCTCATGTATTGTGTAGGCTTTGTATAATTCCTTGTTCCTGTCTTTAGGAATATGATCTAAAGCATATTTGTAAATAACTCTGGCTCTATCATGTTCTTTTTGATTTTCTTCAAACTTTGCAAAGGCAATAAACAATCTCTCATCAAGATCTTCATCACCAAAGAACTCAACAGCTCTCTCAAACACTTTCCTTGAACCATTTATGAATCCATGATTCTCTTCAAACTTTGCATATTTTATCCAGTTCTTGACATCTGGGTGTACCATTACAAATCTTTCGTAAATCTGTCTAGCTCTGTCAAGTTCTTTGTACCTTAGTTCAAAGTTGATGTATGTTTGCCAAGCTTGTTCATCTGGCTGCCATTCCATCCACCTTTCAAAAACCTAGAAAATAGAAAATAATTATAACTGGTTCTCAATAGAAGTACATTTAATATTTTCAGTAATGCATGCGTACCTGTCTGGCACCGGCAACATTTTCCAACATCTCTTCCATGTAGGTGTACTTATACCAGAACTGTGAAACTCTTGGTAGTATGGTGACTGCCCTATCCCACAAGTTACGAGCATGATTCACTTGCCTGTTCCTCATCTCCATTTCAGTGTATTTCAACCTGAAATATACAGAATTTAATTGAGTAACATCTAGTGTATTGCGAGGTTTAACTGAAATACATGCACATGTGAAAACTCACCATAAGGTAACATTTCTGTGGTCCACATCAAGAGCTCGCTCATAAATAGATCTGGCTCTTTGAACCTGTTTCTGTGACTCTTCCCATTGAGCATATTTAAGCCAGTTTCCAATAACCTGAAAGTGGAGCAATGTTTTCCTATTTTTTTAGGTTTTAAATAAATAAAAAATATTTACACAGCCTATATGTAAGTAATGATGCCTTGGTCAGTGCACAAGTCTTGTAACTAACGAAGCTTATGATGAATTGTAAATGGTCAACAATTAGGATCTCCTAATATAATAATTTTTAGGTTATTCCAAACAATTATTTATTTCTTAACTAAAATGATGTACCTAGTACTTACAAGTCTGTTTTTACGAATGTTGTCTTCAAATGCCTTCCTCTTTCGATGCTGATAGTCTCTCAATTCCTCTGGATCAGAGATTTTTTGTTTTGGTGGTGGCGGCAAAATTTCCAAGTCTCTTTCTTTAGCTTCTCTAAGAAGCTGTTCAGCTGTAATTTGTATCTCTGCAGGTGCTTTATTTTTGACCTGAAATGAAGGCACTAATAAATAACTAGCGCAAATAAACAAGCAGCACATACAAAATCACTTGTAACTCAAATTGTTTACCTTTGCCACTTTGGGCATTTTTGTAGTTTTTCCGTCCATTGTTACGAAAACTTGCTTTCTTAATAATTTATACACTTATTGCGCTGTAAATGAAAAGCATAGGGTTAAACAATTAAATAAATTGTTTGATTTCAATTTATTTCTGAGCACAGAAACAGAATAAATCTGTCTGAGCTTGACTTCGGCTGCTTTTTTTGCCACAGAGAATATCTCACAGGAATAGACTATTGAGTAAACCAAAGACTAGCGGAGTAGGCACTTCTGGTTTATTTTTGTCTTTTCCCCGAGCTTTTCAATTCTGTATTGTCAATGATGTCAGTGTCAAGTTAAGAAGTAAATAGCGAGAGAGAGAGAAGGAAAAATCTAACCTCAAACTCTGTTTCTTTGACTCAATTTATATCTTCTGATGAATGAAAACTATATTTACTGCGGCAGATACTGCGTGTAACTTTTATAATAACTTCCAATATGCTTAATTCTTTAGCTCGTTTAATATATCCACGTACTTCAAGTAAGTTTTCTTCGTGATTCGATTTTTGTTTATTTTCACGATATATCGCTGATATATGTACGTAAATGAAGCTAATGTAGTACTCAGAAAATATAGCTTTTCATTAATTCGAAAAATTATGTAATTGGTCCAGTACTTCCACAGATTTTGTTTGACGTGCAAACAAGTAGACTTCATCTTTTTCTAGTGATAATTGAAAGTTACATTAACAATGAATTAATTGCGAGTGAGCTGTAGAAAAATAGTGATTTTAATCATCTTCTTTCTAACTTACAGTCGTACGAGTATCAGCCCGAGTTTTCAGTCATAATGCTTCATTTCCTAGAGAGAAGTTTGTTGACCAGCAAATAGAGTATATAAAGACAGCATTAGTAAATAAACCACAAGACTGGACCATTCTCAAGAATCATGTACTATCCAAAGAAGGCAATGCAACCCCGAAAAACATTGATGCTATCATGTTAAAGTTTATGGTAAGCTTAAAAAATTATGATGCCGCTTTATCATTTGCTGAGCATTTGAGAAGTACTAATGAAGAACTTTCCTTAGGCACCATGAATGGCTTATTGAATCTCTACTATGAAATTGGGAAAACTGAAAAATTATCAAAAGAGCAGGTTAAGTTTATTCTAGATGCTCACAAGAGTTTGATTGCGAAGTACAAAGTACTTGACTACAGTTCTTCTGAAAGATTACTACATGCACTTTGTGTGATCAATGAATGGGAGAAAGCATTGAAACTGTTGACTGACATTCACTTGACTACTACTCCTACACACTCCGCATACAGTACTTTAATTGCCACCCTATTTGGACTGAACAAAAAGAAAAAGGCCTTAGAACTTGTTGATGAAAGCCTCAAACACAAGAGACCTCTCCTAGATGTAGCTTATGAAGCTTGGATGAACTACATTCTGAGGAAATATAAAGACAAAAAAGTTATAGCTAAGCATTTGGAGGAATTATTGTCTCATGTAGCTACAAATTGTACTGTCATACCTATGAATACTGCTAACAAATTAAAAGAGTTGTATAACTCTATGCAGTGGAATGCACAGTTTACTAAAATAAGGAAATTAGAGTAAGTCCTTTTACAGTCATCATCATTGTATGGCCAAAAAGCCAGTTTTATAAATGTTCTTAATCTTTTTTGTTTTAGCGGCCAGTGTCAATGCTGTAAAGACACACTAGACTGTCTAACATTATCTGAGGAAGAATTCAACTTGCTTCATCAAAATGTGAAAGAAAAGCTTATTGTAGGTTCAGATTTATTTTTAAAAACATCACCCGAAGAACTAAAAAGGTTCTTAGATTTTGTAGACAAGACTGCTCCTTATGACATTGTTTTAGATGGGCTTAACATAGCCTATAGTGTGGGAGGGGGCACTCACACAGATAAGGCAAGATTGCTAAATGATGTTGTTGAACATTTTGTGACGCAGAAGAAAAAGATATTGCTCTTAGGGAGGCAACATATGTTGAGGTGGAATAAAAGAGTAATGCAGGACCTTATGAAGAAGACAAGCTTTTTCTTGACTGATAATTTGTAAGTAATATTCAGTTTTTTTTTTAAGTTTAATTTGAGTTCCAAAGGCTGGCATCAAGTAATATTAATGTTCTATTCACAGATCTCAGGATGACCCATATTTCATTACAGCAGCAATAATAAGTGGGCCACAGACTGACATAGTGTCCAAGGATCTACTGAGAGGCCACAAGTTCCTGTTACAAGATGACAGCATAAGACTTTTGTTTAAGAGATGGCAGTGGCAACACCAGTGGATGGTGTTTTTGAAAGGTGCCAAAGGAGTTTCTATACAGGTGATTACCTAATTTTCATTGAAATAGTTGTTTTCATTAAAATAAGTTGTAAGTTTCTGGTATTACAGCTACTAATATTAATTTTTGTTTTTAGGCACCATTAAAATTCACCCCCTGTGCACAGAAGAAGAATGATACCTGGCATCTACCATTTGAAAGGGAGACATCGAATACAGTTCAATTCAATGATGGCACTCCAGACCTCTACAGCTGGGTTTGTTTACGGCACAAATAAAACAGTAATAATGTACCTACATTTGTTTTTTTTTTGTGATACTAGCAAATACCTATCATAGACTCCTCCATATAATATTTCTCTATAAATATAACAACATTCGTCTTATTCTTGATTAGCGTGCATTGCTTCTCAGAGGAACTTCTCCGCGTACCCGGCTCAAATACTCGGAGATCGTGTAGTTGCACTACCCCTGAGTAACAGGCTATATTTTATCGGGAAAAATCTTTCATTCATACAACTGCTGTAAAACTCATAAAAAACATAACCCTACTTGGCAAGCGAGTAAAAAGCATTTTTAATTTTTTTCTAGCACCCTAAGCACATGACCTACTTTTCAACAAAAAGGTAATATTTTATGAACCTACATGGCAGGTTTTTTTTTTAATCAAAAGTGACAGAAAAAAATGAAACAGTTCACATGTCAACTGAATTAACACAACACTTATTTCGGAGAACTCTCTTTTAAATTAATAGTGGTATATTTCTTATACAATAATGCCGACGGCTTCAAGGAAATCTGTTCCTAAGGAAAAAGTTAAGGGCTCGAAATCCGACCTGTATTCTGGGTCTGATCAAAATGTCAAAATCATGAGAATGGATTCAGGTACTTATGGAAATTTGTGTCTATTTACTACCAAGAGTGTATCTAAACACGCAACCAGTAAGTTTCAGGCATCAGCTAAGTAGGTACTTGCCTTTTAACCAAACGAAAGATCCACCCGAACACTGCGGGAGTGTTCGAAAAAGTAGGTAACCGTGGCTCAGGTGCTCAAAAGGCTCCAAAAGGAACAAAGTTGGGTTTTAGTCAATAAAAGTTTGACACTCCCACTGCATCCACAGCGGGACGGGTTATCTGATGATTGGCTAACTAAAAAAAAGGGACACCCCATTAATGTACAGACAACAGCACATCAAGTTACCACAATCTGTCAAATTTCTGCAATGGATTTTCAACCTTATCACAATGGAGGTAGGTTAATGTTCGATTGGTAAAATTTGACAGTGGTATACGTTGACTTGCTGTTGTCTGTACCTACCTAACTAAAATACCTATCAAAAGTAACATGCCTTGATGATGGCGTCCTAGTCGATTGTCAGCCACGGCGGTTGTTCTCATATAAAGAGATCAGCCAGCTGCTCAGGACATACCTATAGTGCACAAGCATTTGCTCAGACACAGGTGCACTCCCTATTCCCTCACTCTCATAACCCGATGGGACGGCAATCCGACACGACCGGAGATAGCATGCTTTGCCTACATACCTACTAATTCAACTTCCCCTCATAAACGTAAACCTGCTAATGGTACCTATTGGACCACCTGTTCAGAGGGACCTGGAAGTAAGATGTCGGCTCGTCTCCGTCGAAATATGGAAAGAGTGGAGATGTTAGCTCGGCCCAACTCTCGGCGACTGCGGTCGCTTTGGGACGAGAAGTGTGCCATACTGCCCCGAGATCGGAGAGACAAAATCAAAAGCGCTTTAGAGGAGGATTATTTCCTTAGTCCTGAGTATGTTTTTCTTTCTTCCCATTTTTTCAAGTAAGTAAAAAGGCTAGGAAATATCGAATGGGCTACTTAGTGGGTAAGTATGTACCTACTCTACTTATTTTATGTTTTTTTCAAATCTTCGTCTTCAGTCGTGATCGCGCAACAATCGCATTCAGATTTTCTAGGTGGACTTTCCTAAATAGCCTGCATTAAATTTCGTGGCACAATAAAATTTGAACGACTACAAAGCTATTTTTGTGTAAAGGTCTTTTGACAATTGTCAAAACGCGTTATGCGATTAGGACACAGTGAATACTAGTCGTTGTGAATGTTCGTTCATGCATAAATTGGTTTTATGATGAAACATGCATTCATAGATTTCACTCAAATATCCATAAACGAACCTACCTACTTACCTACCTAATGAAGGTAGGTAGGAGACGACAACAGGTCAACGTAAACGAACTCAAATTTTAGCAGTCAAACATTAAACTACCTCCATTGTGATAAGGTTGAAAATCGATTGCATAAATTTGACAGATTGTGGTAACTTTTTTTCCCTTCGCAAATAAATTCTGTTCTTATAGCCAATGTTAGGCAGGCCACCAATTTAGAAGTTTGAATTAACTAGGTAACTGTTTTGAAAGTAGGATGGATTCAGCCTATTTAATTTTACAATTTGCGGTCATCTGCAGGCAAACCGAGCAATATTTCCAAGCCTTGAACGAGTCTTCTAGGCGCTGGTCCGGTCCCGGAGGCATGGTCAGCCGTAAAGAGCACGTTGATAGAAGCAAGGAGTTGCGTCAGAGGCAGAAGTGGCTCGTCAACTTTAGCGCGCAGGTTTGATCAGATTGATTCCTTTGATCGTAGCTGTGGGATCAATTAGACATTTAAGATAATGTTTAATGTCTTCGTGTGGGACAGTATGCTTAGGCTACTGGAGTTTTCTTTATATGTAAGTAGATATAGTTCTTCTGCACTGAGGAAAATTTTAAAATTTCGTAGATATTACCCCTGTGTTACTGATTTTGTATTCAGTAATTAATTTGAGACGTGGAGATGAGTGAATAAAAACTATTTTAGATAGTTATACTATTTTACCCAGGTGGCGTACCGTTTATGTGATTACATAGCAAAAGGACAGAAAGAGATGTTGGTCTCCAACCGACTCAGAGCTATCGCCGATGTTGTTTTGGAGAGAGTTGCTGAAATTCTGGGTTAGTGTACGCTTTTATATAGTAAGTAGGTAACTGTTGCCCCAAAAAATGCTATGCTTAGATATTTTACTTATTTACAAAAACTTAGATAGAATTCTATTGAAATAAAAGTCTGCATTATTTTTTGAATGCAGGTAGAATTTCTTGCATTACCGAGATACTTAGGTCACTTCGCAAGTGAATATTTACGAGAGCTTTCGCTTTAATATGCTTTGACTAACTGCTTATTCTACTACTAGGCAGCTACAAGATAATTCTACGTCCTGTAATAAATAATTAGGTGAACCAAAACCAACCCGCACAAACCCGGGCCGTCTCCCTCGGTTCATGGTGGCGATTTCCGACCGTATCGCGGTCTGGATCGAGAACGCGGTCTACCGAGCTGATGCCAGCGAGCCCCTTGGAACTGCGAAGGGAGGCGACGAGCACATGCGGCTTGACGCTGAAAAACCACTCATATGCTGATGACGTAAGATTCAAAATGCAGCGGGGTGAGTTTGTCGTTTTGGTCATATTATAAATAGATTTGCTTGTCATAAAAGATTTCAAATACAATAATTATAATATTAACGTAATTTGTGGTAGAATTAAAAGCAATAAATGCGATTATACGTTCGAGAAGCGATGGCTATATTTTCCAAGTAAGGAGACATTTAAATTCATTTTATGGACACAACATTCTAAATTGGAAATATGATGATATAATGGAATTTTATTGCAGTAGGTACGAATAATGCATTAATCGTTTTAAAATGGGGTGATGTAATAATAGTTTGATGTTACATAAAACTAGTGATGCAGAGTTCCAACTAAGATATTAGTTGGCTATGGAAACCTGGACATGCATACGCATGAAATCAGGAATTTATTTAGTGTTTCTACTGAGTGCGAATGCTACCGACATTTGTTACTCTGCGACGGAAACGTTTCTCCTATTCCTCCCAAATAGCAACCTCTTTTATAACTATCTGTAGGTAGGTCGCCTACCTGGCCTGTGATTATCAAAATTTCAGCAATGACAGTTCCTCCTTTTTACGGTTTAAACCTTGAAAACTACCTATACATTGTTGTTACTGCCCTATACCTGCCTCTCAGAAAAGGAAAACTAGATAATTATGGCACGCATAATTCATAAAGTATTGTTACAATCGTATAAATAAATCAATACTATTCTTAATTGAAACGCTTCCATACTTCGCGTATAATGTGAACTAGCAAATGACTACATTAGCAGTACCGCCTACATTTTGATCCAGTCATGTATAATTATATACGTAACCTTATATACCAGTATTTACACCGACATCATTGCTTCTAATTGACAGTTTTATGTGCTTTGCATACTTGAAAACAAAGAAGTTAATGTGTTATGTTCTGTAGCCTACACTTATGAATTTTCTTTAAGATTATCGAGACATACTCGATTGAATAATTTTCAATTTTAATGGGCATATTTAGACACAAGTGGTATTAGTGGTCCCAATAAAAGTGTCAACTTTATTCACTTATCCCAGAATTATTTAATCAGTGATTTCTTAACATTACAGGATTTATTTAGAGCCCTTTTATTGTCAAAAAGAAACGCCATTGCAAGATAAGATTTTCTAGTTTTTGCAGTCTTCTGTCTGCCAGCCTGCCCTAGCTCCCATTACAACAATTATTGTACCAAGTGCTTAAACCAAGTAATCAATGTCAACTAGGTGTAGAAAAGTTGACAAATACCGTTCCTGTATAAATATTCAGTAGGCACTTTTATCTGTTTACGAAGCTTTGCACAAAGCTGCATTGCTTGGTGACCTTCAAGGGCCGTATATAATGCTTCTGCCTTCCCTAGGACGATATAGTTCGCATTGAGAAGGCTGAGCAGCAGTTCTACCCAATCAATCAATATGAAGTACTTCGTAAGTATTATCTTGAATATTTTATAACAGAAAATGCTTCTGGTAATTAGGTAGACAAAGCTACGCGGTCCAATGCTTTCTTCCATAGTGAAAACATCTGGGCACCTAAAAAGAAATCCTTTCTAATAATTATAAATTTGAAAGTAACTCTATCGCACTTTCACACTAAAAGTACTGAACCGAATTAAATGAAATTTGGTTCACATGTAGTCTAGGGATCGAGAAAGAACATCTATGGGCTTGAAAGGAATTTCAAGGGTCATTCATTAACATTGTTGAATTTTTGGTTTCCTTATCCAAACATTTGAGGGTGCGTGAGATCTTCGTCGTGTATGAGATCTTGTTTCATGTGTTGTTCGTCTGTTTCTAGCTGGTTTTCCTGATCGTCTGCGTGGCTCTGGCCGCTGCTTCACCCCAGTTCATCGCCGCCTGGCCAGGATATGCTGGAATTGTACCTGCTACTAGAGTACGTATGGGATTAATGAAAAAAAGCAATATTACAAAAAAGCGTGCTAAAAAGTTCTCGTATAAGTAGTAGCAATTTTAGACGATGAATTAGAAATATTGACACATCAGTTCATGTCGTAGTCTTGCAATTAAGTACTGAAAGCATTATGAGGTCATTACCCATTTTTATATTTCCTTTATTACTGTCCACAGACCCTGGTAGCCGGCCCCACCGTGGTGAACCAAGGCGCCCGCATCATCGCTCCAGGCTACACGACAATCATCTAAGTAACATCGTGCCCGCTCCTCAAACAAAACTCCTGCATTTTGTCCAATGGTCCAACTCAGAACATACTCGTATATTGTACATATTGATCTGTAACTAAGTATACAAATAAATTGAAAGTATCGTCTATAATTTTGTTGTTTTATGTACCCTAAAACCTTTAAACTTTTACACATACGAGGATGGAAAGCACTTGACGACAACACAACGATATTCTCCTAATTATTCGCTAGCTCTTCATATAAATTTAACCTTGTATATGTATCATTCCTTACACTCAAGATTCAGAATAGCAATCTGCAGACCAAGTGCCGTAACTTGTAGACGCTTGTGCGCTTTATGCGAGCTTTCAAGACGCGCACTTGTCCTCAAATTTTGCCTGGGCATTCCTGGCACAATCCTATTGTTGTACTGGACTTTGATTCTCTAATGGGGATTGTCATTTGTAGTGTAGCAGATGTTAGGTACCTACATGATTGAATAAAATCTATATTAGAGAGTGCGGTAGAACATATTATGACAATAGCCTACCGAAGACAGTCAAATGTTATTTTGTAGCATTCTTAGCAGAATAGCTGATGTAATTGTTTCACGGTTAGGCAAAAACAAAAGAAGAACAACCGGCCCACAAGAAATGTAAATAGCATGTTATAACTAGTAATAATACTAATGAGTAATCTAAATATGTATGATTATAGGTTTGATGTCAGAAATGTAAATGAGGCTCGTAACTTCTAAGAAGCAGTGGACTATGTCTATAAATCAACGTGAATGTAAGTATGCAAATATTGTGAATGACTAAATTATCAGGAAAGCCTGCATTGTTGTCCAAGAACCATAAATAGTTGTGTATTGAAAGTCGTCCTAAGCTGTTTTATAACATTGGGCATATAATGGACAAAGACCTTTTCTCACGCAGTGAAGGAAGGTACGAACATTAACCACTATGTCTGGTATAGCATTTTGCAACAGACTTTAGTTTTTTAGTTTAGAAAGAGAGTTTTTTGACAGTCAAAAAGAACAAGGAGATAAATCAGAGACTTGAAAGTAACCAGGACAAGGGGTGAAAAAAACTAACTTAAGTAAATGATATACCTTTTTATGTATAAACTTCTGCAGTTATAAACTTTAAATTAAAATTCACCAGCGTCCAAGATAAAACTTCGAAACTCCATATAATTTTTAAAACTGAATTAAATAGGATTAGACATTATCATAATATCATCTGTCTACAATGCTTAGAATGTGTAAAAGGAATAGAAAATTCCTCGAGAAAGGAATCTTACTTAATTCATAATAGTAAAACACCTTCCCTGCATTGAATTACTATAAGGTGAACGCACACCTATCAGTACTGAACGTCGAATGCATCACAGTAGTAAGAAGCTATATTAAAAGATGATAGGTATATAAGCTAATTTCGTGTTATAATACAAGGGCCTGACGCAATAGGATCATTTAGGAATAAATAATAAGGTGGTAAGACGATTTGTTTTCTTCTTTAAATAATTACTTTGGTCTCCCATGGTAACTGTGCCAGTGTTGGATCTCTCCAAAAATCAAACTGATAGGTAACTCTAGACAACACGTACGTATCCTTAATCGATACTTTAACGCTTTTTGAGAAAGCCCAAAATATCTATTGAATCCACTCTAACATCCTGCTAGTAGTAGCAACCTTTGGTAAAGTACCTAGTTATGTTCTCATCATTCAAATAGCTTCCAACTAAACCAAAATCCATCTTTATCTAATAGCTTAGTGACAAAGCAGTCCTAATAAATTATTATGCGTACCTACCATAACTGGAGCGCATAATTATATTCTACGCATTTTTTTCCTGACAACTGGTATTTTCATTAGATATTCAGATAGGCTGTTCTGACCTTAGGAGGGTCTAGGCCTGCGTAGGGCTGCAGTGCTTGATGGCCTTCGAAAGCCCTATATATGCGTCTGCCTTCCGTGAGACGGTATAGTTGCACTGAGAAGGCTCGACAGCAGTTCTCGTGAGATCTACATACACTGCCACCAAAATGAAATACTTCGTAAGTATATTTGCGACAAAAAAAAACATAAAATGCGTTTGGGTAAAAGTTAAAAGAAAATTGCCGTGCGGAACTTTTTATTTTAAATTTTTGAGTTCTGAGACTGTTGCCAAAATATTGGTTGATCTTTTTACCCAAAATTTCCCTATTTGAAACATCTGTAATTTTGTAGTATAACCTAGAACTTTTATAACCAAAACGAGAAAAACAATCGTATCGTGTCGTAAACCATCTCTTTCTAAATGGGTTGATGTATATTATGCATTATATGTAAATTGTACATGTTCTTACAGCTGGTTTTCCTCGTGGTCTGCGTGGCTCTGGCCGCTGCTGCACCCCAACTCATCGCCACAATACCCTACACCGCCGCCATTGCTCCTGCTACTGGGGTAAGTTATTATATGTTTTATGGCTAGTTACATTACCATAATTATTCTGAATCCAGAAGACGTTGAACAAGGTTCCCTCATTTCTTACTTGCTTAGACTACATAAAATTCAATTGATTATTTTACCGAAGCTAAAATTATAAGAAGGCTTGATTGATGTGAAAAAACAATTTGAAGCAATTTGCTTGCGGACTTCTTTTGTATAATTTGTAAAAAAAAATATAGCAGTAATGGTCGACGTTTTAAATCTTCAGACTTGCTGGTTAAAGCTGAAGAGAAAAATAAAAAGTTTTTCTGTTGTTATAACATCATAGCCATTTTCTCTTCCTTTATTTTTAGTTTTCGGATTATTAATTTAATATATTTCTTTAGTTTTTATAATCAAATTCTGTACGTCATCAAGCATCCTTTTGACATGCTTTCACTGTTAATGCTATATTAATATTAATTTAGTTTAGACTTCCTAATAAGTTTTCCTAGTGGATATAATCGTGCACGTTGCATATGCAAATGTTGTGCAATGTTAGCTGATGTATCAGTTTATCCATATGCTGAGCGAATGACTTTATGGTTACCAAAAAGCTCTCGAATTCCTAAACTGAAGTTTCAATTTATCTCTATAATCTCGTTTGTAAGTTTGTGTGTAGCAGCATGAGCGATCTGCAGATTTACTGGACAGATTTTCATATTATTTCGCTGATATATTATCCTGGAGTAAGCTACCTATCAGGACGTACGAGAATTATTTCATGGAAGTTTCGTATTTCTACATAATTTGTATTATCATCTTAGTTAACCGTAACACTTTTGTTATTACATACTTGCATTATTATGTTGATTACTTAACTTGCATTGTCATCTCAGACGACTAATACCTTTTTTTAATTCCACAGACCCTGGTAGCTGGCCCTACCGTGGTTAACGGTATAGGCGCCCGCTACATCGCCCCGGGCTACGTCGGCCCAGCCTTCATCTAAACATCTCTTCAACATCTGACTCTACTTGCACTTTGTCCATTGGCTCTCATTCTGTCTTCTTGTGCTGTATATAATTAATTATCTGTAACAAATAAATGGATAATATTTGTACGTGAATTATGATGTTTTTGTTATCCTATGATAATAAATAACACTGTTTGATCTGTAAGATTAGTCCATTTGTAAAAAAAAGTGGTTTGACTTAAACGCAGTTTTAAGTATAGTTTATAAAGATGAAATTAAATTAAGTTTTAATAAAACGTGTTAAATAAAGTCTGTAATTGCTTTAAATTATTCAATTTGCATCGTCGTTATTCAACAAAACTGCAATCATTAAATTAGTGTCAGTCTCGAAAAAAATCCGATAAATCCGACCGAGATTGTAATTTCCGCACAGTAGCTGAAGATGGCAGATCTGGATCGTGTCAGTCATTATATAATGCAGTGGCGACTTTTATTTATTTTAGCGTTTAATTAAAAATCACAGTGGTGCAAGCAGTTTATTCTCTTTTTAGGGTTCCGTAGCCGAATGGCAAAAAACGGAACCCTTATAGATTCGTCATGTCTGTCTATCTGTCTGTCTGTCTGTCCGTATGTCACAGCCAGTTTATTCCGAAACTATTAAGACTACACCATTCAAATTCGGTAGGTAGATGTATTATGTTAACCGCTTTACGATTTTTATACAAAAATAAAAAATAATAATATTAGAAGGGGGCTCCCCATACATGGAACTGAAACAAAAAAAAAATATTTTTTTTCGTCTAACCTATACTTGTGGGATGTCTATAGATAGGTCTTTAAAAATAAGATTGAGGTTCCTAGAACCATTTTTTCTCAAAGTCAATCATTTCAAAGTTAGACACTTTCAAAGTGCAAAAATGTGTCCCCCCCCCCCTGCCATTTCTAAACTACCAAAGTGAAAAATCTAAAAAAAATATATGTTATAGACCTTAACAAAAACTATCAACCAAAATTGGTTTGAATGAGATACAGT
>NWSH02000535.1:5646048-5681752 GCA_002382865.2 Heliothis virescens
TGTCTGTCTGTCTGTCTGTCTGTCTGTCTGTCTGTCTGTCTGTCTGTCTGTCTGTCTGTCTGTCTGTCTGTCTGTCTGTCTGTCTGTCTGTCTGTCTGTCTGTCTGTCCGTATGTCACAGCCAGTTTATTCCGAAACTATTAAGACTACACCATTCAAACTCGGTAGGTAGATGTATTATGTTAACCGCTTTACGATTTTTATACAAAAATAAAAAATAATAATATTAGAAGGGGGCTCCCCATACATGGAACTGAAACAAAAAAAAAATATTTTTTTTCGTCTAACCTATACTTGTGGGATGTCTATAGATAGGTCTTTAAAAATAAGATTGAGGTTCCTAGAACCATTTTTTCTCAAAGTCAATCATTTCAAAGTTAGACACTTTCAAAGTGCAAAAATGTGTCCCCCCCCCCCTGCCATTTCTAAACTACCAAAGTGAAAAATCTAAAAAAAATATATGTTATAGACCTTAACAAAAACTATCAACCAAAATTGGTTTGAATGAGATACAGTCTGTGGTTTTTGAGATATAGCATTTTTTCAGTAACCGCAAATTATAACTTTGTTATTCATATATTTGTATGAAAAACAAAGTTATTTTTTGTTGTCGAGAAATGTTTGTGTTTTGACTTATTGTAGGCAATAGGAACGTTATTTTTCATAGATAATGGAACGGAACCCTTCGTGCGCGAGTCCGACTCGCACTTGGCCGGTTTTTTTAATACATTGACTATTCATTGTCTAACAAACAACAGTTTTTCTATTTGTTGCACAGTTACAACTTTCATTAAGGAGTTCGGTATAATGATGTGGCATACGTAATAAGTAACATAGGTAATAAGTAGGTACCTACTTATTACCTATGTTTGAATATATTATTAATATGTAGCTTACGTTAAGCATATTTTGGCAATCGTGTAATCGGTTTTAATCACTCTTTTTACATTGTAAGTAGGTTGAATGATAGTTATGACTTTCATAATCTTTCTAATCTCGAATTAACTTAATTTTTGCAGCCAGGTTAAGCTTAATAAATGTGTAACCAGTCAATACGTAGTCAAAATGCGGGAAAGTTATGTTTTACGTTAGAAATTATCTCATGTCAGAAGTCGCGACGAATAAAATTTAAATAATATTTAACATAATACAGCTCTGAGGAATTTTAATGGCGCTAATGCAGTTACGTAAATGATGTCATTTGGTATAATTCGGTTGTATCGAGATTTGCGAGTCGAAATATATAATAATAAAATTTATCCACAGTTACATACAAAAAGTTTGTCTTAATATTAGGTTAATAATAGTACATTGTTGTAGTGTAACTATACTTAGTAGCAGACATTGTTTTGTTGAAACGGCGGTCCCCAAACTAGGCGAAGCCTGTATCTTGGGGGCCCGGGTTGCNTTTTATTTATCCACAGTTACATACAAAAAGTTTGTCTTAATATTAGGTTAATAATAGTACATTGTTGTAGTGTAACTATACTTAGTAGCAGACATTGTTTTGTTGAAACGGCGGTCCCCAAACTAGGCGAAGCCTGTATCTTGGGGGCCCGGGTTGCGGTCACATATTAATTATAAATTTGGTTTCGAACATGTGTCTGGAGTTTATAGTGGATAAAACTATGAAATTAAACAAAAGATAAAAAATAAAGATAAAATAAAACAATTGTTACATCTTCTTAGAAATAATAATATGTCTTACTTAAGACAGTAAAAGTAAAATGATAACAAAGGGTGCTAATTTTAAGTGTGTGTGTGTGTGTGTGTGTGTGTGTGTTTGTGTGTGTGTGTAGGTGTATGTATGTGTGAGTGGGTGAGTGTCCGAGTGCATGTGTGTACACGGTTGCGCGTGAGTGTGTGCGGGGTGCGTATGAAACGTTTGTACTTGATGAGAGGTGCTAGTGCGTCCTTTCGAGTGTAGATTGTGTTGTGAGAATATTTTCTGTCTCTTCATATGTAAGTCCTCTTAACCAGTTTTTGATAATCTTCTTGCACGAAGAAAGTGGTAGTTCGTTCGTATCGTGGGGTAGCCTGTGGTGTACGTTGTTGAAGAAAGTTGTGTGGAGATAGGTGGGGCATCGTCTGGTTAAGAGAGAAGTAGTGCGTGGTATTGGAATTCTGAAGATTCGCTTTGAGGTGAGTGCATTATAATCTGGTCTTCTTTTCAGGGTTTTGTAAGTATGCGTTAAGAATAAATAGTTGACGGACACGCAGAACTCCAAATTCTTTATACAAACTGTCTGTTGGGTAGAGCCATGGCTTCTTGAGGAGTATTTTGATTACTGCCCTTTGGGCTCTTTCAAGATCTATGAGTGTGGTTTTGCCAGCTCCTCCCCAGACAGATATACCGTATTGAANTGATAATCTTCTTGCACGAAGAAAGTGGTAGTTCGTTCGTATCGTGGGGTAGCCTGTGGTGTACGTTGTTGAAGACAGTTGTGTGGAGATAGGTAGGGCATCGTCTGGTTAAGAGAGAAGTAGTGCGTGGTGTTGGAATTCTGAAGATTCGCTTTGAGGTGAGTGCATTGTAATCTGGTCTTCCTTTCAGGGTTTTGTGCATGTGTAAGTATGCGTTAAGAATAAATAGTTGACGGACACGCAGAACTCCAAATTCTTTATACAAACTGTCTGTTGGGTAGAGCCATGGCTTCTTGAGGAGTATTTTGATTACTGCCCTTTGGGCTCTTTCAAGATCTATGAGTGTGGTTTTGCCAGCTCCTCCCCAGACAGATATACCGTATTGAATGATAGACTGGCATATGGCGTAATATACCATGAGGAGTATGTCTTTAGGTGTTCGGTCTCTGAGTTTTTATGATATAGATTAATTTTCGGACTCGCATAAAGTTTGGATGTGTATTTTATAGGAAAGATTTTCGTCGATGAGGAGGCCTAGGTAGCGAATGGAGTGGGTTCTTTGTATGTGTTCGCATGAACAAGTTTCTCTTGGTTTGGTTGGAGTGCATGTATGGAATTGGAGTGAGAGATTAAGAGGTGGACTGGATGTTAAGGTTTTGAAAAATGTGATGATTTNAATTTTCGGACTCGCCCTGATAAAGTTTGGATGTGTATTTTATAGGAAAGATTTTCGTCGATGAGGAGGCCTAGGTAGCGAATGGAGTGGGTTCTTTGTATGTGTTCGCATGAACAAGTTTCTCTTGGTTTGGTTGGAGTGCATGTATGGAATTGGAGTGAGAGATTAAGAGGTGGACTGGATGTTAAGGTTTTGAAAAATGTGATGATTTTGGTTTTTTTGACGTTTAGTGTTAACAGGTTGTAGTTTAAAGTTTGTGCTACTGTTGCTAAGCCTTCCTCAGCTAAATTAAACAGAGATTCCCAGGTTTTGTCGTGGAAGATAATAACAGTGTCGTCTGCGTAAGATATTAATTCAGCGTTCGGAAGGTTTAGGTTCAGTATGTCGTTCATGTAGATTATAAAGAGTGTGGGTCCCAATATACTACCTTGAGGAACTCCAAAGTTAATGGGGAGATTGTTACTTGTGTATACGTCAGATTTGACGTATTGACTGCGGTTAGTTAGGTAGCTATGGAACCACTCAAGCGGTTTACCTTTAATGCCAGATGAGTCTAATTTTTTGAGGAGGAGGTCTGTTGAAATTGTGTCGAATGCTTTTGCTAAGTCTAGAAATACTGCCAAACATCTGTCCCCCTTTTCGACACGATTTGATATATTATTTGTTAACAGCAGAGTGGCATCTTCAGTAGACTTTCTTTTTCTGAATCCGAATTCTCTATCGGAGATGAGATTGTTTTTTTCGAGGAAGTTTATTAAACGGGTATTTACGACTTTTTCGAGAATTTTTGACAGTATGCTGAGGAGTGCTATCGGCCTGTAGTTTTCAGGTTTATCTGCGGGTCCTCCTTTGTGAACATTTTGTGGTAGGTTTTAAATATTTAGCCCTTTGTAGGTTGCAATTAATTATTAAAAAGATTTTTCATTCCTTGATTTTAGATTTTTGGGGAAAACATGTAACGGAAAGCAGACCGTGTTTGAAATAAGTATCAAGACTATTTTCCAGTGTGATTTTATTAAGTTCGTACATACAAAGTGTAAAGCGCTTGAAAGTACAAAAAGTTAAGCACTTGTTTTGGCTAATATGTTATGCTAACTTTCCATCTGCCAATGAGTGTGAAATAAAGATGGCGACTTGTTCGAGCACGTGCCTCCAAGATTATGTAACCCAAGAACAATGACTAATCCAGTGTTTAATCCGATCTCAGATGTGTATTGAAATTTTTGGAAAGGAATAAAAAGTTATGATGGCAGTCTGTATGTAATATTAAATTGACAAACCATACTCCATACTCTTTAAATTTTATGAACTATACAAACCAATTTAGCTATACTATACAAATATATTTGATCAAAACCAAAAAATAAAATAATACACCGCTACACGAACGAAAGGGGACAAACAATTTCAATCAATGTTTTTTTGCCATTCACACTACAAAGGTACACTTTATTATACATGTTATATAATACAATGTAATTTAGTATAAAATGATATAAATCTTACCGATCGTAACAATGTGGTCGCTAGAGATAGTAAAAGTGGTCAGTCTTGAAAAATAAAAGAATTTAAGAGACTACAAAACTGGCTTGGTGCGACCGACATAACTGACAATCTCATTTGGTACACATTGGAGAATTAAATTTTATAATACAGTATGATTTTGTTCGCTAATTAAAAGAATTCGAGATATTTTTCTCTTATTTGTACGTTCAAGGTGCAAAAAATAATAATTTATAAGCATTTCATTTTTACATCATCATGAGTTTAGTTTAACCATACTTAATTTTTGTCCAACATTTTTTCCTTATTACCAAAATTAAAAATGACATAACGCGAAGTCACTCTTGCGCACTTCAACGAAGCAGGTAGGGGTATTCCTCTGAAAACAGTTTTTTAGGTCTAGGGACGACCCTCGAAAGTTCTCGATCAGAAACTACGAAACAAATCACCGACGTGAATGGGTCATCGATCTACAAGTATCGACCTAGGAGGCATTGCCTCTAAAGTTCATTACCATCACCAACGAGTCACGTATGGACCCAAAGATCACTGCGCAGGTGGACAAAATGGCTAATGATATCAAATCAAAACTGCAGCACTGATTTGAACAGATGGTTCGGTGAATCTTGTTACATAAAGCTAGAGATCACCTGACGTTCGGTTCGCGACCCACCATGCGTGATACTTTCAGGAAGGAACAAAGAGAATGGTGTGACGTCAGCGTCAGGCCCTTGGTCCCACGTCTTATCCAGTTACATCATAATGAGAGGACTCTGTGAGTCTTAGAACGGCTTTCGAAAGGCGTGCATCGATGTAACCTCTTATATAAAATTAGTAACGGTGGCGATATGTCAATGTTCTTGTTGTAAATCGAAGATAGTTAGCTTTAACGAGTAACCATGGAACTAAAAAAATAAGTACGCATTGTAGCAGACAAGTGTTCCAAGTTATTTAGAGTTATAAATATATAGTTATAAAGAGCAAATAATTTTTCGTGTATCAACACGAAAAATTATTTGCTCTTTATTTTATTTTAGATAGATTTTGAAAACAATTTACCGATTATTTTTTTATAAGTTCTCGAAATGTTTAAGACTCTTTAATCTCCTGCATTTACAAACTGATACGAAGAAACCTACAGTAAATGTTTAAAAACCGGAAAAATAGGTACTTAAGAATCTCGCAATCTCCTTAACGTAAACTGGCCTCATTTTTTCTGCACTCTTTTTCTTTTACTGCCTTTTGTGCATAGTTCAATTCTTACAGATTTTTTTGAATGAGAAAATGTAAATAATCTTAATGTTTTTTTATATAACTTAGGAACTACTACAGTTACTTTGGTTATTTAGTATAAATTGCGTATTTTACAAACAAAATAAATAAATTAGCCCGCATAATGTGTGTGAATGTCCTATTGTATTACTAAACATTAATGTATAGTATTAATCACCGTCGGAAACAGATGGGAAATTCGAATATAATTGCACTGCACTCCTCGTAGAAAGTAGGTCACTGTAATACATATAATAGTTCTAAAACATTTACAACATAATTGTACGCATCTGCAAATGCTATGAAAATAATTATTGGTGCATAATTATTTTCATAGTTTTTGCAGATCCGTTATCTACTATGGGGGTCTTTTCTACCTGACTACTTGTAAAAGTTTGCGCTCAAATCCTGCGGCGCTGCTTCAGGTAAATCCCTGGTAGATTTCATCTATTAGGCCAGAGTAATGTAGAGCCCGTGTCGGGGCTGCGGGTTGTTGGAAAGAGTAACCGCGGCCCTGGCACACAAAGGGCTCCCGAAGGAACACGGTGGGTTTTAGTCAGTAAAAGTCTGACACTCCCTTCCGCTGTCACCCACAGCGGGAGGGGTCATACTGATGATTTCCCATCGATATATAAAAAAAAAGGCCAGAGTAATGTGATTTATTTTAAGGTCAACAAGATACAGCTTAAGAGTGCTTCCATTTCACATCAACAAGCAAAAATTAACTTAGTAGTAGTCAGCGGGAGTGGCCGCAATAGTATATTAAGGGTGAGTACGATAATCGATCCATAACCAACTGCAAACTTGTCACCCATTGGTCAGATTGACAACTGAAAATGGATGGTTATCGTTATAGTTAAATGGTGCAACCTACGACAAGATATGTAAGTAACGATATAGAGAGTGCAAACCAATGCACTGCAAGGGTGTTGGTCAGCCATTTATTACACGAGATAGGGATAGAGATAGGAGAAGGTAGTAAGTATTGCATAGTAAATACAACTTTATTTTACTTACTTGAGTTTCATCGATTAGATAATATACTTTCACTAGATATGTAACTTGCTATCAGAATCACAGTTAATGACCAGAAAAGTATTAAAAATTAAAATACGTATTATGTCTCTGTCCATAGAGAGTAAGTAAACATTTTCTAAAAAACGACAAGGGTATTTTTAAATACTAAACAAGAAAACTAGCCAGAAAAACACAGGTAGGTAGGTTCTACAGCTAAAGTGTGATTGGAATCAACAAAACATAAAAAAGCAACAAATTAATTCAGCCAGAGAGCAATAATTGCACTGATTGATCGACATTTTATCACCTTGAATGACATCAAATTGCAATTAAACGCGTATTCATTTGGATTCAACATTTAAATATGACCCAGATTCGTATCAATATCATAATTTCCGATACGAGATACGATTTAAAAGCCATTAATGTCGATCCAAGGATCGGTTTAATAAAGTAATATTCATTAAAGTATTATTTAATGCATTTCTTGGTTTATAACGTATACCTATTATCTGTTTATGAAGACTTAATAAAACTGTTTAACTGTTGTAAGAATATTCAACTTCCTACTTATGTATGTATGTTTGTTACTCTTTCAGGCAAAAGTTACTGGATGGGATTTGATGAAACTTGACAGTAATATAGCTTATATATAAGAATTATGTACAGGCTACTTTTTATCTGGGTACGGGAAGTCGTTCCTTCGGGAGGCGGGTGAAACAGCTGACTGAACCTAGTATAATATAAATGACATGTTTCTATATAGGCTAATCACATGTTGTTAAATTGAATTACTTACAACTCTATTCATTAAAATAATTTGAACTTACTAATCACAACTCATACTTATAGTGATGGACCTCCGCGCTAACTTTCGGCTATAGAAATCGTCGAGATACGCTCACTAATGATGAATCAGCAATGTGACAGTTTACGCATGATTTTGAGAATAAGATACCTCCCAATGTGTTTGGTTTCGTAATTCATTGAGAAGTTGAACTTCAGCAATTAGGACTTTGTGCTCATTCGTTCTCGGAAATGAAAACTCGCAGAAAGTTTGAGACTGAAGACATGATTAGACATTTTTGATTTATAGTATTGTAACTCATTTTAAGCAGTTCTTCCACTGTACTTATGTATACTCATACATTATGTTATTTATGTAGATATATTGAGTAGGTATATATAATGTTTTAGCTTCATTTGTTTTTAATTGCATATAGTAAACTGGGAAACTTAAACGTCAAGAAAGTTTGTCGCCAAGAAACTTGTTCTTAAAATCATTTAAACGGACAAACCAATAAACAAAAAACAATGACCATGAAATGTATTACGGATGTTCTTAATTAAAAACTAACAACGATAAAAAATTAGGACGAAAGCTACACGCGTGATTTTTTTCACCGTCGAGCTTATTCGGAAGCAATGAACTGGCCAACTTGCAGCATAAAGTAGGTCGATAGCTGCTAAGTCGTGCAAAACTTAATGAATAATTGAATAAACAAAATGTTGTATATTAAGAATCGGTGCATGACTAAGGTATTCCAGTAACCGCTTTCTAACAGACAAGGAATAGAAATAGGAGATGACGTCAGCCCGAGATCGGATGTTACACCATCGCAGTCGGTATAAAATGACGAAGACATAATGGAACTATGGAAATTGATACTTTTTTTTTTCTTGCATAATATTCCTTTTTTGAATTCCAGTTACTGAGTCCATTTTTTGTGCGACGGCGAAAGATTGGACCTAAATAATGGAGTTCACGGATTTAAAGAGATTAGGTATAGCAGGGTATAGCCAGTTATTTTATTCTGCTGAGAGTTTGCATTAGCACTTTCGTTCATGGGTTCTGCATATTATTTTTGTTGTCTATCTATTACTTAGTTAAGAATATATTACATAAATTAGACACATATTATCTTTGTGGGAAGTTCTAATAAAAGTGAAAAGTTTCATCTATATGCTGACTGGTTGTCATCGTCATGTTTTTGTTATGTAACTAATGAAACTATTATGTCCAGCGGCATCTGATGTTCTACTTTTTTCGACTACGTTATTGCTTACGCGAATTCCAAAACAAGAAAAAAAACATCGTGGAAAGTTTGTAGTAATAAAAGCAAAATGTAGTGTTCCTAATTTTTGGGCTTCTATTAAAAAAATATTATATAATTGATGATTTGATTAGAGTGGTAACGAATTCATGTTTCTTAATATAGTTTATTAGTATTCCAATTTAATGGATGATCAAGTATCTCGGTTTTAAAATAAAATTAAGATGAAATACAGTTCAAGACACGATTGTCTATTTGTCAACTGTGTTTTTGGCTAGTATAGTTAACTTTTGCACTGATTAAAATATAAAACTAAATTGTTACAAACGCACCATTGAACGTTCGATTAAAAATCAAACTGACAACTTTGAATCGATAAAATGTGCTTGAGTACGCATACTAATTGCGAATATCGACATTAAGTAAGTGTAGCATAATCATTTCATGTCAATTACCGACTAGCTTCGGCCAGCGGTTCCACCCGCGTCCTGTGGAAATTTCTTCGTACAACTTAAAAAGTAGCATTTAGACTTCCTGCATAAATGGGCTATCTAACAGTGAAATAAATTTTCTTTGATCACTAGTTCTTAAAATTCTCAAGAACTTCTTGATCTGTTATTTAATCAAGAATTTCCTAATCACTTCGCATGTCAAAGGGATTGGTCGCAGAATTTATGAGAGAAAGTTCCTGCCAATATTATTTATGTGAAGTTGATGATTCGTGACAATGGTATGTGTTTTGGTGTGAGAACTGGGATGCTGACCACTCGTTTTTTCTTAGTTACGGTATTTTGGAACTAAAGGCATTGGAATAAAATACATTATTGATAACACTTTATTATCTACTTTAAGATGCATGTTGGTAGGGCTTATTCTAATTTAGTAAGCCCTGCTTCTATATTTTATGTTAAACGTTAGTACCTACTCATTCAGAGGATGTTTTTTTTTAGACAGAGAAAAACAGTGACTGCATAGGACTGCCTGCTTAATAATCCCAATGGGTTAATTAGGCAATCTAGATTATGAGTTTTGACACACATCTTGATTACGTCGGAAATAACATCTTCATTCATTCATGTGTCACTCATACAGAATACATACGCGAGAAATTTTCACATCCCCATAAGAAAGTAATATCGTTTATATACAATGTGTGAATTACTAGATGGCATGTATGCCGCTATTGTTATAGAACTTGACACTTGAATCTATTAGACACGGAAGTTATGAGAAAATAGGTCTTGTTACAAGTTTAAGATCGCTAGTAATGAAGCCAGTTGATACCTTACATGTATTTTGAGCGAGACTCTCATCAGCCAAGTACCAGTGGTATATGTGACGAGTAGTTCTTGTCAAAATTTTGTCGTTATCGAAAATTTATTGGTGAAGGTCGGTATAGGTGAAGCAGGCTTTATATGCTATTTATTTAAAAAAAAAAGTGATTTGTGTCATTGACTAGACATCTGCTCTCTTGTAATTTGTAAAAAAAAATGTTTTTGAACCAACATCCCTACATCTGCACAAGTCTATTTATTCTCAAATTTGCACCGAAACTACGCACGTATTCTACAATTAGGAACCTTGCAGCTGCAATAACCAAAATATAGTAGTAACAAAAATATGGTTCTTGACTTATGGCCGGTTTCTGAGTCTCGCTATCGAAAGGTTATCTATTCATTTTTAAGGGAAAATGAATAGATAAACCACCGATAAAGGTGCTCAGAAACTGGCCATTAGTCATAATATATGGAATACTCACACTTCCCTTGTGATTGATTGTTGTTATTCAATATGTCAATATATAAAGCCGTTTCCTTGTTATAGAGAGCAGAAAAATCATTGTAAGTACGACTACTTATATGAATAAAATCGTGCGCAGTCTAATTTATGCGCAGACTTTATCATTATCCGCGACATAACGTTATGTGCATGCGCAACTAATATTCATGCAACTCATATAATATATAATAATGTAAACGCCTTCGCACGGAGTTATGTTTGTATTATATCATAGGCTTTTATTACACGCAAAATAAAGTAACACCTAAACATCTATAATTATCATAAAATAGCTGAAGGGTTTGTTTATGTATCTGATAGGAATTTGTGAATAACTTTGGAGTTTTATATCAGGAATTCATTTTATGGGCTTATTTTTATTGAGTTATAAAGATATGAGGTGTTTGAAAATGTAATAGTAGTGTTAATGTTTTAAAGACCATATAGGTAGATGCAAAGATTTTTCAGACTCTTCGTTCTCATACTATAAAGACTGGGAACTTACCCCTAAATGGTTTGGAAAAGGATAGGCAGACAACGCCCTAATACTCTAGAATAATAAGTTCTACATATNCAATTACCGACTAGCTTCGGCCAGCGGTTCCACCCGCGTCCTGTGGAAATTTCTTCGTACAACTTAAAAAGTAGCATTTAGACTTCCTGCATAAATGGGCTATCTAACAGTGAAATAAATTTTCTTTGATCACTAGTTCTTAAAATTCTCAAGAACTTCTTGATCTGTTATTTAATCAAGAATTTCCTAATCACTTCGCATGTCAAAGGGATTGGTCGCAGAATTTATGAGAGAAAGTTCCTGCCAATATTATTTATGTGAAGTTGATGATTCGTGACAATGGTATGTGTTTTGGTGTGAGAACTGGGATGCTGACCACTCGTTTTTTCTTAGTTACGGTATTTTGGAACTAAAGGCATTGGAATAAAATACATTATTGATAACACTTTATTATCTACTTTAAGATGCATGTTGGTAGGGCTTATTCTAATTTAGTAAGCCCTGCTTCTATATTTTATGTTAAACGTTAGTACCTACTCATTCAGAGGATGTTTTTTTTTAGACAGAGAAAAACAGTGACTGCATAGGACTGCCTGCTTAATAATCCCAATGGGTTAATTAGGCAATCTAGATTATGAGTTTTGACACACATCTTGATTACGTCGGAAATAACATCTTCATTCATTCATGTGTCACTCATACAGAATACATACGCGAGAAATTTTCACATCCCCATAAGAAAGTAATATCGTTTATATACAATGTGTGAATTACTAGATGGCATGTATGCCGCTATTGTTATAGAACTTGACACTTGAATCTATTAGACACGGAAGTTATGAGAAAATAGGTCTTGTTACAAGTTTAAGATCGCTAGTAATGAAGCCAGTTGATACCTTACATGTATTTTGAGCGAGACTCTCATCAGCCAAGTACCAGTGGTATATGTGACGAGTAGTTCTTGTCAAAATTTTGTCGTTATCGAAAATTTATTGGTGAAGGTCGGTATAGGTGAAGCAGGCTTTATATGCTATTTATTTAAAAAAAAAAGTGATTTGTGTCATTGACTAGACATCTGCTCTCTTGTAATTTGTAAAAAAAAATGTTTTTGAACCAACATCCCTACATCTGCACAAGTCTATTTATTCTCAAATTTGCACCGAAACTACGCACGTATTCTACAATTAGGAACCTTGCAGCTGCAATAACCAAAATATAGTAGTAACAAAAATATGGTTCTTGACTTATGGCCGGTTTCTGAGTCTCGCTATCGAAAGGTTATCTATTCATTTTTAAGGGAAAATGAATAGATAAACCACCGATAAAGGTGCTCAGAAACTGGCCATTAGTCATAATATATGGAATACTCACACTTCCCTTGTGATTGATTGTTGTTATTCAATATGTCAATATATAAAGCCGTTTCCTTGTTATAGAGAGCAGAAAAATCATTGTAAGTACGACTACTTATATGAATAAAATCGTGCGCAGTCTAATTTATGCGCAGACTTTATCATTATCCGCGACATAACGTTATGTGCATGCGCAACTAATATTCATGCAACTCATATAATATATAATAATGTAAACGCCTTCGCACGGAGTTATGTTTGTATTATATCATAGGCTTTTATTACACGCAAAATAAAGTAACACCTAAACATCTATAATTATCATAAAATAGCTGAAGGGTTTGTTTATGTATCTGATAGGAATTTGTGAATAACTTTGGAGTTTTATATCAGGAATTCATTTTATGGGCTTATTTTTATTGAGTTATAAAGATATGAGGTGTTTGAAAATGTAATAGTAGTGTTAATGTTTTAAAGACCATATAGGTAGATGCAAAGATTTTTCAGACTCTTCGTTCTCATACTATAAAGACTGGGAACTTACCCCTAAATGGTTTGGAAAAGGATAGGCAGACAACGCCCTAATACTCTAGAATAATAAGTTCTACATATACGACATTCGTTAATCAATGCATTTCATAAGACCTTATAATTTACGAGCACATGTTTCAATTTAACGAAAGTTTAAAAACATTTAAGAATGTCCCAATAAGATAAAGAGTTATCAATCTGTACAATCGTATTATGAAAATATGATCAATATTTGTAATCTTTGCAAGTTTTCATTTAAAACTGTCTAACAATCACTTTTGTCACGACAAAACAATACTTGGAATTTACGATCAATGTCAGATCGCGAGTACAATGGTCTTATTTATGTAATAGTCGTAATTTGGACCGTGTCTGACATCGTAGCATGGTGCCCACTTAGTTCCTCGAAACACATGAAAGTGTTCAACAATAGAGCTATTAGTGTTCGCTGTCAAAATAACACAACATAACACCGTAAAGAATAAAAATAATCATATAATAATTATAATTATCTGAGTAATAAAAGTCACTTTCGAATTCAATAGCACATTTCTGATTGCTTCACGAGAACACAATAAAACAGGTATGTTCAACATATTTTATGACGTGTATTAAATAATAATATTATATGGAAAATAATAAACTATTATGTCAATAAATGATAATTATTCTGTACGCTGTTAGATGATGTGTTGATGGAAATGGCACGTAGAGAAAGTCCAGATTGAATCGAAGGAAATGACAAAGATTCTTCAACCTATCTGACGACGAAGATCAAATGTGAAAAGCGACAAATGCACAGTTCGCGTAAACGCGGTCGTGTGAGGAATCCTAAGTTTTAAATAATAGCCCATGTAGAAAATGGTCAGACAGATTCAACTACTTACACAGGTATTCTTTTGAAGGGATAGGTACTTTTTCTCCGATGACTCTTCACTTTTTTAGCGATAATTCTCTTTAATTTTTTTTTCGGATTTATGTTAATATTTGACACATTACCTTCTCTATTAAGGGTAGTTACAGACCTTTTATCGTTGGATTTTTTCTTTGAATACTGTACAATTATTTGGTACTGACTTTTTTCACGCTGCAATGATTTATTTTCAGTCAGAAATAATTTATTCCTGAAAAAACATTTTTTTTTCGTATCAAACAAAAGTCTCTTTTAAACGTACAAAATACTTGCCTACTAACTTAAGGAAAGTTTAAATCTGGCCTTTCAGAAGACTCTGGCAAATCGTCGAATTAAAAATCCGATCATACAGAGATGAGACAGCGTCCAAACAGGACTCTCTAAGAATCACTGACCACATACACTGCATAGCTACAATTACTTTACACAGTGGACTGTTCATCTCGCGTACAAATTACATCAATGAATGAAAGTGCATTCGGTCGCGCTAACTCAGTAGTCTGATGCGTTGAGACATAAACTTGGACGTAAAATTGATGGCTTTATATTGAACACACAAGTCGTGACCGATGTAAATACCGTAGAGGAACGGTATTGATTGTTTAAAAAAAAACAAATGAAAGTTGGTTCTGGTATTATAGTGCCAATGCGGTTTTTGTGCAATTGACAGCCGTCAGTTTTCAAGGGATAACTGGTTTATTTGTACTGACTGATAGCAAATGTCAACTGCACCAGAAAACGATAATTGAATGATAAAAAAACCCGTCTGAAGATCTAGACCTCTATAGTCGATATAAAAGGTTAAAGTTACATTTGAAATACTTTTTTGATATTGATCATTGAATACATCATACTTGCTAGACCGAAATAATTAATGTATCTAACAACTTCATTACAAGTTAAATTAACTGGAGTAAGTATATTATGTACACGTTACGTTTTGCAATTAAAGTAACATTATGTATGACAATTTATTGAATACGTCTGGCAGGTTGTATTCAAATATCTAGGAAAATGGATCACTTAGCTTTTACAATGTCTACATAACATAAGTATATTTGCATAGTTTACAAAATGAAAATACTGCATTGTATTTTAATCTTTGAAAGAACCCCCAAACTAAAAGTCCTGTTGAACTAAAATTAATAAAAAATAAAACGGCAGATCCCGATAATAAATCAAAGCTTCGATTCGAACATTTAAACAATTCAAAATTCGAATGAATATTTAAATTGACTTCCAAAATAAAAAAAGAGCACCCATTGTTGTAATGAGGTCGAATACAGTACTCCAGTTCGTATGACATCTGTGTCGATAAGTGCATCAAACCGTGATCGGGTGTGACGCAACGCTTCCGGTTTCTATTACCTCATTGTTGGGTTCGGAAGCTCAGCGGCTCGGTCCCATTCTTTCAGTCGCTGCAGTGAAAGGGTTCGTCGATACACTTTTACCCTTCCGTCGGTCGGGTGCGCGCCACCGATCGCTCTCTTATAAATTCGGTGAAAACACAGCGACATCACATTACGAATTCGGCGGCTGTTCGGACAGGCCGACCGATACACGGAGATATTTATTTGTGTTGTGTTCCAAACATTGTGAAGTGATTTAGTTTCATCTACGCGACGAGTATATTAAATAAGCGTCTAAAATGAAATTCACGGTGAGTTCGCGTTTTGTGGAAAAGTGCATTAGATTTAAGTGTTTTGTGAATGTTGAGAAAAGTGCAACTTGCTTTGGATTTTAAGGACTTAAGGATTTTTTGTGCGGTTTCATTAACAAATTCCTTACTAGATAAAAAGTAAAAATTAAGAGAAGTGAGAATACAGTTTTAAAAACATATTTAGATAATTTTCGTATAATTTATAAGTTTCAATTAATATTCCCAACTTTAACACCGATTTTAGGTGTAAATTGCTATTATATAAATTATTTTTCACGAAAATCCTTAGAACAAAATTAATCGGCTATTATGACCATTATATAGCTCGTGCTCTTTCAAAAATATCAATAAACATTAAATACTCATTGATGAGATTCCACTGCAATATTTTATTACAAGAAACATAAAATATTTAAAGTAAAAGTGGAAAAGTGAAATTTTTATAATGTGGGCGTAAATATTAACATTGCGATGCGGGTTGTCGTTAAACTTGCACTTGCTCGGGCGCAGTATTTGGAAACCCGTTTTGGAATTACTTCTGCGTTAAATATTATGATTATAATTGTTACCATTTCGCTTAACTCGTTGCACCGATAACTATCTGGATGAAAGTGTGTAATTATTTTTTATCTGTTGCAGGTCGTTTTCACCACACTCTTGTGTGTTTCGATGTCATGGGCTGTTCTGGCGAAGAAGGTGGAAGAGCCAAAGGACAAGCGTGAGGCGTTGGTGAGCTACGGCTCGCCCGGACACTCTGCGCTCAGCTACCAGGCGCCCGCGTCGCTCGGCCAGGCCGACGCCAACACCATCAGTGTCGGCGCAGGCTACAGCATCGGAGGAGCCAAGCCCAGCTACAGCTTCGGACAGGGATCAAGTGGAGCATTGCAATACTCCGCCGAAGGGCTATCTCCGCTAGCTGCCAACAGTCACGGAAACATACAGTTACCTCCCATCACTCTGCAGCCTGCCAATGGCGGTGCTTTTTCAACCGGTGATCTCTCTCAGTTAATGAGTCAGCTATCTGGTACCCTACACGCTGGAGGAATTTCTCTGCAGCCTTCAACCACAGTAGCGGAGTTCCACCAGGGAGCAGAGGGTGCCCAACAAGGTGGTCAGGAATATGCCTTCCCTCAATTCTCATACGCAGCTCCTAAGCAACAGCACTTCGTTCTCTCTGAGCAATTACAGCAACAGTTGTCCAGTGCACCTGCATACTCTGCCGGTAGCAAGGGTTTGGGATCATACTCCACTGGTCCAGTCCTGTTCACTCCCTCTGAGAGCCAGTCTAACAACGCTCCCGCGCAACAATCATATGGAGCACCTAGTGCTGGTCACTCTCTAGGGGATACTGGATCTCTTTCCCTCGGAGGACTTGGAGGAGGTAGTCACTCACTATCGGGAATTACTCTTGGTGGAACCGGCCATAGTTTTGGTGGATCTGCACATGGCCTCGGATCAGGTCTCAGTCTTGGTGGAACTGGACACTCCTTCGGCAACTCTTACAAACACTTAAGCGGCTATGCTGGTCCCGGTAAAACTTCTTTCAAGCCATCTGCTTACTTAGGTTCATCTGTACAAGGAGAAGGACAGGCTCTGTCCAGCCACGGTTTGTCTAGTCTTTCTGGATCTTACGGTTCTCCATCTTTTGGTGGTTTCCGCGGCGCTGGTCACGGTTCCCTAACTCTCGGCTCAAGCGGTCATAGTGTCAGCTTTGGAGGGTCTCAAGGTTTTGGTAGCGGATCATCTAAATTCCTTGCCCCTGTTTACCAGTCTGCTAAGGGTGAAGGATTAGAGAGTGCAAGTGCATTTTCTTCGGGACACGTAGCTCCCCCTGGAACCACATATGGCTTCCCTACTTCCTCCTATTCCAACAACGCCCACGCAGCTTCTTCCAACAAACCTTACTACGTCAATGCTAAACACCACCACCATGCCCCACCCAGTTTCGGAGAAGGAAGCTCATCATACAGAGCGCCCGGTTCCAGCCACAGCTCTCTAAGTTCATTTTCATCAGGCCCTAAATATAACTTTGGAGGTTCAAGTTCCCTTTACTCACCGAAAGATGCGTACGGCGCGGCCAGCGAGACTACATACAACACCATCAAATACAGTGAAGAATTGAAGCCACGTGCTCATTAATATAAATAGTTGCAAATAGTTTTGTGTAAATAGTAGTTCACAGTATCGTGTGAGGGGTGTGTTGGGTGTAGGCGTGGTGCGAATGATTGCATGGTTTGTATGAGCGAAAGTATTGCTCTTGGTAGTATTTATTTGCGTACGTTCCGCTAATTAACTGTGCGGGCGACCACTTTGATTCTCACCGTGAGCGTCAGCGCGTACGTGTCGTGTTTTGGTTATCTCGCCGGAGTGCTTTCTTTTCGGTAACATGTGTATAATATGTATAATCATGCAGCTTGATATCTTTCATCGCAGACTGGTTAGAAACTTGTTTTCTTAGAAATAACAATATCGAATCGTTATCCGCATCTAATCCAAACAACCACCGCTTCAGACTGTTGTGTGTAACGACGTGAATTTCTGTAAATATAGTAAATAGTTTAGGTTGTCTATTTATTATTTTATAAATTTAGTTTTTATGGTTGTTATTGTTATAATAAAATACCAATAAAATAATTGGCTTTCATTTTCCCTGGCTCCACATATGGGTTAATAGCTGGACACTATGGAGTAGAAAATCATTCAGAGAGCGTAACATCCACAGGAAACATGATACTGCTTGAGTAATCGGCACTTGGCGCGCATCGCCAGTTTCACTCATATGAAAGTACTATAGGAAATTGAAATAAGCCTAATACCGACGAGCGTTGCCGCGGTTCATTTCCGCGTAATGACTTGATCCAACAGCTAAAACCATGTTCTGAGCTAGTTGACTATTCAGCTGATTGAGCAATAGATTCTATCTCAATTAATGTCAGACCGGATCTTGATTCGGAACTGATGAGAAAGTAGAACATTAGCATCTAATTAAAATGGTAGCAGTAGGAACAAGTAGGTGAATGACCTAGCCTAAACATTGGAATAGAATAGAATAGAATAGAATAGAAGTTTTTGGCGATTGAGATAGATTATATCCGTTCGTATTACGAAATATCAGTTACATAATATCTACCAAACAATGGTCTTGTCCTTATAAAAGTGGGGCAATTCACATGACTGATCTTATTGTTGATTGTTATTATAGTTTTAAGAAAACGGCGCATTCCATTCTGAAGAGATGATCGATTATAGAGCAGCTCATTATTGTTACGTGTTGTATGACACTTAACGCATAAGACGTGATGGTTGTTATTGTAGGCTTTGTGTAAACAGTTACTTAATACTTCACGGTCGAAGGAACATGTACAGTCAGAATGGAAGCGAAGTGCATTCACTTCCGAATTCTTAAACACTGGAGTCCTTACGCAACGGCTCACGTTTTAACTGCCACCTTAGTATTATGCATTCTGAGTGCTGTTGATGCAATCTGGATTTCTATTGTGTGCACAATGATGTTGTTTGTCACAATATTAACATTCTTGCGTGTGAAGATGGTCGAGATATATTTGGCACTTTGTTGTTTCTATATCGCGTTGTGCAATAACTGTTTTACTTGGATATAAAAAATGTGTGCATGTTATAAAGTGGCTTCATCTCTCCTGTAATTAATAGGTATATGAAGAGTTATTAAAGATATGAGATAAATTCATGATATTCCATTTGCAATTGTTGTATAACAATTGTCGTCAACAAAAAATATAAACATGTTGTTGAAATAAAAATAAACGATAAATGTTTATTTATTTAACACATACCTGCTCCATCATTTCTTTGTTTACCTCTCGTTTATTTCAGTTAGATTGATATCGTAGTCATTAACGACTGATTTTGTAATATGTATAGGTAGTCGATGTTCCGACAGGTTGAAGTTTCCTAATTTTCATTTTACTAACCTGGGATTTCCATATTAGCTAGACTAAGCAATGTGCACAATGTTTTTACTACTACTTCCATAAAAAAAAAACATAAGAAAAGTAACTTGTAGGCAGAGCAAGTTAAACTACATCTTTTACCCCATGGGAGCCAGTTACTCAATTTAGAAAGAAGATGGATTGACCAAAGAGGTTTTCAGGAAGAAAGCAAACTGTCAACTACAGTAAAATCATACAGTACTGCTATGCTATAAATACTGCATAACTTTGAGATTAATCGAGCATGTCCATGATTTATCTTAAAATTATGTCATTGCATCTTACAAGATAGGCCAGTTCTGCCTGATCGGCTTTATAAATAAACAAAACTTGTCCGATTGACCGACTAACTTAATTCCGTTGCTGTTGAATGGTTACGTTGGTAAATGCGTTTTTATTTTGTTTTCTTAGTTTCATTATAACTAAACTGTTTACTCGTTACCTGCTACGCATAAAGGGAATTTAAATTAAAAACATTTTTCTAAAAAAAGATACGGTCGAATTGAGAAACTCCTCCTTTAGTTTGAAGTCGGCAGAGTCTCTGAAACCCGATAAATGATTGGCGACATCATGACATGGTGATGAAGATGATATGGATTATAAGAAAGATTTTCAGATAGACTTCATTTAATTGCAGGTAAAACATGGCTTAGATTACGCTAGGCAGATAATGTTTTAGAAAACTTATTTCAATAGATATAATTTTTGATCCACTTTATTAGTTTTAAGCTGTATAGACGAGAATAGTTTTAGATAGACATAAACATGACGTAAACTTTATACATAAACGCTAAAGTTGCGTATTTACCTACTTTCAATAACATTTAATCACTATTGTAGCACAAACAAATTAAAAACCAATAACACAATTTTCCGAGCCAACCAACTGATTAGTATTATGCGCTAAAACGCATTGTTACATTAACATAGCGTTTATTCTATCCGCTAATAAATCACCTTTAATTTTACAATTTGATCGCACGGAACGTTTAATGGCTTGTAAAAAAATGCTTAACCGACGCTTTGCGTAAACCGTGGTTTAACCTCGACACGGTTTAATGCACCCGGTATTGGTGATGAAGTTCAATGTAACTTACTATCGAGTTTATCGTCTTTTTTCGTGTCGTTATCATAAGTAAGCTCAAGTCTTTTGATTGTCAACTGACGCGTCTAGTACTATCTTTTGCAATAGGTAGTTCAGTTGTAAAAGCAGGCTGCTTCACTGATATAGACGACGCAATCACCCAAGGCAGGGGGGAGGTTTTATATTCATTTTTATTGCAAACCTTTTTATTTTTGTCTATTTTTTATTTATTTTTAAAACATATTTGACAGTTTATTGTCAACTGCTGTCACTTCGTTGCAAATACTTTCTTCCAAAAAAATAATCCATCAACATCCGCACAAAGCCTATCATTTTCGTATCGTTGAATTTCGCATCTAAGGTACGCCCGTAGTCTACAACTGGGTTGATCCTGATTTCCAGATTCCTGGTGGCCCACAGAGCAGATGATTCCTGGACTAGAAACTGCATTTCTTAAGTAGAAACAAAACAAAGAACTTGATTTCTTATCGCATGTGAAAACTGAAGGAACGAGTTTGTGGCCCGAGTTGGAAAACACCTGCGATATACTTACTCATATGTTTATACCCTGAGTGTTTGCATTCATAGTAATTAAACAATTACATGTTATAGATAATCTCTTTATCAACTGATTGAAGCGTGCGTGCTTTCCGCATTACATTACATAGTACATAATTTGTATTACGATGTGTTTTTTAGTATTACTTAATGATAAATATGGCAATCAAAACAGTTATTTTTGAATTTATCTTACTTATTAAAGAAAAGCCAAAATATATCCCTCCTTCAGACGTCTCATTATTTTAATAGCCCTATTGCCACCCACTACTGATAGGCCACAACAACAACAAAAATATTTTGTGATTGGTTCTGATAGAATCTCCACAAACATCCACACATTTTGGAGGATGACACTATTGACAAAAAATAAACTTCGAAAAGCATATAAATCTGACCATTCAGTTCATAATTAGACTTCAGTAATACTTCCTCAACGGACGTAAACCTGTATGCTGTGAGTAACAGACAGGCAGCTTTACGAGCTGCAGTTACGCTTAATGCAATCAAACCGTCAGTGATAGCGGCATTAATTGTGTACGCATAATAACATAGTGTAATGATAGACAGGGTTTTTATTATGAGGGAAATGTGCTTCATTTCCTAATGTAATTTATAGATATTATCTAAATATTAATTCTGCGAAGGATATCAGCTCAAACTATCAAGACTCAGTGGTCTTCGGCCCTCTGGTTGGTCCCTTAAGCTCATGATTTTTTTATTTTTTTTAGTCTGTATTGTCCCACTGTTGGGCAAAAGCCTCCACCAAAGTCTTCCATTCTTCCCTATCTGAAGCATGCTGTGGCCAGGCAACAAGAAAATTAACCAGGTCATCCCGCCAGCGCTAAGCTAAGCTCATGAAATAACCTATGTTTAAAAGATACAATATTACAAATGACGGAAAGACTTTACTTGACTGTAAGACATACACACACAATACAACAGCAGACCCTTCTGAGATGTTAGTTAAGATAGTTAGAAAGAAATGGAGGAAGGAAAAAATATCGTTTTTCATTAGACTTGCATAATTTCTCTCAAACAATTGCACGTAAATGTTTAACTGCGGAAAGAGCTCATGTCATATAATCTTTAGTAGGTACTGTACGATACGTCTACTTACGAATAACTTGTTAACGGTTACTTCATAGTTAGCCTTTAGTTGACACGAATAGATTATACGAATTTGATACGAATAGATTATTTGATACGAATAGATTATCTTGTCACTATCTTGGCAATAAAATTAAAATTATTCCAAAATATTTTCAAAAACACATCAAAATGAAAATACTAACATACAGATAAAAATTACATATTTTTCATATAAAAATAGCAAAATAAGAAATCTGTTATAATTAGCGGTCGTAATGAAAAAGTTCTCATCCCTGTATATTTTCATGATTCACAACAACACCATCTATACAGTATCAAAGTATTCACTTTTATTCACATTCGATCAAAACTGTAGCTGTATAAAGCTACTCGCTGTATAGTGAAAGGATCGATACGTATTAAAATGCTTTCGTAGATCCTCCACAGATGGCGCTCTGAACAAGAAGTATTTTACAATATACTTGAAGTTAAAAGCTTTCTGAACTCTGTTTAATTATAGGGAAGTTATTGCAGATTTTTTAGTTCTGATTTTTATAGTAACTGTTTATTTAACTGTAGTTATAAGTTTATTTATGTGACCGATGGGAAAGGCGGTCTTAAATCAAATTAAATCGTTTATTTTGTAAGCATTATCATGTCAGCACAAATGATCTTCCATAGACAGATTAACCATTCCAAGCTTAACCTAACCTTGATCAATAGATCCTTAAAACTACTATTGAGTCACGATATTATAGCAATTGATATCTTAATTAACAACGTATGTTACACATCTATATTTTTATTAGTACAATGTTGAAATAGATTTAATAACTCTATTTAAAGCTTCTAATAGAATGGTTACAGAACATTGTTGAACTCGTGCTAATAGTTCGATATTACAAGTAATTAGGAGAAAGATAATGGTAGCATCTGGTGCAATCGTTGCAAGGCTGAAGAAAGGGAACTAACTCCAAATATACACGTCTGGTGTGGTTATTAACCATTCCTCAGTATTGCATCTGTTATGCTTGTCGTTTTTGATAGTAACATGTTTTGTTGGATTGGAAAGGAATTTACCGATCCACTTAATACTACTAACTAACGGCCGTTCCCAATAACCTATCTAACTCTGGATTTGCTTACTAGAGATAGGAATTTGACATTACTTGTATGGGGCTAATGTCAAAATTCTATCACTAGTAAGCAAATCCAGAGTTAGACAGAATATTGATTTCCGCAGTAAGCATTATGAATAATGAGAATAGGTAAGAAACTGGGTTGTGCAGTTAGGCGGTCGCTCTTGAAAGAATTGGTACTCGCTGCATGTGGTGAGAAGCAGACTCCATATAGCTGGGAAAAGGCTAGGCAGATGATGATGAGAATGGATAAAACTGTACTTACTTTAAAAAATATTAAACGTTGATGTTATTTATTAAAAGTTATATAAAATAATTATGTAAAATAGGATAAAGGAAATAAACAATATTAACCAATTAATCAATGGCATCGTTTTTATATTTCTCATTGATTAATGAAGGTGGATGTGACTTCATATGTTAAGTGTGATCTTCCGGTAAGTATAGATAATCTCAGTACCTACAGAGCTGAGAAACACTGATTTTATGATCATGTTAATATCCTGTCGGAAGTTGCGCAAAAGCTTATTAATCATACAGCCTACAAATTGATAGACAGGGGACATCTCCAATCGATTGAGCCCGACAACACTCGATCATTTACGATAGGCAATTCGAGGCCAGATTAATAAAATACAAGATCGAAAAGTGTGATGAGAATTATGTCATCTGTAATGGAATAAGTACTTGATATTATAGACCTCTGGAGGCTTATTTATAGCATATTCACTTAAAAAGAAATATTTCCACAGGCAGAGTAAAAATGAAAAAAAACGCGTCCACAAAATCTCAGCACAAACGGTTGAATATATCTACTTCAAAATTGAGTTCAAAGATTTCACCCGAACACACAAATATATACACATTGCAAGTTAAATAAAAGCTTTTAAAATTAAGACAGTAGATCTCACTTGGTCAAGAGTGAATTAAGACAGTGTCTCATAGAATCTAATCTAAATCTAATCTGACTCATGGACAATTAGTCCACACAGGTGGTACACTTCCACAAAAACCTAGGAAACCTTTTTGCTTCAGTTTCTCTAGAGCTAGATATAACATGTGTTGCCATTATATAACCTTAAAGTGTTCAAAGGAGCGGTGTTCTGCAATTTTCATTAGAACCCACCTGCTACCCACAATTAGAGTTAATTCGCGGCGCAGGCGCAGTAGAAAGCTCGTGAGATACAAGAACCCTTCTACTTGCACGTGGTTGATGATAATGAATTGTTTCCTTAGAACTTGTTCGATTTGTGATTAGAAGGCCAATTTGTATCGATATGATCTCTTTGGTACCATTGCGGCAACGCCGGCGCATTGTTAAACCACCTTACGTAATAAGCCTGATTAAGCTTAAGTTTTTGGAAGATTGTTATCTGATAATTTCGTTCGTTTTGTTGGCGATTTGTAATTTTTTGCTTTGTTTTTAATTAGAGTACATCTCAATAGGGATTCGAGATTTAATGAACTGAACCTATTGCTCGTGGAGATTTCACCGATAGTATAAATCACGTTCCATTAATTGGCAATGTCTCAATATCGATTCTAAAATGTACGCTATTAAAAGCGAACTCGGATACTTTGGACTTCTTTAGAGAGAAATATGAAGGCATGAACGCAACGCGTTTCCGCCTGCCGCGCTAGGAAGCTGACACTATCAGAGTAAACTGGATACGTTCCAATACAGGACAAAGACCTATCGAGCGGTCACTTCCCTCGCAGTGATCTGGAGCCGAGGAAAGTTGTCCACGGCCGCTCATATAAATGCATGAACTTGATACCGTGTTGCACTTTTCCGCGCGCCCCGGTGAATACAACACTTTTCCTTTCGCAATACGCGTTTTCCCTCAAGCAAATAATGTAATTATATTCACACATACACGCGTCGTTGTATTCGTTACACATAATGGCGAAATGGGAGCTTTTGGTAAGTTTTCTACATTACGTAATAAAACCTAACAAACGTACAAATTGCAAGCAGATAAACACGTGTTGAGTGGTCGTTTCTTCTAAAGCAATTTATAACTCGTTGAAGCATACGTAAACGTTCGCCATTTATTGTGTGATGCGAAATAAATATGTATTGCGATAACGAGAATGCTGATTGATTGGCTTCCTCATGTTTGAAGTAAGACTAAGATTGATTGTTTGTATGGCAATTTATTTCAGATTTTCATTGCTTTCGCTGCACTGGTAAGCTGCACCGAGGTTGATGATGTCGAACAGAAGAAACGAAACGCTGGGAAGGGGACCAGTATAAATGCTATTCCTACGGGAGCGCAGAAACAAGATTATACTTATAGTATTTACACACAGAATCCTAGTTTACAAAGCAGTTCGACAGGTGGGTCGTCGTATCAATCACAACCGCCGAATTCCTTCTACCCGAGTCAAGGAAGCAGTCAATACTATACTTCACCAAATACACAGACTGATACATCGTCATCCTCGTACAGTACTCAACAGCAACCCCAGATAAACCTGTTGCCTCCGCAGACCACTTCCCAGTTCGTACCACTGAACTTTGTGCCAAATCCTGGTTACCAGTCCAAATACCAAATAGTTCCTTCTAAGTCAAATGGGAATATCCAGTTAGCTTTCCTGCAGCAGCCGGCCAGTTACCCAACTCAGCCTATTGTTCCCTATGCTCCTCAATTATTTTCGCCTAATCCAACAAGTCAGATTAGTCCTCATCAGAGTCCAATAATTAATTCGTTGCCTCAAGGACACTTCAATGTTCCTAATTACCAGCCCTTGTCTCTTGGTGGATCATATTTAGCCCAGCCTTCAACTATGCTGTTGTTTGCTCAGCCAAATCCAAATCCGTATAATAACCTGCTATACCAAAACCCTGTGCAAAGCTTCTACAATTATTACCCGTCCAATTCTCAGAGCAAGTATAATGTTCAATACGTCCCTCAAGGATCGCCTTCTGAGTATGAAAAGTTGCAAGGTCCCATATCTCAGAGTGTTCCAAAAGAGGAGAACGATATTACTCACAATAGTGAATATAGTTCGCCGTCTGATTCTAGCTCCAGCTACAAAAGTGCCTATTCGGCTAGTCGTAATACTTACGGTAAACTAAATAGCCATATAGCTTTAAGCGTTTAAGTAGCACCCAAATAGTTATTAGTTGGACATATAGTTGCCATTACGTTAACCACAGATATTTATTGCAAATGGGAGATTGTTTGGTTCTAGTTATTAGTTCATATATAATGTAAATCATTTATCCTGTTGTCAGTGTTTATTGTTAATGGTTTTTGTTTGGAAATAAATGTTGCATGTTTTTTTGATCGTGTTTTTAATTTCGTTCCTTTGATAATGACTAAGCTTAATCGAGAAAAAGTAGAGCATATATTAATGTTGTCTTCATTGTTGTTACGTATTTTATCAAGTAAGAAGCTTATGTAGTTATTTTTTACTCATAATCCTATAATTCGAAAGTCTAATTTATCTAAGGATATTTTTTGCATGCTGTAATTTATGAAAGTTAATTCCAAAGTGAGTTTCGAAACCATGTAGTCAAGGTTTATCCTAGCTGAAAATTAGTTGGAAACCAACCACAAAATAAGCTGATGAAGGCTTTGCGCCATCAAATGAATTTGCGTGACTAATGCAATTAATCTCAACGAATGAATTTGTCTTTTGCAACATAACCATGACAAGACAGTGTTAAGTATTCGGGTATGTAGATCAAATACAAACAAAACAATTCCCTAAGATTATATAAGATTTTCGTACGCAACTGTTGCAGTGTAATTTACTGCGAACTTCGAGAACAGTAGGCTTGATGGACTCACCCGAATGGTTTACACTATTCAAACCAACCAACCGTACAATGCTAGGCAGAGTACCCTGAGGTAATATTAATTCTCCTTTCAATATTACCCGTATTTGTTGGGAATACAATACCAACTGGGTGTTACTTTCTATCTGTTAAAGTAATAGTCGTTTGCATAATACGAATGCAGTTGTTCTTTCAAATTGATTTCGTCCACGCCCTCTATTTTTCTTTCCCGCTGGTTGCTAATGTGTTGTAAGGTTTTGGTAACTGCACTGAGTGAAAAGTAATGAAGAAGTACGTGAGAACGCGCTTTTAGGTTGTGTTTTGTTTTCAATGATGAATCATTTGGGTACTTTTGAAATGGTGTTTAAGATACATAGTATCTGAGTGTATATTCTTTGAAGTTACGAATGTTACGAAGAGGCAATGCGAGCAAACGAGAAAAACCCCACATACGTTTTCTATAAAACTGAAAAAGTTGCAGATAACTATTCGATAGATATTGTCATAGAAATGTTTCAAATTTTTACTACTTTTCTATAGCATTATGTGTCAGAAACCTATACATAATTTTATCTGCAAACGGTATAACCTGTGAAACGTGCTCATAATCCTTTAATTTATTGTTTTGGACCGAAGGTGAAGCTCGAGCGTCATGACCACAAAATGTCTTCTAAACCATATTAGTATGCAATATTGCAAGCTAATATTCTAAATGCTATTTAATAATTAGGAATTGCATAAGCTGATTAGCATATTGCACTTAAACACTGAAGCTCTGTCATGTGACTCACAATCTCAAAAGAATGTGAGCACATCAGCACACCTAAGGTTACGAAATTGAATTCAAAGAGCTATAAAAGTCTGTGAGATTATTTACGACATTGCTCGTCAAAACAAGTTCCTATAAAACTTATCTTAACAAACGATGCGCCTTAGTTAATAAATTGAGCGAAATTATCCGTATGATGGAATGGACGTGAGAATTAACGTAATCACTTCATGTTGTAAGAGTTATCATCACTAGAGTTGCACTTGACAAGGTCGCATTCTAGGCCGAATTTTTCGAGTCAAACAAAGGCCTTATGAATCGTGACTGGGATGCTTGGCTTTCGTTGGGGGAGGCCTTCTTTTAGCAGTGGATGGCAACACACTGACACTGCCAGATGGCGAAAGAAGACCTAATTTTTTGTCGTTCTTTGGAAGTGTGTCGGTCCTCATTCTTTGCTGGCCAGATTTTAAAACCGTATAAACAATAAGTAAACGCTGTAATAGGTACATATTATATCGTATTTGAGCATATTCTTTGGAGTCAGGAAAAATAATGTAGGTCGAATAGTTAGCCGAGGCCGAAATCACAGCTGATAGAACTATGGTAGGTACATCTCTAGTTATTATCGCTACAATTCGGACACTTGATATCAGCAGTGAAAGGAATCTGCGTGCTCACTTAATTGCCTCGCGTTTTATTTGTATCACTTCTAAGACGCGTAACAGACGCACCTGTCTAAAGAGTGTTTATTAATGTAGTCTTGTGTAACATACTATTAAGTTAGAGGATGGGCTTTTTTAGAAATTGATGATTCGTTATATATTGCGGAGGCAGTAAAATATGCCCTCAAGATATGGTTTACCAGATCAAATTTGTCAATTCTATTTGAATGAATTTTTAAAGTTAGTAAGTATTCGGTGGAACGTAAAAACAGGTGACATACCTACGACGTTGTTGTTAGAACTTAGATTTGCACCACCATCCAGATTGTATGATAAACTGTTACGTAGAATATAAATTACAGAATTTGAATAATATCAAATGTCTACGAAGCATGTGACGCCGTGACGGTCAAAAATGCAATAACTTATGCAAATAAATGCAAGATATCAGTTTTTTTTGTAATTTTTCCTTTCTATTTGCACTCATCAAATGAACCATATATGAGAGTCTCATTGACTTACTTACATTAATTTATTTTTAATCACAGGAAGGATTGCATGCAATAATTATTCGCTGACATATGCTCTCAATTAAAAAGAAGATTTTTTGCAATCATTATTTCCATAATTAGTTAAATTAAGTCACTGAAAGTTGTAATGTCTAACGTGTTTAGATTTTTATATTTCGTGTAAAAGTCAAGGCAATTATATTTAGCTGGAGATGATATTTAAAGTTATTTATTACTTTATTCGTAAACAGACAGTTATTATTCCACGTTCATGTATTTTTTTTTAATTTAGACACAGAATGTCAAGTCCTGGATCGGGGTTCCTTTTCCATTCTTCCTATTTTTAATGGGCATTTTTGAATGACAATACAATGACTGTTGAATAAAACTCGATAAAATGTTCAAAATATCTATAAGCTACTTATATCACTAAAAGACATGTAAACTACATGTTTGAGCCGTTTGGGGTTGAAACTCTCGGACCGTGGGGTCCGAGTGCTCACCTTCTTGCGAAGGATATATCCAAGCGTCTGGTTGACACTTCCCGTGACCCAAGGGCTGGTTTTCATTTCGCACAGCGGTTAAGCATTGCCATTCAACGTGGCAATGCTGCCAGCCTTTTGGGTACATTACCAAGTGATAGTGATGAGGACCAATTTTTTGATGCGCTGTATTAGCTGATTTAAGCTGTATATAATAGAATAGTTTTAGTTAAAGTAAGAAATGTAAATATCGACATCTTTAATTGTTTCTTCAATAAATAACAGTGCAAAAACTAAAAGTAGTTCATGAGAAAATCTAAATAAGAAACCACAATTGTTGCGGCTCCCTAAACTCCGGAACCACGACATTGCTTAGTACAAGTGGTCCAATCTAATTACCGACCGGTTTGTACATCTGTAACGCATCTCCAATACACGTAAGAGCTATTAATTATAAAATGGCATCATATGTCCTATTCCATGTTATTTGTGGCTAGAACAACTTTCGCGGCAACATACAAGCTATAATATAAGTGAACTTAGATACCTACATTAATTACAGTTTCTATGTCATTTGACGCGTATAATTAGGCGTCTCTTCATTTGACATGAATTTGTTGATAGTTTTATATAAGGTTTTAATTTATTTAACTTGTTTTGATCGCATGTATTTTTTGTCGATAGTTTGTAATCGATTAAGATGAACTGAATTGATAACGTTGGCATTCGTAAACTGAAATCTAATAATATAATAAATAGATTTTTTTTTGTTTGTTTTGTAAAAGCTCCAAAATTACTGAATCGGTTTGAAAAATCTTTGACTGCATGAAAGTACTATTCTTAAGTAATAATAAAGACTATATTTTAGTAAAGTTTAGGTTAAAGTACATTAGATAGATTTGCATCGATATCTCGTACCTTCGGCATTTCTTTTTAATAGTCCATAAACGAATTAAGTGTGAAGTAAATATTTTGTACAATTCATCACGGGTCAATTTGAAGTGTTTGAAAACTTGTATTTGTATGATGAGTCTTGTATAACATTAACCTCTATGTAATTACGTGCTAATTAATGTTAGCTCAGTAATCACTTTTTTATGTAAACGTGTGAATTAAATTGAAGTGTGTAAACAGTTTTTTTTATGTCTATGTGTGAAGGCAGTTTACACCTGATAGCCAATTAGAAAATAATTGTTAATTGCTTCAGCTGCAATAGAATGTATACAAATTATTTAGATACAACTGAGCCTATAATCCTATAGGAATCAAAATCTCTTGGAATCAAAAGTTTGATATATTTTCCATTATTTTCACTTTCGCGTTCTAGCCTAAGATACTTTGTTTGCAAATAGGAAACAATTATGGGTGATATGATTATTGTCAAAATGTGTATGTATACGTTACGGTATACTTGAAGCCTTAGCGTTCCCGCACACTACAAACCATAAAATATCTAAACAGTCGGCCGACAGTTAGTCCGATCAATGTTTTTAGGAGCCCAAGCAAACTATCGGCCGACTAAAAGTGTATAGTGTGCTTTTATCTACTTACGTTCCGTCTGTAGTCTACTCTTATCATTATTAAACCTAATACGTTAAACTCTTGAGCTTACTTAAGTTACGGAACACACGCACGGGAGGCAAACCTATGGTTATCTGCGTTTGGACACTGATCCCTTTACGAGAAAGTGATCTAGACAACACAGGTTTTACCGCTGCCCACGCGCACCGCTTCCGTCCGCATCTGTAAGGGAAATATCTCGTAACATTACCTTGTAATATAAGACTTCACAAGTACCTTCCGTAAATTTTTCTATATGAAACTAGATTCCACTTATGAGTCGGGAAGTTTTTTTAGTTTCAATATAACACGTTCCTACTTAGCCCTTAGTCAAATGTTCTTTTCTAAAACATTATCGTGTGTAATGGAATTGGAATTTTTAATACCCTCAGTGTTGCGTTTGTATTAAACTGTCAACACCCAATTTCAATAAAATAACCCGCTAAACTTGGCATGTGGAACTGAAAACTCGAAAGGACAGCCAACCACCCACGTAGAATATAGAAATTCTTTAAAAAAATTATTGCTAACATTTTTGATTTTCTGATTATCTCATGTCGCTATCTGAAAATTGCCAACTGTGAAAGAACCTTGACGAGAATGTTAAGTTCAACAAACCAATAATTTAAACTCTTACTCCATAGATGTTTGCCTCAAAAATCTTACTCAATCGTCTAGACGGTCTAAAGTATTCAAAAATTTTAATCTAGCCTTCAAAATCAATTTGTTATTTAATACTTCAATGCCTCGCCTAACTTTGTTAAAAGCCGTATGTTCAATTGTGAAAAGTAATACTTTGTTTAGGGTTTGCAAGAATACAATTAAGTAAACATATAAGTCGTGTGTCTTTATAAGCTTACGTAATATAATAACAAACATTTGTGTAACGTCAAAACTCAAAAACGTTTTCCTCTCCATAAGCCTTGAGACTTCACATTAGACGACAGCTACATATTATTGTGCATGTTTACATTGGTCACTACTTCACGCCCATTTTCCCACAAACGGTTAACCGAATGCCAGTCATCATTATGTTTGCTTAACATGCGATGTGTAGCACAGATAATACTCGTTGTAAGCCCTATTGCAACCTTGTTTTCACTCCTAATATGAAAAAAATGACTTCAAGCTAACGGTCTAAATATTATCAAGGTTGATCTTCCTATTGGATAGATTCATCTTTTCTGAAAAACTGTGAGCAAACAAACGAGGGATAAGGCTGTGCTTATAATATTCTAGAAAGTGATTTTTATACCTATATTGTTATTCTTTTTTGTTCCATTTAAAACAAGTATAGGTACAGGGGGAAAATAAAAATGCAAGGAAAAGAAAAATTACAATAAACTTTTTATCTGTGGCAACCCTATACGATCCGCGCCACCTGGCGCGCTGATGCCTGCCAAAAGTCGGCGTGCGTGAACCCTGAACCACGACAAAGCCGTTACATAAGCAACGCGGATGCCACCGCTTTGCATAGCTTTGTTTTCAATAGAGAGCGCATTGTGACATGCTATGCAAGTGATTCACGACCGTTTTATCAGATGACGATTCCATCTTCTGAGGTTTACCATGCAAATTTGAATACCATCCATTTTTTTTCGTTTTTTTATTAACATTTCAAATTGAAAGCTATCGTTGAGTGTGGTGCAATTGTTAAGATGTGCGTAAAAAACGATTAGCTCATTTGATTGACGTAAATTTTGATATTGGGCAGGATGTGGACATCATGATCTTTGAACTCGCTATACTTACGTCTAAACGTTTCTTAAACCAGAACATTCCGTTGCACCCAGACGCATATAAAATTTTATTTGGGCGTGTTAACGATATTCGAACATGTCCCAGATCAGATGTGATTTTCTAGTTTTTGCGCGCCGTGTGCATTGAATAATTACCTGGATATCCTTTTAGGTACCAACGTAAAGTGTTTTATTGACTTCTAGTTCATATCCTACAAATGGGTCCCACGTTTTTTTTTCGTCGCCAAAAACGAGGTCAGCACGATCTAGGTATCTTCGATTGGTTCATATTTCTATAGAAGTAGTTATTATGTATAAATTGGGTAGTAGGTAAGGTGTTTTATCTCCAGTACTTATGTGTCATCATTTGGACTCCCTTTCACGTCAATATTTCCCTTGCGGCTTGAATGAATCATTGTTATCATATATTTTAATGGTCATTTTCGTCCAACAACAGTTGTTATGTTATCAAATGGGATCTTGTTTCAACACTGCTGTCCGTTGTTTTGCTCAGGCATGTTGCGCTGTTCTTAATTTACATAATGTGTATATTTTTTATACTTGGGTAGGTACCACGGTGCAAGTCATTGGTGCAATTTGTGATTTTGATTGTTTTTGACCACAGCCGTGACTTTAGGATTGTGTAGGAATAATTTGTAGTATCAGTTTCCTATTTCCTTGTGGTTTGATAATATGTAAAAATGCTGGAAGTTTCTTTCATTTCGGTTATGAAAGCGATGAAAGATTTGGAGCAGTATGTATTATTTTCTAGTCCACCGATTTTTTAGTTAAAATTGCTTGAGGTGTTATCTAAGCACGAGACGCCACCTCGAAAGCTTAATAGCCATTTAGATGTACATCTGAATATCGGTTAATTTAGTGTATATTTGCAAACGAGTAATAAACATTGAACGCTGGCGTCAAACATAAACTTAGAAAGTACCTATACGACTTTGAAAAATGGTGATGTCATTTTGTAATTTGCAAAATTGTTTCATCATTTATTTTGTGACTAATATTATTGGTATTGAGAGGAGGACGAGCGACGTTTCAAATTGCGACACCTCTTTTGAATGAACTCTGGCTCAATATTTATTGTCATAGCTTTCTGGCCATTTATTACAATATATTTTATTGAATTTTTCATATTTCGGAACGTGACTTAATAATAGTTACTATTAAAGCAAAAGTATAATAAAATCTAATCTATACTAATATTATAAAGCTGAAGAGTTTGTTTGTTTGTTTGTTTGTTTGTTTGAACGCGCTAATCTCAGGAACTACTGGTCCGATTTGAAAAATTCTTTCAGTGTTCGATAGCCTATTTATCGAGGAAGGCTTTAGACTATATAACATCACGCTGCAACTTTCAAGAGCGAAGAAATAATGGAAAATGTGGAAAAAACGGGAAAGATTATTCATCCTTGAGGGCTTTCGTTGCGTACGCTGCGAAAACGGTCCAAGATACCAAAAATATATGTAGGAAAGAATTATTCTTCTTAAAATGAGCTAAAAAAATGTCCGCGACAGTATATGTCTATCTTTTAAGATTAACTCTCTAGAACCGTTTTTATGTTAATCTTTGGTGGAAATGAATGCATTATTTGTTAAGAGTTGTATCAACGTAATAATATTAATCTTTATCCAAATAAATAATAAATATTGTTGTTGATTAAGAGTATTTAATCTATACTAATATTATATAGCTGAAGAGTTTGTTTGTTTGTTTGTTTGAACGCGCTAATCTCAGGAACTACTGGTCCGATTTGAAAAATTCTTTCAGTGTTAGATAGCCCATTTATCGAGGAAGGCTTTAGGCTATATAACATCACGCTGCAACTATTAGGAGCGAAGAAATAAGGGAAAATGTGGAAAAAACGGGAAAGATTATTCATCCTTGAGGGCTTTCGTTGCGTACGCTGCGAAAACGGTCCAAGATACCAAAAATATATGTAGGAAAGAATTATTCTNTTAGCTTTATCCAAGCCCGTAAAATTGGTAAACCACTACGTTAAAAACACAAGATTGGCTTCCCAAGTAGGTTTATTTGAGAGGTTTCCTGTCAGAGTCACATAATAATGAACCCCGTCTTACCTTAATTAATTTGTGCACCCATTGAGGATCTTAAGGACAAACGTCTATTTTGACATTGATATACGAAAATGATCGCATTTGTCGTTTGTTTTGACGAATCAATTATATAATGGACCCAATTCAATTATTAGGATCATCGTAAAAGTAAAAACAAAAGACTATTTTAGTGCAGTTTGTTTTTTCCTCCTTTTTATAAGTAGGTTAATATACTTTACAAAGGTACAAGGCTACAATTTTCGTAAAACAGGAAAAAAGAGTATCGCATTTAATCGATTAAATAAACCTTAATAAGAAGTTTTTAATCTGGAAAATAATCTGACTGTAAAAGTTCTTATTATTTCATATCGATGGACAAAAATGTGCAAATGGCAGCCGAGAACATGGAGGGGCTTGTAAAATCTATATTAATATTATAAAGCTGAAGAGTTTGTTTGTTTGTTTGAACGCGCTAATCTCAGGAGCTACTGGTCCGATTTGAAAAATTCTTTTAGTGTTGGATAGCTCATTTATCGAGGAAGGCTATAGGTTTCTTTTTATCCGGGTGGTCGAGTAGTATTCTATCTTCTTCTTCTTCTTCTATCTTCTTCTTCTTCTATATAAATAAAACTCAAAGTCCTGACTGATTCA
>NWSH02000535.1:5682039-5701634 GCA_002382865.2 Heliothis virescens
CGATTTGAAAAATTCTTTCAGTGTTGGATAGCTAATTTATCGAGGAAGACTATAGGTTTCTTTTTATCCGGGTGCGTCGGGTAGTCTTCTATCTTCTTCTTCAATCTTCTTCTCCTTCTATATATATAAAACTCAAAGTCCTGACTGATTCAGTGACTCAACATCGCACGGCCCAAACCCGTGAACCTATAAAGTTGATTTTTTTCACAGAGGTTCTGAAGACTGACGCGTTACGAATTTCGACATGAAACTTGGTGGAGTTACTCCTTGAAATAAATAAGTAAACACGTATTTCACGACTTTTTGAAATTCGTGTCCTAAGGGGTTGAAATAGGGGTTGAAGCTTTGTATGGGGAATGAATATTAATTACGAATTTCGACATGAAACTTCGTGAAGTTACTCCTTGAAATAAATAAATAAACACATGTTTCACCATTTTTTTGAAATTCCACCCCTAAGGTGGTAAATAGGGGTTTAGTAATTTGTATAGAAGGCTTATGATTTTTGAAGAAAGTGACATGAAATTTTGAAGATAGGTTTCTCTTAGGGTGTAGACATCGCATCGCATTTTACGAAAATATACTCCTAGGGAAGAACAACGGGGTTGGTAGTTTGTATGAAAGTCCTATGTTTTTGGTGTGTTTACCTGATGCAGAACCGCAACAGACGAGCTAAACTATAAGAGATACAAGAATGGTGCCATTGTAAAAATTTATCCACGTGATGAAATTTTTCTGCTGAGATATTTAATTTGAAGATCTAGAACACCTTATGTGGAACTTCAAGAGCCCAGCTATACTATAACACGTGTAGGAATGATGTCTTAGCAAAAGTTGTTTAAACTGGTGGGTTGACTTACAAAAATGAAAGTTCTGAATCGCCTCGCATATTCAGTCGCTACCGGGCTCTTAGAATACGACATCAGATGCTTCAGATCTTTGATTTTGACGACCCCGTTGTCGCTGGCATAAGCGACATGATCCGCGTACGAAGTCGCGGGCAGAAGCTAGTAAATAATAAAATTCATAGCCGATTGATCTGGTTAATTTTGATGAATGTAAAATCTTATGCAGTAATGAAAAGCAATTAATTTTACGGCTGATTATACAATGTAACATGAAGCGCGGTGTGTGATTTGATTTTTAATTGACCAGCTAGTAATGTAAAACTAATGGCATATTGAAGATAGCTTAATTGCCGAAGAGCTCGTAAAATATCGGAGATGCAATAACTTATACATGTTTAACGCAAATTATTTTTATTTAGGGGCTTTTAAACCAATTGGGGTATTAAATATTTTATGGCAGAATGTTACGCTGTCATTTGTTTTTAGCGAATATTCAGTTCTTAGAGAAAGTATAAACTAGGTACGATATACTACCTACTTTGCTCAACTACTAAAATACTTTTTGAGTATATTTTAAATATATTTTAAATATATTTTACGAACGAATATAACTGGATATTGGGTTTCCTTCTAATTATAATGACATATCGCACAAAATCTTGCAACTGATCCAAGTTTCGATATCAGGGAGTTGCGAGATCAGGACCTGTATTGAATGTCTGATTTAGTAGCTTATTAAGGCTTGTAATATCCGACACTTGTTCTAGTGTCAAACAGTCTATATTCTCAAAACAGTTATAAATAAAATCTTGACAATTCATGGAAACTTGTTTCATTTTCCCACACTGCTTAATGAAAGCAACTAACGTAATTCCCGATAAGATTAAATAAACGTTTAATCGTAATTGAAATCTCACAGCTAAATATAAAATATATATAGGAGGCCATATTGAAAGTCAGGTGCGACGAAAGTCCCTAAACTGTCGATAAACATGGACAACTTTCTTAGAGTCCAGTCTCCATGTAAATGAAGTACACTATACCTTTACGGTAAAAGGGAGGAATAACAAATGAATAATTACTGGTTTGATGTTTGCATTTCAATGGCTAATGGTATTTTAGATTTGACTTATATAGACGTTTAGGCCCACGATCTTCCGCCTCTTAAATCTTAAAGAGAAGGCAAACAGTTTCGTGGGAATTTTATGGCAATAAAATAAGTTTTATGATTTGTGTCGGCGTAGTGTCTGTTATTATACTAACGTATAATTTTTTGTATTTCATTGGAAATTTATTATACCCTTTTAGTATTAGTTTTTAGTTTTTTTTTTACTTTTTTTTAATAGCCTTTTTACTGTCCCACTGCTGGGCACAGGCCTCCTCTCACACGGAGAAGGATTGAGCATTATTTTTTTTTACTTAACTGTTATAATTATGATGTAAAGAAATGTAAACCAATTAAAAATAAAACATCCATATTAGACAAGTGAATATAAAATTCAATTTTTTCTTAAGTTTTTGGGTTTCCTGGTAATTCAAAGTCATATTATGTGACTACATAAAAAGTATAAGGAAAGTCCGGGAACAAAGTCCAATACATAACTTTCGTAGCCTGTGGCCCAAATCATGCACCCAAAATGGATCCAAGATAAAATCTCATAGCGAAAACTAATTATTATACCTAAAAGAAAGTATCATAAAGCATGTAGGCACGTATTATTTAAATGCCTGCGAGGATTTGTTTATAGCCATTAGTACATAATACTATAATTATGTTTATGAAGATGAGCAAAGTCTAACTTTTCCGTTAGCTCCGACGGACTTTGCTCTTTCTCTCACTCTAGAGAAACGCCTGACTGTTCTATGATAGCTATTTTAGGTGATACAAGTAAAAAATATAAAAGCCGAAGAAACATATTTTTTGTACAAGAAGTTATGCCTTTGAGCTAAGGGAGGTCGTAGACAAAATATTAGGCTTAGAAGGCCTTTCCCAGAAGCGGAACCCAATAAAGGGTTTTACAACTGAACTTAAAACATATTTTTAAATATAATTATTAGTACATATTTGACTGACAACTTACATAATTATAAGAAGCTCTATCGGAGCATCAAATAGCTGTCGAATTAAAATGATTTTAAATTTAATTGGTTACACGCTCATATTATTTGCGGATATAGCTGTATCAAGATGGATGTGTTCATTCAAAACTAATATTATGATTGATGTTCCATGAGAAGAAGATTTGAATTAATTTCTTAACAGTTATATTTTGTATTCAGTTCTTTTAATGTAAGTACGTAATATCGAAGCTAGTTAGTGAGGAGGCTGGAGGCGCAGATTATAGTATTAATTTCTTTCAGCACCTAAAAGTTAACGAGTATAGTGAATTGACTATTCATCTTCTTTATACATTCGCTGCAATTCAGTGAGAGAAAGATAGATCCTTATTTAAATAAAAACGTATTATTTCATCATTTGTTTTTTTAATTAGTTCATCTCCATTGTCATTATAAAACCACTTACAAGTTTTCTCACAACTTATTTTACCTAAACATTTTCTCTCTGAAAGTGAAAACTTCGCGAAGAAGATACGTTATACTTAAAGTGTGGATTACAAAAGGGTGTGCGTAGTGACATCGGGTTGCTCCACTTGCTTAGAAAGTACTGAGTGAAACCGATGCAATGGACGTCATCCAAACAGTTTTATATGCGGCCAATAGCTGCACCGATGAGGTGATTAGTACTGGATTTCTTGATTACTTCATATTGCTACTACGTTAATTAAGGCTTCATAAGCTACTGTATACTTAAGGGGTGATTCATTAGTCGTTGAAGGTAAAATGGTAAATTGATTTTTCAGGACCATGGCGGGCGGAAAGATGAGATAAGGCCTAGTCAAGTGGCTGTGCGGTGCTATAGCAGTATTTTTTCTACCTAGCTTTTATGATTAAATTATTGAAAGGGTTTTCATAATAAGTTTGAGGAAACTACAGAAACATTAGAAACATTACATACATAATGCATCTGTTTATTGCATATTTTGGAAGACAATGTTTATTAAGTTCTTTCAATCTGAAATCGATGTGGCCATGTAAAATATGCACACCGAATTATTTCATCAACTGTGAAATTTGATACCATCAGTATAGACAATGCTAAATAAATAGACAATGCTCATAGGTATCGTACGTATCGTGGCGAAAGTAGTAAATGAAATCGATTGTACAGGAGAACGTTATGGTGTGTTGGTAATTGGCTCTAAATAGCTACTGCTTTTTGGTTAATTAACCAGCTGAATAGCAGCCTGTGCAAACAGTTGAAGGTAGCTATAGTTACGGAACAGGTAATTGGTTCTATATAATAAGGAACCAAATCTAAATGCTGCTTCACTAATAAGAGAAGACGAACCTTTAGTGAAATTAGTAAATTGCAGTAATATTTCAATTAAAAGTTATATGGTTGGAACGTAACCAACGTTTAGGTGCATATAAATTTTCACGCTGAGTAAGGAACAAGAGGTCTTGCGAGAAGTAGAAGTACCAGATTAAAAGTTAAAGTCTTTATGCATCGGAAGGATTCAAAAGTTTGTCGTTATTAATTTTGGTAGAAAAAAATCTATGTTGAAGAAATGGAAAAATGAAGTGTCACAAAAAAAGAAAGTCATAGTCTAACCCTTTTTTAGGGTTCCGTACCCAAAGCGTAAAACGGAGCCCTATTACTAAGACTACGTTGTCTGTCTGTCTGTCTCCGGGCTGTATCTCATAAACCGTGATAGTTAGAAAGCTGAAATTTTCACAAATGAAGTGTTTCTGTTGCCGCTACAACAACAAATACTAAAAATTAAAAAAATATACATATCTATTATTTAAATAAAATTCTTAAATTTTTTCCTTTCATAATTTCAAGTTACCTACAACTTAGACACGCTGACGTAATTATGATACTTCATCGTTAGTGCTTGTAGGTCATAAGTTCGGGCAAAGTTCACGTGATTTGGGCGACTGTAAACTATCAAGACTAGTCACGAGGTTGATCACTGATTGATAAATTGACGAAAGGAGTGCTTTTACCGCTTAGTGTTGGACATATCACCTATTTTTTTTGACACGATGATTATGATGACGACGAGTATATCACGACGCGACGCGCTGAAATGTGAAAAAGGCCGTAATTACTCTTAAATTGCGGACATCATGTACCTTTTTATGTGTAGGCGTAACTAAATAATTGTCAGTAAAGACTTATGCGTGCCAAAAAGTTCTGGATTTTAAGCGTAAAAATGTAAGAACTTAGCGCTCTCTCGTACCTATATTTTTGACTATTGTGTAACTTCTTTATAATTATATCCTGTATGAATATTGATAAATTATTCAAGTAGGTTGGGAAAAAAATAATTATCTAATAAACAGCAATTGTAAAATTGCGGTCAAATAAATAATTAGGATCACAATGATTCCGTTGGACAAGGAAATAATGTCTACGGAGTTTCCGATTTGTAGACAAATTATGTTACGAAAAACAGTAGGTAGGTACTCTTAAGAATACGTAACTATTACATTAAGCTGTGATTCACACATTTATTATGGTCCCCGACAATATTATTTTTAAAAATAAAATACAATCATGCATGTTTACGTCTCTTCAATTTTGTTCTCAATTCGAAATTCGCGACCATTTTGGTGACTTTCAAAAAAGGAAGACAAGCTCACTGGCAATTCAAATGAATATTTTTACTCCTTTTTACCGCTATTGTGTTGTATTTTGTAACCGAATTTTCAGTGTTACGTAAAACTTTAATTTTATTCACATCATTGTTTCCGAAAGTTTAATCAGCAGTTTGCAATTCTTATGTAACTGCATCTAACTACCAATGCACTTAATTTTTTTTTTCATCAGACATTAATGTATGCATGTAAGTACTAAAATTATTTATCTTTACCTAGAGCCCTTACAATTTATTAAACTTTGAAAGGAGAACAGAATCTAAGTGTTTGAAAAATTTTCAGGCCCTTGAATATGTGCCCTAAATGAAATGCTTGACGAATGTAGCTAAATTTTGGGGATAAGCCACTCTTTTAGGTACTGGGATGTACGGTGCAATAAGCAAGTGAACATTGTACCACGCTTGCTTAAAATCCCCTTCTTCGTGACCAAGACGTCACGATCTCTTCAATGATTCCTAAATTACCTAAAAAAACTTTCATAACAAAAAATCGTACCTAATAGCTCTTCCGATAATGTGAAAGAAAACCATCGTGTTACGTAATGTAATAATGTTTCAAGTACATAATGATCCCATCATTAATGGCGTCTTCGCGACGGATGTGACCAATAGTAAAAATAAAAGCGCGCATTGCTTTTATTTGTCTAGCGGTTACAAAGTATGTGGGATTGTATCAGAGAGGTTTGTACAATCGAGGTGAAAAATATTTATTTATACGAGATCTACTGCAGAAAAGAAACACTAAAGAGAATTCACAATCATACAAGTAACAATTAATTTAAAAAATTACAAAAGTATGCAATTCTAATATTTCCTAGCCTAAATAATGTGATGCACTTAACAGTACGCGTATACTTTTGAAGTTGGAATTTTTTGAGCTCAAATTAAATAACAATTTACAGTATCGGTACGTATATTATAGGTGTTATTTGCATTTCATATTGGAAATATTCTTTACACTCAATATCTAATATCATGTTAGATGAATCAGTGTGTGACTGTACCTAAGGATTGTGTAAGTTTGATGCTGTTTCACGGCTTAGCCTTGAAATGCTTTTGCTTTGTATTTGTATTAAAGCCCATAAAATGAGTCCTGATATTGTTTAGCCTTGTAGACAACGATTTTTGTGTTGCCATAAATTCTTTTGTAGTTTTCATAATCAAGTTTTTAGTTTTAAGGTATATAACTAAGATATATTGACATGCGATTGACAATTCGCACCACTCATCACAGCCATCGCGGTGGACCTGGTAGACACCATGGGCGCCGGGTGTTGAGAGATGACTCCCGGTCTCCGTAGGCATGGGTCTGTGGGCGGTGAGTTTTGGGTGGCTCATCGTCCTTCCGACTAGACTCCTAGAAGACGTAGGCCCGAGTCGGCGGCACGCCTTGTTTCACGTTCTCCTCAAAGAGAGTCAGCAAACCCCAGCGGGGCCCACTAGTGTCAGAGCCAGCCGGGTCTGCGGGATTGTTCGGAAGAGTTACCGCGGCCCAGGGACACAAAGGGCTCAAGAAGGAACACGGTGGGTTTTAGTCACTAAAAGCCTGACACTCCCTCACGCTGTTACCCACAGCGGCAGGGGTCATCTGATGATTTCCCATTTATAAAAAAAATATCAATATGACAATATCATCAAAGTTCAATAGTATCAATGATGACATAAACATAAATAAAAAAAACACTTTTGAAAATGGCCTTATAACACTCCACAATCGCTTCGATAACGTGTCATAATAATAAAACAACCCACACAGTGTATAAAAGCCAAGTGTTTTTTTTATTCCAACGGTAACACTGTAATATACTTCTAATTATATGGTTTTAGGCTGTGGGCTGTTATGGTGGTCTAGTACTCGAAGCAACATAACGTAACAGAATTCTATAATTCTATTGTGTGCAAAGAATTTGAAGCGGCGGCGGCGCCATCAGGAAGAATTTACTTGGATTCCTACATCCGCAATCGTTGGAAGTTGTTTATTATAAAAACACATTATAGAACCATTTGCGATTGTGTCACCCTCAATTGTTTTTTGTCTATTTTTTTTATAGTTTCATGGGAAAGTCGGATAAAAATGTTCATGATTAAAAAAAATACAGAAACAATGACGGATTCTGATTCTGACTTGGTCAAGATTAAAATAAATATTCTGAATAAAAAAACAAAAAACATATCTGATTTTTTTTTAAAAGACAAACAAGAAAGTGATCATATAAGGGTTTCTTATTTTTTTAAAGGTCGGCACCCTAAAATACAACACGAAGAAATTAAAATTACAAGAACAATACTATAAAATACAAAATGGGAGCACCCGTTTTACCACGAGCGCATAGCACTTTCAATTTCAAAATAAAGTGAAGAGTAAGTAATAATAGATAACTGCAGTCTCCATACCTAATATTATCGTGAACAAGGTCTAGTTTCTCAGTATTGTTAGGACTGGGAAATCTATTTACTCACTGCGGATTTCTATAAACCTATCCGTCCATGAAATGTGTTTGGTGGGATATATATCTATACTAATATTATAAAGAGGAAAACTTTGTTTGTTTGTTTGTTTGTTTGGTTGTAATGAATAGGCTCAAAAACTACTGGACCGATTTTAAAAATTCTTTCACCATTCGTAAGCTACATTATCCACGAGTGACATAGGCTATATTTTATCCGGGTACGGGCAGTAATTCCCACGGGATGCGAGTGAAACCGCGGGAAAACGGCTAGTAAATAATAATATTCTAATATGAGATAGACATATTATTTGGGTGAGTGCATGTAGTATTGAATAATACAAAAGAAACAGGACCACTTGTAATAAATATTTGCAGGCTTGCTTATCAGATGTTCCGCCAAATGATTTATGACCAATAGCCAAGTGCTAAAACCGAAATAACGATGACGAATCGTTTGAAATAAATTCATTTTTATTCAACTCACTGTCTCAATAATTGCATGTGGAAACTTTGAAAACATGTAAAAACCAAAAATAAGAAATTGTTACCTACAACTGGAAAAAATACAGTCTAAAAAAATATATAGCTTTGCTTTTGCACGAAAAATGGAAAATCGTTAGGATCCGTTGTTAGTAAGATTACATTTCTAACTGGATCTCCTTCTCGAAAAATTGAGCTCATCATAACACCAGGCGTGATATGATTGCCTTTCTGTACGCCAATATGTAGAGTAGTGCGGTATTTAACAACAAACGGCCGATACGCGCGACCACTTTCCGAGCGGGCAGCCGTCCGAACGCATTTGCCATCCATGACTCTTTAGAAAACAAAAGTTCGTACCATAATTATAATTATTTACTAATCATAACATAAAACCTTATATTACAAGTGATATTACACCTTTGCATAAAAAGCCCGTGCAATTAAAAATAAAACTCAATTCGATTTTCGAATTTCGCGCGCAAATTGTGACACGCTAATGCTATGCAAAGGAGGTTCAATTATCAGGTGTAATCAATGGTGGAGTAAAGTTTTTCTTTTTTAACCGCTGGTTTGTTCAAATTATAGGATTTCATTCGGCTGCGCTTGACAGGACAGTGGATCGTAACGCCGGATATGTGGACAGACTGCATTTGAAGTTGTCGTCGAAGCAAGATGCGGTGATATGTTAATGGTGTTGTGACTTGGAACTTAGTGATCGTGAATTTGTGAAGGGACATTTCGAATTTGGAACTCTGTGAAGTGTTACTTTGAACCAAGATGTTTTTCTTGAAGGTGAGTGTTTAGAGAGCTACAAGACAATATTTAATGACTAACAATTTAATAACTTATAATAACAATTTAATAATACTCATAACATATTCCTATCACGATCAACTGATATAGAAATAATACATGACTCCAAAAATTCCTAACAGTAAAAAAACCCCACCAAAACATAAATGTAAAAAAGGAAAGCCAAGTTCAATACAAAACCTATGCTTGGTTGTGGGCTTCGCTGCAAAAAGAATGGAGATCTAAATGNTATCCCACCAAAAACATAAATGTAAAAAAGGAAAGCCAAGTTCAATACAAAACCTATGCTTGGTTGTGGGCTTCGCCGCAAAAAGAATGGAGATCTAAATGAGTACCAAGTTCTGTACAAAATCCAAATATGTATTTATAGGAACAAGATTTGACTTGGCCAGTTTTCATTACCTCAGTTATTAATAAAATATAAATAAAACATTTCTTTTATCCTGATAAAAATTGGCCAAGTCATATCAGGCTCGGGGAAACAACGGGATGCGCGAGATGATTCGAGACGTTTCAGACCTTTATTTTTTGTAAGTCAACTCGCACTTGGCCAATTTTGTAATAAGGGATGACTCAGAGTGTTATAAACGTAAAAGTAGGCAAATACAATCAGAAAGCTTCGAGCTGCTAAGCTATCGGGAGTTACACGTATTATTGTGAGTCAACCATAAAAGATAGATAGATGGTCGTTTTTTTTTATAATTTTAAAGAGAACATTTCCGTCATACATGGTTTCTGTGTAGCTTTAACCATTAAGGTTGTACATGCGACGGAAGCTTAAAAAATTTTGTAACATCTCCCGTTTTCCCAACATTTCCCTTGACTGCTCGTCTCTTCTTAATTATAGCGTGATGAAATGTTTCCTGTAACCTGCCCAGAAGTATGAATAATGATTGTACCAAGTTTCGTTAAAATCCGTCGAGTAGTTTTTTCTATAACGGTTATAGAGACAGACAGACAGACAAAAATTTTACTGATTGCATTTTTGGCATCAGTATCGATCCCTAATCACCCCCTGATAGTTATTTTGGATATATATTTCATGTTCAGAATTGACCTCTCTACAGATTTATTATAAGTATAGAATAGATATAGATAGAAGATATAGAAGAATAGATATAGATTATATAGATAACAATATAAAAAATGCAGCTATTATAATAGTGCCGCAAAGATAATAACTACTAATGCCTTTCTGTTTACTACCTATATGATAAATTAAGCTTTATACTCCTTACTAGCTTCTGCCCGCGGCTTCGTCCGCGCAAAACTTAAAACCCTGTTTTCCCGTTCCCGTGGGAATTCTAGAAAATCCTGTCTTATCTCGCGTGAGAGTCTTAAGATGAACCTCTGTGCAAAATTTGAGCTTTATAGTATCATGGATTTGGGCCCTGCGTTGATGAGCCGGTGAATGAGTCAGGACTTTAATTTTTATATGTATAGATTTTCATAATCGCGTTTATCTTTCGGTATACCTATAAATAGTGACTATGGCCATAACGACAGATCGACAAAGTCAAAGTCAAATGTTTTTATTTCAAATAGGCCTTTGCAGGATCTTATGTTACGTCACGCTAGTTTCACGGTTCTAAAAAGTTGATCTCATGGAAAAGAGCCGGCAAGATACTCCATAGACACCCTTTTAAAAAAGTAATATGTTCAAAAACATTCTATTACATACAGTAACATGACAGTTTAGGATTTTGGTGGGAAAATCATCAAATGACCCGTGAGTGGGTGTGTCAGACTCTTACTGACTTACAATGTTCTTTCTAGAGCACTTTGTGCTCCAGGGCCACGGTAACTTTTTCAAAACTTTTTCAACCCGGGAAGGCGCGGTCCATGGGGGGCCTCCGGTATTAAGCGTTACAGGGGGCTAAAGTTAAAATTTTCGGTAAAAACTGGAATCCCAAAATATGCATAGGCCTTGTAAAAGAAGTGTTTTATGCAGTTGCATTACGCAAACATACATAATAACCTTTTAATATAAGTTTATTTATTCATCATACCATGACATCACGCAAAGTAAACAAACTGCCTAAAAATTGAATGGCGGTCACTTGTTTGATTGTTTTCAATCTAAACATTATGCGTGTCAAATGTTTTGACACCTGGCACAATAGATCTGTAATTGAATTAATGATAAACAAGATTACAATCAAACTAGATAATAGGTTAGATGACAACAAGCTAAACAATATAACATGATGTCTACATGGAAATGTAGTTCTTATGTTATTGACATAACCATCTGCATCATCTGCCTTGCCTTGTCCCAACTAGGGTCGTCTTACAGTCTCACCAGATGTGGATGACTACCTGAGTTCTTATTTATTGACATTATATTGAATAGATAAGGATAACTTTTTATTTGAAGCTTAGTTTGATGACACAGCTTTAGCTTGTCTGGAAAATTATTACAAGCTTTTACAACATTTCAAATCAAATCATTTACGAGTTCCACAAAGATATGCTAAATAATGACAAGAACATTAAACGCATAAAAATCACAATATTTAATTATGAGTTCCAAATTAGATCTTTGAAACAAAAACTATAAAATATGTACGTAGCTATCTATACATATAGATAGCTAGGTACATGTGTAATTTAGTTCAACAAGCGGATTTAAAGTTTTAACTTTTTAAGTCATTAGTATTCAACAGTCCAATTCGCGAGGATCTACATTCATTTAAGTACTCATAGCTCGTTTTACGTGCGCGCACGCTCCGAACTTTTTACTCGTAAACATGGTGAAATGTGCTAAGTGCGGTAAAATGGTGACGAAAAAAAATCCTGGTATACAGTGTTCAAAGTGCAGTAAATGGTTTCATGCATCGTGTGCGTCAATAACTGCAGATCAATTAAATGTTCTGTACTCAACGGACGCTGTCGATTGGAAATGTAGACCATGTATGGGTAACGGCAAACCCAAACGTCTATCCTGCATCCTGCCCGAAGTTGATGACGAAGACATCACAGATACGGAGAACATCATGGATAACAACATAACCCAACGCATCCTTAGCGATATACGGCGAGAGGTGCGGGACATAATTAAAGAAGAACTGCAAAGTACCCTACAGTTCTACTCGGACAAAATCGATGAGTACGAATTAAAGATAAATGGATTTGAAAATAAAATAAAATTATTCGAAAACCAGAATATGGAGCTAAAACACAAATATAAAAACCTCGAACTTAAATACGAGGTAGTGGAACAAAAACTTAACGCATTTGAACAAAGCCAATTAGCCAACAATATTGATATTTGTGGTGTCGCAGAAACAGAGGACGTGGATGGGGTGGTGAAAAATGTATGTATTAAACTGAACTTAAAAGCGGAGGATGTCGTCTGCACATATCGCAAGAAAAGTAACCGCCCTGAAGCCAAACAAGGGAAACTCCCTCCAGCAATCGTCGTGACCCTTAAGGAAGGTTGTCGGGACTCATGGCTGCAAGTCGCTAAGACTCACACCATCTCCGGAAAGGATTTAGGTAGCGGCGAGGATACTAAAATATATCTAAGAGAAAGTCTATCACCCACCACGGCCTACTTACTTTGGGCAACTAAAAATGCTTTAAAAACAACAAACATATGTAAATTCGTCTGGTGTAAAAATGGTCAAATTTTAGTCAAAAGACACGAAAAGGGGAAAACCTATAACATTCGATCGGAGAAGGACATACATAAACTTGTCTCCGATTTTAAAAATAATCAAGAAACTTGAAGACCCTCCAAGTCACATTATCTACTCCCTGCCAATTAAATAACACATCAAATGGATGACACTCTAGATAATATAATACTTGAAAATACATACAAACATTGGAATGAATTCACAGAAGATATACCATATATATACAACTCAATAACAATGCTTCACGTAAATATCAGATCGATGTTGAAAAATTTCTCTCAACTGGAATACATCGTTACGAACTGCCCTCAGACTATTCACCTGGTCATTATCACCGAGGCAAACATCTCTGACTGGACGAAATCATTGTTTGAGCTCGAGAACTACGACATGGATACTCAGCTACGTGAAAACAGGAAGGGAGGCGGTGTCATCGTGTATGTGCACAAGAGCATTTGCTTCACCAGACTACCTTCGCGTACATTAAACTTCGAGTCCATAAACGGCGAGCTAAAAACGGACTATGGTGCAACTGTTGGTTTGTGTGTTGTGTATAGACCACCTGATACAAATAAGAGACTGTTTATCCAAGAGTTAGGTAGGCTAATAAATAAACATTCGCATAAAAATAATTTCATCCTGGTAGGTGACATGAATATCGATTTGAAACAAAAATCTCCGATAACAAATCATTATTTAAACACACTTTGTGAATTGGGTCTAGAATGCGGAATAAACCAGTTTACCAGAATAGATAAGCGAGGTGAGTGCATAACAAAATCATGTATTGATCATATCTTTATACGTAGTGTCGACTGTCGCGCTGCACAAACAGCTGTTATAAAAAATGCCTTAGCCGACCACTACATAACCGGTTGCGCGCTAGTCGACAATACGTATGTAAACAAAGCCACTCAATACAAAACCATTAGTAAATTAGATAGTGATAAGCTACACAATGAATTGATTAATATTAACTGGAGTGTGGCTTTGGATTACGACAACCCTAAAGATATTTTATGTTTTATCTTGGATAAATTTTCTGATGTGTACGAGAAATGCAAGTGTAATATAAAAATTAAAACTAGTAAAAGACAAACGTGTGTATGGAAAAGTACCAGAATAGAAAAAATGTGTGAAAAAAGAGATCAATTATTAGATATTTGGCTTAAAGATAAAAGTAATATGGCAAACAGACTATTATATAATAAATACAGAAATAAAACAAATAAACATATTAATAATGTAAAAAATAATTACTATATGGAAGAGGTAAAAGCAAATTTTCATAATTCTAAAAAAGTTTGGGCAACTATTAATACCCTTTGTGGAAAAATAAATAGATCTATAGATGAAATAATTATAAAACACTTTAAATTATTGCCAAATGTTGTATCTAATAAATTCGCCTCTGAATTCAGAGATAATGTCAAAAATACATGCAAATTTCAGTGTAACACACCTATTTTAGATGCTAACTGCTATATTAATAAATGTCACTCATCAATGAGACTGCAGAAGGCCAAAGAGGAGGTTGTATATTCCATTATAAAATACCTTAATGAGAGGAAATGTCCAGGTTTCGATGGCATCCGTGTCAAAGATTTAAAATATATAAATAAAAAAATTACCCCCGTTATAACGCACCTAATTAACAGATGCATTGCCACGTCCTCGTACCCTGATCAACTAAAGATTGGAATAGTAAGACCTATCCATAAGAATGGTTCGTACAAAGATGTAAACAATTACAGGCCCATTACTATTTTATCATGTATTGATAAGATAATTGAGAGGTATCTCGGACTAGAAATTAAAAATTACCTTACAAAAAACAATGTTATTAATGATAAACAATACGGATTCCAAAAAAACAAAAATACCTCACAATTATTATCCAACTTTAGTAATGGGGTCAACAAGTGCCTGAACAATCGTGAACATGTACTTGTTGTCCTCATTGACTTTAGTAAGGCTTTCGACTGTTTGGAATATAAAACACTATTTAATAAATTAGAGCAAAATGGTATTCGGGGCCCATTCTTAGATTGGTTCAAAAACTATCATAAAAACCGCTACACGACGGTATGCGTCGCGGGTTCGTTAAGTAGCATGGTCTTAACTGATAAAGGCACAGCACAAGGTTCAATTATCGGGCCTACTGAATACCTACTGTACGTGAACGACATGTGTAACATTTTCACAGAAGGCTCCGTGTATCAGTTTGCTGACGACACATGTTTGATTGCTGCGCATAAAGATATACGTGAGGCGCAGAGAGTGATGCAGTGTAACTTCGACCTCTTATGCAAATGGGCCCATGACGTTGGTCTTGTAATTAATACAAAAAAAACTAAGTTAATTCACATACACTCACCTTACCTGACAGCGTCTTGTGTGCCTTCTGTCGTTGCTCATGAGCACCTGTGTCTTCACCGACCTGTTGAAGCGTGTAGTTGCCCCTCATTGGAGCTAGTGACTCAGCATATGTACCTTGGTCTGATAATTTTTTTTTTTTTTTTTTTTTTTTTTTTTTTTTTTTTTTTTTTTTTTTTTTTTTTTTTTTTTTTTTTTTTATTTTTTTTTTTTTTTTTTTTTTTTTTTTTTTTTGTTTTTTTTTTTTTTTTTTTTTTTTTTTTTTTTTTTTTTTTTTTTTTTTTTTTTTTTTTTTTTTTTTTTTTTTTTTTTTTTTTTTTTTATAGGTGGCTTTTTTTTTTTTTTTTTTTTTTTTTTTTTTTTTTTTTTTTTTTTTTTTTTTTTTTTTTTTTTTTTTTTTTTTTTTTTTTTTTTTTTTTTTTTTTTTTTTTTTTTTTTTTTTTTTTTTTTTTTTTTTTTTTTTTTTTTTTTATTTTTTTTTTTTTTTTTTTTTTTTTATTTTTTTTTTTTTTTTTTTTTTTTTTTGGGCTTTTTTTTTTTTTTTTTTTTTTTTTTTTTTTTTTTTTTTTTTTTTTTTTTTTTTTTTTTTTTTTTTTTTTTTTTTTTTTTTTTTTTTTTTTTTTTTTTTTTTTTTTTTTTTTTTTTTTTTTTTTTTTTTTTTTTTTTTTTTTTTTTTTTTTTTTTTTTTTTTTTTTTTTTTTTTTTTTTTTTTTTTTTTTTTTTTTATTTTTTTTTTTTTTTTTTTTTTTTTTTTATTTTTTTTTTTTTTTTTTTTTTTTTTTGGGAAGGCTCGCTTTTTTTTTTTTTTTTTTTTTTTTTTTTTTTTTTTTTTTTTTTTTTTTTTTTTTTTTTTTTTTTTTTTTTTTTTTTTTTTTTTTTTTTTTTTTTTTTTTTTTTTTTTTTTTTTTTTTTTTTTTTTTTTTTTTTTTTTTTTTTTTTTTTTTTTTTTTTTTTTTTTTTTTTTTTTTTTTTTTTTTTTTTTTTTTTTTTTTTTTTTTCTTTTTTTTTTTTTTTTTTTTTTTTTTTTTTTTTTTTTTTTATTTTTTTTTTTTTTTTATTTTTTTTTTTTTTTTTTTTTTTTTTTTTTTTTTTTTTTTTTTTTTTTTTTTTTTTTTTTTATTTTTTTTTTTTTTTTTTTTTTTTTTTTTTTTTTTTTTTTTTTTTTTTTTTTTTTTTTTTTTTTTTTTTTTTTTTTTTTTTTTTTTTTTTTTTTTTTTTTTTTTTTTTTTTTTTTTTTTTTTTTTTTTTTTTTTTTTTTTTTTTTTTTTTTTTTATATTTTTTTTTTTTTTTTTTTTTTTTTTTTTTTTTTTTTTTTTTTTTTTTTTTTTTTTTTTTTATTTTTTTTTTTTTTTTTTTTTTTTTTTTTTTTTTTTTTTTTTTTTTTTTTTTTTTTTTTTTTTTTTTTTTTTTTTTTTTTTTTTTTTTTTTTTTTTTTTTTTTTTTTTTTTTTTTTTTTTATTTAAAAACCGATTTAAAAGATGATTTTATTAGTACAGACGACCAGCAGGTCAACGTATACGAATCTGGTCAAATTTTACTGAAATCTATTGGCAGAATTTTGACAGATTTGTGGTAACTTGATGTGCTGTCGTCTGTACATTAAGTAGTCTAGACCTGATAGCAGAGGGCGAAGTAGTTTCCACATTTTGCCCAAACTTTCAATAACTAAACTTAAACAAGCCTTAAAAACTGTACCCTTAATAATACTTAATTAACAAAACCATTTAACTAAAATATCCGATACAATTAAACCTTATAACCTCATAGTAAAAAAACAAACACGTTATTTCGCTTATTGCGGCGACTCCAAAAAGCGCATTGCAGTAAATAGAGAACGGGTCAAAAGGATATTATCCGTTCTAGAACAACCCGGGTAATAAAACAACAGGTTAATAGTTAACTATAAGTTAGGTTTTTAGTTTTTGTGGCGGTAAATATAATTTTGTTTATGTGTGATAAGCGAATTGTGGGTTCAATGTACAATTAGTTTGTTGTATGGTCAAGGATGATTTTGTGTTTTGATACAAGGGTACTTTAAGAAATGGGGTGTTGTATTTTAGTAACAGACAGCAGGGTCAACGCTAACCGTTTTCTGTCTTACCAATCGATATTAAACCTCTATCTATTGTGATAAGGTTGAAAATTCAATTTGAAGTTTACAGATTGTGGTAACTGAATGTGCTGCCCGTCTGTACATGTTTTACAATCTACACCTTATAATTTTGTGCAATATTTTAACATAGGTAAGTATATTAAGCTTTCCTTTGGAGTAATGTGCTGCAATATGGCTTTTCCTTATAAGTTCACTAGTCCGAAGGAGCTACTTCTCGCACCATGGAAAAAAGTTTTCGAGAATGAAAAGTATGATTGAATTCAAGATTACCTCAAAATAAACTCCAACACCATCTGCCTACTATAGGCTGACAGTTTAGTCTGCAGGTTGCGAAAGCTTTATGTAAATGAATTTTATTTTACTTAACCATTTCAATACTTATTTACATTCACTACTCTTTTTATTTATAATGTAACAACAGAAATTCTTACTTACAACATATTACTTGAAGCAAGATTCTTTGGTAATAATCCGTCATTATATAACATTAAATAGTACGTGCCGTACTGTTCTTGGCCCATTATAATAATAAAGAGTAATTTTTTGCTATCTCCAATACTGATTGACATTGTAAGTTAACTATTGAATTTTTAACGCAGTAGGCGCTTTTGTGTTTCATTAAATGTAAAAGAAAAGGAGATAAGGGAGTTAGGGTGTGGTTTGCACTATGTTGAATTATGCAAAGAATATCTGTGGTATTGTTCAATTGTTTCAAATCTTTAAGAGAAACCATACATACTTATATACTTACATAGGTAACTAAAATCTTTAATTATCAGGTAAATGGAAAATCAATTTTTTTAATGGCTTCTCGCGTTCAGCCTTGGAGGCTGTCTACTGCTCAATCGGATCAAGTTCCTGTGGGTGCTTTTGAATTTCAGCCTCTACAAGGGGCGAAAAAAGCTTACAAACTAAGCGACTGCGCTTGCGCCTGATATAAAGGTAGCTTTTAGAGTATCTGTGCACTAAATTTCTTTAATAGGTTGCAGTTGTTTTTGGGGTGAAAGTCAGACAGACAAGGTGGAATTAACTTTCTCATTTAATAATAATTAATAGCGTCCAAGCCGATTGTCGCCAGCGGCTTGTTCTCAATATAAGGAGATCAGCCAGCGCGCAGGACAATAATTTAGTGGCACAACATTTTGCGCAGACCAGGTGCACTCCTATTCCTCACTTCTCAATAACCCGATGGGACGCAGTCCGACACACCGGAAAGAGATCAGGCGAGGACCGGCATTAACGTCTGTGCTCTCCGATGCACGGGTGTATCAATCAACCAACTTCCAACTCCTGGGCTGGTGCTTTGTGAAAGTTTCTAAAACCACAAAAGCGATTCGGCCCGTCCCGGAATCGAAACCCGAGACTCGTGCACAGCAGTCGGCTATGCGACCACTAGACCCACGAGGCAGTTTATCATGATATATATATAAGTTCAGTTGTCAAATAATTAAATAAAGGATTATGGAAAACAAATGAAACATAAAACCAACAAAGCATTTTGCCAAAATCAAGGTCCCATTCCTTAACAAATCAGTTACCATAAAAGTCCCCCCCATCAATGAAGCTGCACCTTAATTAATTAATTAAATAATCCAGATTACGATACACTATTTAACGTAATCGCCATTTTTGTTTTTTCGTCCATTAAAAGTTTTTAAGGAATAACTTTGGGTTCTGTAGCATTTAAAAGGCTATGCAATGGTTTTCAGAATGTGGTGTGGTATACGTGTGGGTATTTTTGTTTTTTTTTTAACATAACATCAACGCCTATTTATTTTTCTAAAAGGTAAGAATAGAAGTCTTCATCTATACTAATATTATAAAGCTGAAAGTTTTGTTTGAAAACGCTAATTCTCAGCACTACTGGTCCACATTTGAAAAATTCTCTCAGTGTTGTATAACCCATTTATCGAGGAAGGCTTTTTATTATCGGGTACGCGGAGTGTTCCACGAACGCGGGTGAACCGCTGGCGGAAGTAGTAATTCCATAAAGAAATTTACAATTATATTAGCTAAGCTGAAGATTTTTTTACGCGCTAGTTCCAGTAACTACTTGATGAATTGAAAAATCTTTTTAAGTGCTCGATAGCCCACTATCAAAGAAAGGCTATAGCTATATATTTCCGGGTGAAGGGGTAGTAGGTAT
>NWSH02000535.1:5704159-5728903 GCA_002382865.2 Heliothis virescens
TTTTCACTTTCCTGATGAAAATAATAATCTTGTGTAGGGCAAAATAGGCCTTGAACAATGAACTTCCAATTTACTCTTACGGATATGGCGTGTAAACAATTAAGAACAAAAAGGTATATATAACAAAACACTCGACTTAATACTAACATAAAAAAATATAAGGAAAATGTTGCGAGTTATCGAATATTGACCGCATATTAAGTTGGTACAGAGATCTTATCTGTAACATTTCATCTCACGTTTAGAAAAGTTCAACGTCGGACAAAGACCGTCACTCATCGAAAATTGTTGCAATACTTGAGAATAACATGACATTTTAACGTGTAGAATACGTGCTCTGTCCCGCGGTTTCACCGGCATCCCGGAGGAACCACTTTGGCATTTTTGCAAGCACTTTAGGACATTTTCTTGTGCGATCCGATCACAATTTATCGAACTTAATCCTCTGAAGCACTACAGTCGTGTTTTTCACCTTTTGTATGTAAATTCCCAAATATATTCCGCAACCATATATCTTTGTTGGATGTTGAAACATGTCTGAAGATGAAACTGTGGAAATAGAAGCATCCTGCATTTTACACTTTTTATTGCATGACCTTGTTTAGAAAGATCTTTGATAAAATAATTTAATAGATGGATACATTATGATTCTTGCTAAGTCATTTAAGTCCAATGTGTAAATTAATATGCGGAAAAATCCATACTTTTACAACAAAGAAGAAACATTTAATTTGATCGTAGCCCGATTTGAAAATAACCGGTACCTACATTTGTCAGGGTACGGGAAGGAGTTTCCCTGGGATACGGGCGAAACCGCGGGAAGCAATTAGGTACTCGTATACATAATATTGTAAAGTATCCTAAACAGAAAATTAGACACTTCCATTAATATTTTTTGGTGTCGCTTACTCTACGAATGTAGTTTTGACCAAATAACAACTTTACAGCTACGAAAAAACGTGGGCAGTCTCATTGACTGAATTTGTAAAATAACTCGGATATGGAACCCACATGCAGACCATGGGTGGCATATTTTAATTTCAAGTTAATTGCTATTCATTTTTGGGGTTCCGTACCCAAAGGGTAAAACGGGACCGTAACTAACTAACGGGACTAAGACTTCGTTGTCTGTCTGTGTCTGTCTGTATGTCTGTCTCCACGCTGTATCTCATTAACCGTGATAGCTAGAAAGCTGAAATTTTCACAAATGATGTATTTCCGTTGCCGCTATAACAACAAATACTAAAAATTAAAAATAAATATTACGGAGGGTCTCCATACGGAACCCTTCATGCGCGAGTCCAACTCGCACTTGGCCGGTTTTTGTTTTAACGGAAAGGTGAAGATTTTAAACAAATAAGTAAATTAGGCAACGTTTTCTTAATTGTTGCACATCTGTCTGGTGAATGTATTAAGTTTGGATGTTGAGCCAATGCAATTATCTCACCCACAAGCCATGAAATATATAAAATAGTTCTGCTTAGTAGTTAAATAGTGTGACGAAAGACCTCCTTTCCCTCCACTTGTCCCTGAAAAAAATATCTTAATAGCATTTCGATTTTATCCGATACATAGCCAGTGTTATATATAATCACTAGCTTCCGCCAGTGGTTTCACCCGCTTTCCTGTTGGAACCACTGCGCGCACCCGGATAAAAAGCATATAGCCTTCCTCGATAAATGGGCTATCTAACACTGAAAGAATTTTTCAAATCGGACCAGTAGTTCCTGAGATTAGCGCGTTCAAACAAACTCTTCAGCTTTATAATATTAGTACAGATTTAATTTACATATCAGAACGTGTGTTAAAGCTTATTTTTCCGCACTTAGACACTTTACCTATTGTGAGCAATTGCAGACAAAATAAACAAAATAAAATCCAAAAGCACAGTATAGCAGAACCCACATAATGCATCCTCATATAAAACCCAGATATTTTAAGTTGCTAAATAATAAATGCCACATTTGGTCTCAAAATATTACGTACGACATTCACTGATTACAGAGTTTTTGCTCAAATTATCTTGATGAGCATTTTACGTAATTTCGAAGAAAGTTCACGAAACATTATGTGATGTGCAAGTGGTACAAATAACACTTGTTTTCCGTTTATGTCACAAGAACAACTGAGGTGTATTATTACCTACAAATCAAAATCCTGATCAAAGTCCATAAAAATTATTATACTTGTATTCTAGGTGGTCAATGAACACATAAAAAAATTACTACTGGTGAGCTCATACAAATAAAAAAAATATTTGGAATCATCACCTGTTGTTTTTTTTTTTGAGAAGGATTGAGCATTCATCCTAAAGCACCTGTTCTTGTGCCTATGGTATCCAATGGTCTATTAGGTAGGTTAAAGAAGGAATTAGTACTTAAGAGATTCTAAAATCAACATAAACTCGAATTTCTTTTCACGTTACAAACTGCTCGAAACTCTCAAAAAAGAGCGTTAGGTACTTCGATTTTACATTATTTTATAGACACGAAGAACTTAAGTGAAGACTTTTGAATGCGTGAAGCCTGGTACCTACGGCCGTTTCTAATGTAATTTGGCAATTTCTATTCAAGGAACATAATCGAGCGTGTGAATGGTAGCCTTAAACTCGTATGAATCAAATAAAGCTGCCAAAACTAGGCGATTCACACTTTCTTTAACATAAAATCACCATTGAACTGAGCTATGACAAAAGACTTAAAAAATATATAAACTGATTTTAAACGCGTGTTGGAAAACTCCAATTACAAAACATATGTCAAGTATTATTCAGGCAATGGCAATATTTAGGAGTGTAACACTTCTTGTTGGAAGTTTTTAATTAAAACTTTTTTTGAATGAATATTGTTTTTAATTAATATCGTAAAAACGATGTTAAATACACTCATTTGAATAATATGTAAGAGTGAAATAAAGAAAGTGTATCATTTACATATGCATGCGGGCAATGCAGTTAAGAGACCGCGTTCAAGGTTCATATTGCAGTTTATAACGGGCTTGCTAATTGCATTCGCTTGAAATCAAGCTTAATTGAAAACCTACGTGCATTTATGCACTTTCCTTCATTAACACTACAAAGCTCATTTTCATCGAAATTTCTCATTCCGTCAGTTACATATAATATTCTTGACTCAAAACCCCTAGAACTGTTCTGAAAACGAAAATATAGTGGGTACATTTTCTAAAAATATTATATTTTGGTCTCTATGAAAATAAGTTTATATATCCCTATTTATTAACCATCAAATATTTATGCTAGGATATCTCAATGTATAACACAATCATGCATAACATTCGGACAGATGTAATCATGAAGAATTTAATAAGACATAATTATATAATCAGCATATTACCGCCCACTGTATGTGTCTAGATTGGTCTAGGTTTCATAATCGTTCGCGAAATTTGAATTCGAATTATTGGGTGGTCTTTATGATGCAAGCTTTCGTGATTTAGAATCATATTGAAGTAAAAGGATGATAACTTTTATTAATTAAACAAATTTGTAAATTCACAATTTTCATTTTACTGAGACACAATTCTCCACGACCATTTTTTATGATATTGTCTTTATTATTATATTTTATGCAAACCTTAAAGATAAGTTTGTATGTATGACTCACTATGTATTTCGAGGTAATAATGCTAGCCTTTAGTCTAATCTCACCATAGTTCATTAACACTTGCTTGAGTATCATAATCCAGCGTAGTCATTAACATAAATTAGAACTCCCAAGCACAGCGTACTGTCTATTCATGGACGGATTAAGTAAAATCGGAGCGCGTATGAGGAATAAAAGGTTCAGTTGATAATTCCATACTCAGTACTTACGCTACTATTGTGTATGATGTGAATTTCAAAAACAAAAGAATTAATTTCGCAAGTCTTAAAAGTAAATACTTTGCTCTGCACTTGTTATGTATGTAGAAAAGCTATTTATCAAGACTCTATAAAACAAACATCGATGTGCAGTTTCTACCGATTATAATGTGCAGATAACATAGTTGTAATCATAGTTAATGTTAGTAATACGTAACATGGTAGGGACGCGGTAACTACAGAAATAACAAGTAAAAGTTTGCATTCCCGTATATCAGCGCGTTGGCAGCCGACCGGTTTCGTAATGGGTTCTAGTCTATTTTTTGCCATTCACCTGTTTGGCGTAATGCAGGGCGCGGGCGGCGGGCACGCCTCTTCGCGCCATCTCGCGCGGCGGCGACCACCTCGGACGTCCACCTCACATCAACTCACTATTCCACTTTTACTTTCAGGTAGCCACTATTTTCCTCGCGGTCCTCGCCGTGGGAGCTGAGAAGAAAATCGAGTTACAAGACATCGAGGAAGATAATTTGAGGAGTGAACTCGGAACTGAACAAGATAAAGATTATGACAAATCTGATACTCCACAACAGTCTGGACCCGGAACTGGACCAGATTTTAATTCCTTAGACTTAATGAAGACTGGTCTCCTCAAGCTATTTCATAATTCTCAGAATAAACCAGCTCAGCCACAACGGTACGTTCACCAATACGCAGTGACCGAACAGCCAGAGCGACAAGTGCCAGCTGCTAAATCACATCTCAGCCCAGCGGCGCCCCAGCACGCCATGGTTGGATACCTGTCAAACATGCCTATGCAGATATATCTAGTCCCACAGTATTATGATCAAAATCCGCACTCAAACTCACAACAATCAGATTACCAACCGCCCAGCGCACCTTCTGCAGTTAGCAACTATGTGCAGGTACCATCGTACTTGGCTCCCACAGCGAAGCCCATTGAATTTGCTCCACCTCACCCACCTCATCCACCTCACCCACCAGTAACGTACGTGTATCAACCTCATCCGACCGTTCCCCCAACTCAAGCTACAGTTACACCAGTTTTAACCTACCAGGTACCCTTATATCATTTCAACCCAAGACTAGTAGTACCAAGTCCTAAGCCTTATTACTCAAATCCGGAATATACTGATACAAATTCTGTCGACGAGCCTTCAGAACAAGAGCAAAAACAATACAGTACTCAAACTGAAGTACCTTACGTATCTACACTTTCTGAGTTCCCACGTCACTATAATTCTCGTGCTCCTATAAGAGAACAATATAGACACCCTGGGGTACCTGAACTTCCTCGTCCTAATCATATATTGTTTAATGCTCCTCCCCCACATCTGTCGCAAATTCCACTTACATTGCCGTTATTCCACCGACCATTGAACAAGCCAGCGTACCAAGATGGCGAAGGGCTTTATAATACATTACATTCACGACCACCGCCACATACCCATAGCGATCAATTCAAAAGACGTCCAGCATCCTTGCTCGACTCTTATATTCCTTCAAACCTTCAGGTGGAATATCTGAAAAGAGGTTTTGCTAAGGACCCTTCAGCTTTGTATGACGCGTTAAGTAGCGGGCGATTGCCCCATACGATTCCACGACATGTCGAACGAGGTTTTCTTCCGAATCAGATGTACCCCACGGCAGCGGGTGGCGTCACTTTTGGACACTATAAAAGAAATCCAAGAGTAGAAAAGTTCCCACATAAATGACCCTTTGACTGATGCACTACATTACACGTCGTTATAAATTAATTAAGAAAGAGATGAAGTAGGGTTCAATAATTAGTGTTTTTGAATTTGTAATAACAAAATTTAAACATGGTAATGTACAATAATAAATATGACTGTATAATATTAGGATTAACTATTTTATACATATTTGATAAGTTATATACACAAATTAAATGTAAGTGTATTGTTTCGTTACTAATTTGATATTTGTCAGTATTTCATAATTTCGAATGTATTGTTATTTATAATTAAAGTGTTGTTAATTAAAGTTTGTTTCTTTGCTATTAACCTCTGAAAATCATTGGATTAGTATGTGTATTTAGTTCCTAAATCCTACGATCTGTGTTCGCACATTTAGGTTGGATGTGCCCTTAGCAAACACATGTTGTTACTGTGCACGAATAAAAGTAAAATGAATAAGCTATTAGATACTGCATGTATAATTAAAGAAATATAATTATACACTATGATAATAGGTACACTTTTGATGTTCAAATTAATTATTAGAATTAGTGGTGTGTTAACGTTTCGAGCTGTCAATTTTTTTTAACACATTTTAGTTGCGCTCGTCAGAAACTTATGTGCAGTTAATAATTACATAATAAATGTTATGGGAACATTTAAGATAGCTTTGCACATCAGATTTTATATTAAACTCCTGTAATATGGCTTTAGGTCTAACTTGCAGATCAGCAATTAGGTGCCGTATGGGCAGTACTTAATAATGTTCACTTTTTACAAAATCTTTGAGTAATTGTTGCTAAAATCGCTAAGATTTTTGAGGAGAAAAAAACAGTCTGTAGTATCTGTAACTCCTATATAAATAACTAGCTTCCGCCAGCGTTCTCACTCGCATCCCGTGGGAACTGCTCCGCGCTCCCGGATAAAAAGTAGCCTATAGCTTTCCTCGTTAAATGGGCTATGTAACACTGAGATAATTTTTCAAATCGGACTCGTAGTTCCTGAGATTAGCGGATTCAAGCAAAGAAACGAATAAATAAACTCTTCAGCTTTATAATATTAGTATAGATAATTGGAACCATCAATTATTATTTATATAGGAGTTACACCTATATGGCACAAAATTGCTGATCTGCAAGTGGCTTATTACTCGTATTTATATGAGTCTCATAGAACCAAACCACGGTGACATAGTTCATACATTAGTATTACGATATGAATAACGCAGTATCATACTGAGAAAATGATTAAGTCTACCTTTGAGAATGACAAATGAAGTTCGAATTCATAGTGCAGCACAGGTTTGCAGGTCAACTAGGCATTCTGTATAGACTGAGATTAATCGTAAGATATTATTGTTGCACCAGTCACTTTTGTAATAATTTTATGCGCATCATTTCTAAATGACTAATGGGAGTGCAAGCGTGAAAGGAAAATTGACTTTTGACATACTTGTAACTAGTTATTGCATGTCTAGATATTTTGAAGGGTGCTTGAATTTGTACATTGTTGGCTACCGCGTTTATATGCAACTGTGAATAAATATTTCCTTTTACATTTTAACATCCTCTTCTGAGACAGTAACTAAGAATTAAGCTTCAATAGTGACAAGAGGGTCATCCTCTATTGGAATAATTTAGGTAAAAAGCGGTCAGATTTATTTTAAGGAACTCCGCTATCTAAAACTTCGGAAGAAACTAGCCTTCCTGCTGTTTACAATTAACATCAATCTTCTTCTCCGTAAGTATTCAAGAAACAATTATCATATCACTGAATCAAACCTATCATAATATTTATTCAAACGATGAGTTACATTCATACCTGCATAGATTAAGCGGGCAATTAACTCAGAACTGCTAACATATCAAGATTCCACGCAAATTGCTAACGGGTTAATGAAGCTGTCAGCACATCGTGGTCTGTCAGAAGCGATAAAACCGTCCAGATGCATCTTAGCAGTTAATTAAGTAGTGGTATAGGGTCAAAAGTCGTGTAGGCAAATATAGCTGGAGTATTAAAATTATTAGTTTTATAGTTGAATATTAATCTGCTATTGGTTGAGCTGCGCGTGAATCGTTGGATTATGCTGATAAGTACAACGGGTAAGTACTTACTTGAATGTAAACAGGCTTATAGGTATATAGAAGATAGAATGCCTTCAATATGAGCTTGCAATTTGAATTGTTAAGCTCTCAGTCAAGGTTTTTTTTTAATAGGAATTTCCATTTTTGTTTAAAGGAAAAGTTAACTGTTATGGCCTAGAGGATACGAGAGGCAATCATTTTACTAGCATGTATCGAGACTTTCTCAATTAGGTATGATTTTCCTGTATTCTCATGAATATCGCCACCTAATGCACGTACACTACTACTATAGTAAGTATGTATATCCACATATGTATTGGTAAGTAACTAAGTATTGCGGAAAGCGATAGTTCCGAGAACTTTTAGTTCAATTCAAAGAAATACGAGTTCTACTTCCACCGAAGTGTAGCTACGTTGCACTGCCCACACCTTTAAGAGAAGATTGTTGAATGAATCACAATTGTTCACTATGATTACGTAATTAATGTTTAGTTAAATGACTAATATTGTCTAGACGAAATTACAGTCACACCTAAAAAAAACCCGCAATTTTATACAATAGAATGACGTGTACAAGGTGTTAAATAAAAGAAAAGAAACAAAACAATAGATATTTATTTGTAAAGTAATAGAATTTTCTAGAAATTGATTCTAAATATCGGGTTCATCTAGCCATTGTGTTTTAAATTATTTAATTTTAGGTAGAATATTGACGTTAATTATTTTTAGCATTTTAATATAATGTCGATTAAATTATACAGCTACGATTTAAAATGCTCTTTGAAAGCCTTCAGCCTATTACTTTTGTTTTAAATTATAGTTCTAATATGCGATTTCTTATTTTAGTACGTGCTTAATTAAGTTTTTGTTTTCATTGTAATAATGCTTTTACGTTTAATTAAGTCTGTTTGGTAAATGTAGAGCAATTTTGTGCATTATGTAATTACAGAAAATAAATATAGCCTACGGTGTCTACGGTGTTATGTGCCTATAGCACTCACAGCGGGGCTTTTACATTAATAAAATAATGATCAAAATTGGATATGTTATTTCGTTACTGTAAAAATAAATAAGAAACTCTACTATTCTATATTCTATTGTCATTCCTATATCTATCTTTAGTTGCCAAAAATTTGGATGAGTCCAGCCTAAATAGCCTGCCACTTGTTCTACTTTATTTATGAAAAAGTTCCCTTGGTCTTCAAATCAAATAGCATCTATTCAAAGTAGCCCGAAAACAGCACTTTTCGAACGTCAAAATTACAAGAGACAAAAACGCCCGCCCTTCACCACTTCCCTTGTGTTTTTGCTGGGAAGAAGTGGCGCAACAAACTCCCCAGCAACATTTCACAGAAGACTAACGGAGCCAAATTTTTACAGCTATTGGTAAAACTTTCCGCGCCATCTATCGGCAATCAATGAAACTGCCAACTTTAATAGTCGCAACTCCAGTGATGGAGGCAACTCTGAGCTGGTCGCGTTGCCTTTCACTTGGCTGGCAATGGAATGTTTTCAAACTTAGCCGTCACTTGTTTTAACAGTCTTGTTAGTGCTCAGAAGATGGCATCGATGTCGCGGATATATTTCTTCTCCCAGCTCTCGACACATTAGAAAGGATATGCAGTGCTATAGATTGAAAGCAGTTCAATAGCCAACAGCGTGATGGCGTTATAAAGAAACTTGTTAATATTTAGTTTTACAATATTCATAAAATTGAGAAATTATATCCATTTGACTTGATTTAGTTTTAACAGGGTTTGAACAGCAATATCAATATTTTTAGGCTAGTCTGAATACATTTCTGGGTATTCTACCAAGCTTGTAGATTTTAAAACGACTGTTGGCCAGCTTTTCTTAAGTAAAGCACACAGACAAAAATGCTTACTCATTCATATATACCAAGTTCTTTGTAAAGATATCCACGTAAGATATTTAGTAAACACGATTTAGACATTATCCATTAGTTAACCAAGTATGTTTGATCAGATTACAATGCAATAATGTGAAGTCTTCCCTCTTGTCAGATTTTGTACTTATGGGTTGTATTACTCAAATATGTCAACGGCTTACTCAATATTCTAACTTGCGAAAACTACAAAACATATTATGCCGGAAGTCGTAAAATGTGGCCGCTACAACAGCGGGTACAACTATTGTAATAAGTCATAATTTCCATCTTTTGTATTTTAATATTTTCTGGAATTCTAGTTATTAAGGTGGATATAAATGTTTCCTCTCACGAAAGAGGGGGAGCTTAAAGAGAGTCAACACTAAAAATGATAGACATAATATCTCTGCAGAATTTAGAATTTCATTGTATAACATTTATGCATAGGTATTGGCAAAGTTACATAATTTCGATACATAAAGATCTGAATGAAGAACTGAAATATAATGTATATACTTGACCTGAATAATAAAAGTGCTATGATGTCTATGTTTTTGCACAGATTGCTCCTGCATTGTTTTATTGCACTTTTGATTTCATTATTTCGTAACAATACGCAAGTAACATTAAAGCAGGTTCTTTATAATTTTCATAAAATTTAAGATTTCTCGAATGCGCATTGAGATCAAAATAAAGCCATTTGGCTGCTGATTGCGTAAGTTTATTTGCAAAAGTTGCCTAGGCCGAATTTAAATAATAAAAGTTGCCTAGGCCGAATTTAAATAATAAATTTTTGAGTGAAAGTTTGCCTAAAGTATTTAAGTACCGATGTTTTTGTTACCAAGCCGATCTATTTCATAAAACCCATATATAAAGCAACTAGCTTCCGCCAGCGGTTTCACCCGCCTCCCGTGGGAACTACTCCACGCACCCGGATAAAAAGTAGCCTATAGCCTTCCTCAATAAATGGGCTATCTCACACTGAAAGAATTTTTCAAATAGTGCGTTCAAACAAACATACTCCTCAGCTTTATAATATTAGTATAGTTTAGAATTGAACTCTTGTCTTTAGTGGCCCTACACTGACAGTACTGTGACTACACTGCGTGTGACAGATTCAATTCACTTCAATTACTCCGAGATTCTCACTGGATAAGAACTTTGTAGACTTAAAATAAAGCAATTACTTCCATCTACTTCCTTAAGCATTAAGGGTAGTTAGACGGACAAACTTAACATTATGTAATCTAGAACATTTCTCTGATCTTAGTTAAAATATAGAGGCATTAAATGTGTAGTTAATAGCTATTTTACGGAAACAGACGCTGGTATCTGAACGTTAATTACAATAATATTATGCAGTGTACAATAGTGTACATGTGAATGTATTCTTTTGGTATGTAATAACTTTTGAGTCTGGATAATTACTAGACTGTGGTGGGCTAATATGTCGGTACCAAAAGTCAATTTTTGTAGCTGAATAAATAATGAGGCAAAAAAAAAATTGAATATTTCGATACTCTAACTTAACCTAATTTAATTGTAACAATTTCAACCAAAGTGTAACACATAGGAGTGCTCTGTGCTTCAAAAATGTACCAGCATTAGGTGCTGGTATCAACAAATTGATGATACGCGCGCACCATAATCCGCATACACGCAAATAGCCCATTACAAATCACGGCCTCTAAAATAAATACGCACTCACTTCAAAAATGGAACAACATTACATAAGAAATACGTTGTGTGACAATATATGAAGTGAGATCGGAGACTCAGACAAACAACTCATAAATATTTCATAGCCAGCGAGCCGACGGTTATTACACCCGAATTCACGCATGCTAAGCAAAATGAGATGCCTCATCTGAGAAAAAGTGAAAAGCCGATGCACGATCGCAATGTAAGTTACATCAGTGCGAATAGCGAGGTTGTGTTTTTGGAACAATCAGATGCTATAATTCGAGTTATAGTGTGTCAAGGTGGATATTAAATACGGAAATAGGTGCCAGAGTAGGGCAAAGTACCTTTAAAGAGCATGAAAATACCCACCTTCTTTTGGAAATAAAGGCTAGTTTTCTGAAATCTCCACCTAATGTTTGAGAAACTGAAGCATTCACTCAAAAAAGATAAGAAAACAACAAGCGTTTGCAAGGCTTTCTGAGTCTTTTTCTTCTTTTTTTTTCTTTCGTTTTCTCTACAGAAATAAAAAAAATACATCACCATTTTGATGATAAATATTCGAATAAATTAAGCAGGTAATATAATTTTATGCTCGCATAAAATAATTCTCTAACGATCTAAATAGAAATTATGTAAAGGCAGAACCTTGGTCTTATATGGTACTAGATACAAATATGTTAATTTCGGTCAAACTGGTGGAAACTTTTGCAGTGATGCAAGATTAGGCGTTGCGGAATTGAATTTATATTAATTCTGTATATTAATCATACGTAGAATTTTAATTAGGCATGTTATCTAGCTTTTGGTTAGTTATTATGTATTTGAAAGTCAAAACAGATCAAAACATCCGTATTTTGTTACTCATGGAAGATAATGTAGGTAAGTAAAAAATAAGAAATAGTAAAATTGAAATTATCCTAAATTAGTTAGTCAGTGTAATGAGACATTTCTATTTTTTCTGATATTAAAAAGCATTCACTTAGTACCTTGGTCCTTCCAAGTACAATTCAGAATAGGTAAAATATTCGATGAACGAATGTTTGCATTATAATGGGTAATCCAATACCGATTAAGATATCAGGTTTTGCCATTCACTTGACAATGACAATGAATAACGGATTAAATAGCCTATCACAACCGCAAACTGCTTACAGATTCAGAATATTTATCTCATAAATAACCATTTAGAAGCAGTTAGAACAATAATAGTCGTATTAATCTTGTATACTGGGCTTTATCGATCATCGTAGATAGAGTATACGATATAATGATATTTATAACAATTTGATTAATATTTTTCAAATTATAACATAAGCTCTTAAAATGTATTCGCCTGATTCATTTAAGAAAGTATTTTATAGTACAGCAACATAGCCCATCTAAGCTGAAATGATGCGCCCCACTACTGCGTTTATGCTCACAAGCAATACATGAATGTATGAAAGGACGCGTCATTTCAGATGAGATGAGCTATAGTATTGTAGATATTGTATACTGTCCTCGGTCAAAGTACAAAAATAATATACAAAAGCTCAATAAGTACAGACGAAAGCAGGTCATGGTACCCGAATCTGTCAAATTTTACCAATCGAACCTTCCACTATTGTGATAGGATGAAAATCTATTGCAGACATTGATGCTAATTTAAGTGGTGACCACTTAATTGCATATTTAGAACAAGCCTCTTTTAATTTTCAAACAAAAAAAATACACGTTCCTTTTTTGATAACTATTAGAAATAAATAAAACAAATGAACGTTTGAGTGCGTTCAAAGTAGCCTGCTTCTATTTTGTTGGTCACGAGAGCAAGCGGGCATTGTCCTGAACTATTGAAAGTAAGAAAGTGGTCCATTCCACTTGTATGGATCGTAGACGTGTTTTTATGTATATTGCTGTTTTATATTATTGTTTTTATTTATGAGTTTTGTTGTTAGCAGTGTCAATGTTAAGGTGATGTTGAATGAACTTAAACGTATTTATATGACCATTAACTTGAAACAAAAAAAGTCTTACACTTTAAATTAAGGAAATTCTTTTGCTGCATTTTATGATTTTGCGTATAGAATATTTTGCATATAGAATATTTTGCATAATAAATACTTTTATGTACTTATACGATAGGATATAAGACTGAAATAAAATATAAAAAAAGAAACAATAAATAACAGATCGTTCACAACGATAAACATCTAATTATAATAAGACAAGTTCTGTTTCATTGTTTTAACTAATACAGGTAGATTAAAATCAAATAACTGCGTGAAAACATAATGGAATTTATTTACTCATAATGAATATGGTAAAATATACTCAGTTTCACTTCTCAGAGAAATTATGTAATTGTTAATTTATTTAATTAAATATTTACTTTAATTAACTGAAGTGACGTATCATTATTTAAATATGATCTTTATGTATTAAAATTAGAATGTGTAAGATATCTTAATATTAAAACAACGTGCGTCAGAACATTCATAATGGCCTATGTTTTATTTATGCAAAATTATGTCACAAAGTTAGATATATCACAGTAAAAGAGAGTTATTATCAGGAAGTAGATAATGGCATAGGTCGTCAATATTTCTTCGATGCGAGATTTATAAGAGAGGTGACGTTGCAAGTTTTGAATCTAGAGAATACTATGCTAAGACCTAATGCACATCGAGTTACCACAATCTGTCAAATTTTCAACCTTATCACAATAAGAGAAGGTTCATATTCGTTTGGTAAAATTTGACAGATTGGGGTAGGTTGACCTGCTGTCATCTGTACCTACTGATTACAAAATCTTCTATATGGATATATCTCTACATATTCAAGGTAGTCTGACCGTGCTTTAAAATGATATTAAAATTAAGTGCCTTTACATAAAGGATACATAAAGGTTGGACCATTTCTTCAGAATCAATATAGAAGAAAGAAAGAAAAGAAAGAAAAGAAAAAGTTACGAAGAGTTATTGTCTTTTCCTCATAAAATGCAGCATGCAGTTATGCAATGTGTGTTCAAAAATGAGAAGTTAGAAAACCTCAAAATAAATTCTGAAATGCGTTCACTTGACACGTGCCATGCAATTTTGAATTTTGTATATTCATACATAAAGAGCTTTATAGGCCATTTTTGTAAACATTTGTTCAAGGAAAGAGTCTATTAAGTAATATGAACAATTCGTTCGTTATCTTCATTTTGTTTCACCATTGTAATATTTTATTGAACATGTAACAAAAATTGTACTCTCTCTTCTTTTGATGATTTAATGACGCTGAAATTGTACCATTAATATCTATGAAACAACTTTTTGATAACAAACAAATTCTCCGATTTTTATTTCGACATATCATTTTAACTTTCTACTTGTGGTCATAATACAAATAAACACAAAACCACATTGCATAATTTTCGTAGCATCCTGAAAGCATTGCAATTGCTAAGTGGTATATAATTTTCAATTATTGGCTAATTAGATGACTATAAAGAAATATGATTGAAACATACATAAGCTTCACACTTTTATAATGCCGTGATGCATCTATATCTGACAAAATGATATGCATCAACTAGTTTGCAATGCACGCACGATAAAATAAATATTTTTTTAGGCTTACCTAAGCAGACAAATGAGATAATAAAATGCTGTAGAAAGAACTAATCTACATATTTTATAAATACATATAAAAACACATATTTTGAAAACGTTTACTTATATGGTTAATTAATTCCATTTTATCAGCTAAGTAGCCCATTAAGTACCATAACTTTGACGCGTGCTCTATTAGTAGCTTCGTGAAAGGAATGTTTAAATAATGGCATAAGCAAATTATAATCAATAAAATTAAAATTTGACTAAAAAATATTTAAAATAGCTGCCAGCCTTTTGGTCATGCTCCCTGTCAATAGCGATGAGGAGGATCTTTTTGTCGCTTTTTAGTAGTAGTAGGTTTTTATTTGAATGCAAATAATTGTTTTATATTTTTTATACTCCGGTAAATAAATATATATTTTAGTTTTAAAAATAGAATTAAATAAATTGATACAAAATTACATAACGTGGAAGCTGCATAATTGTGCATTAATTTTATGATATAACTAAAATTACAGAGCCAGTTCAGAGGTTAAGATAGAAAATATTATGCGTGTCTAGGAAAATACATATTTTGTGGTATGTCGTCGTATTTTATCGAGTGGGTTCCGTTTGAATACATTTCTTAGCTCGCCTTCCACTTAAAGACGTCCTGGAGATTATTTCTGAATTATTATCAGATTTGACTAATCTTGTTCAAATTCAAATAGCTAGTAGGTAAAATAAAAATATTTTTTATTCAAATGTAAACGGTAAACTGAAATTTACTCGTATGTAATTTGTCACTCATAAAACAAAATGTTTTCTCGGATTTTCAAACCAAACAAATTGCGTATGCTTGTAGTTGTGGACTGATTACTTAGATACTATTACGTAGCATTAATCTGCATATAACTGCACTTGATGTCATGCAGATATAAAACCTCTTTAATAGCATTCTTTGTTACAAATCATATCATGCATGTCGAAATGAGTTTCAATTACGATTTCGCCAAATAATCCGCTAGTCACGTGTCATAAGATTCAGTTCTCTTAGCCCAAACAAGTTTTCTTGGATAACCAACCTTTTGTAATAGTGATAAGGTTGAATTTAGAGAGCAAGATCAGCATATTATTATGTCTTCGTTTTATTATAAGATACTCTTTGTTATTTTATTATAATAAATGTACGTGTAAGGTCGATGTAATTACTGTAGGTTACGATAGTTAACGATTGCGTATTGTCTTGATTAGAGAATCGAATTCAGATTGTTCGATATAAATGGGGCACGCATCTGTAATGGGTATTAATTTGTAACGTTTTGAAAGATGTTCAGGTGACGAAAGGGCTTAATTAGTTATTAGATAAGTAATGAATTATTTCTATCTTGTATAGTACGGAATCGTTTATCGATTGCGTCATTAACATCGATTAACATCTCTAGTATTATATCGATGCGTGCGATGACAGATGCCTTTTAAAGAATCGTATTCCGCAACTGTTGAGCCAGATAGTGCAATAGTTGTGTATAACCGCATACCTACATTTGTTTTACCTACTAATCTTGATCACCGTGTTGCTATGTTACGTGTTATAACAACTACCTTATTTGGTGAAGATCGCATGCGTTTCAACTGAGCATGAAATCTTGAGATTAACTTTTTGAATTAAATAGGTGTTTTATTTCCTAATTGGATCACTGAAGGTGCCTGTTTAGCTGACTCAATACGAAGCAAAAAGCAGAACGGATTTGGTACACGTAGTTAACACAAATTTTAAAATCTTTTATAGCATTAATGCTTATTGAATATAGGAAGTAATACTTGTTAATTTAAGGAAATGATTTTAAAAATTGCAAAATTGACTAAAAGACCGGTATAATTATGTATTTTATTTTACTTTTAAGAGCAATTATTACCCATTTGGTATACCTATTTAAGTACATACGCCTTTTAGTTTTAGCTAAATGTTTTTATTAGCTTACTGACGTATCACGATTTGATTATTCTGCATATTTTTAGAGAAGAAATCGGCATAATGAATTTCTGATATTTTTAGGCTAAAAAACTAACGTCATATAAAATGTTATGTAAGGAAAATATTGTAGAAACACAGCATAAAAATTAGAAAAGATAAGGCGCTGACATTTTACCTCTCACCTGCATACAAACTAACAGAGATAAAAACTTAAGTAATAGAAATAATTCTAAGCACAGATAACATTAAGTTGCATCTAGAAGAAACTGCAATAAATAAGGAACGTGGAATTAAAAGCTTGATAGATCAGATAAGTTGCAGTAGATTATGTAGAAGATATTGTATTATACTAGCTTCCGCCAGCGGTTTCACCCGGTCCCGAGGGAACTATAACTGTCCCTAATCGGATAAAACGTAGTCAATCTATATCTTATTTTCACATACAAGCTGTTGTTTTGCATCCTGGTGAAATTCAAGGACGTAGTTATGCTAGTAGTTACGTAGTTATGCCCAGTAGTTTTTGCTTGAGAGAGTACCAAATATACATAAATACATAAATTTTCAGAAATTTTCGCATTTTTAATATAAGATAACACTAGTAAGATCTATTAATTGCTAAGGGAAAACAATATAAGTTTTTAGATAGATCAGGGATGAGTTCTGTCTCGATATACTGAATTCAATTTCTGGTAAGCCAATCAATAGATAGATAGCATATTGAATTCCGCAGTTAGTCTAGTGGTCGCAAACATGTCTGCTGCGTTCCAAGTTCAATTTATTGGCGTTCACATAAAATTGTTTGTATGTGACTACATTGAGATGGATATGTTGCGTGATAGGAATGTCTATGGGTGAAAATGGAGCTGGAAGATTTTTATCGTATTTGATAGTGGCGCCTCTGTTTTTAAAACCTTTGCTATGGGTGTTGATAGATGGATACAATCTTTGTTTTTGTTCGAGTCTATTTTAGGAAAAATAGTATACTTAGGTAGGTACGTATACCTACATAACACTACAGAACCATATCTTCATTTAAATCGCGTAAAACTATACATATTCCAATTCGTCCATCTACATTGTCTAAAGTAACAGTTTACTCACAATTTCATATAATTACAAACTCACTAACGAGCTAATTGTTATTATTACGTAACAATTTCACGAGTGACTGTCACTTTTCTCCACAACGCTATTATACACACGAATACATTCCCGCCATTGTTCCAAATTTAAATTAAGGCGGTTACAACAAGTCTTCGGTGTGGTATAGACAAATGCAATCATATTTTTTTTATTGTTATTATATTTATTAAGTATATCAAGTTGAAAATTGGAAAAGTCTGAAAGATCATGCCAAAGAACAGTAGTCAAAATTGAAAACATTTATGAGGCACTATCTGTTAGATAGCTATCCAGAATTATATCTATAACTTGTATAACTGGCCGCTAGTCTTATCTATTACTAGCTTTTGCCCGCGACTTCGTTCGCGTGGTATAGTGACTTCCGGCAAATTTTCGGTTTTAACCACATAGTTCCCGATCTCGCGGGATCTCTTTAAAAATGAGATCAACGCCATCTATCTACGGAGTATAGGAACAGCTCGACATTTATAGTACGAAATTGAACTATAGATGGCGCTGTATGTCCGGAATAAATTTATTTTTTATTTTATTTTTTGAAATAAAAACTATCCTATGTCCTTTCTCAAGTTCCAAACTATGTCTATACCAAATTTCACACAAATCGGTTGAGTAGTTTAGGCGTGAAGAAAAGACAGACAGACAGACAGACAGACAGACAGAGTTACTTTCGCATTTATAATATTAATAAAAATAAAAAATTAATAAAAAATATTAATAAAAATTAAAAATTATTATAATATTAAAAATAATAAAAATAATATTAAAAATAAAAATATTAAAAATAAAAAATATTAATAAATATTAATAAGTTTGTTTGGATAAGTTTGGAAGTTTGGATTTGGATTTGGATATTCACCTATTTTACTTTCGATGTCGAGGTTCTTTAACAAACTAAAAACCTTTCAAAGATGTCTTGATGAAGCTTTTTGACCGCAGATCTATATTTAATATTTATTCGTCTAATCTTGATCGAAGTTCTATATGCAACACATTTAACCTCGAATGTAACCTGATGCATACGCATGACTCAATCTTGCAGACACAAAAAATATTGCTCTCGTTTTTATAACCGTCTCCAGTGCAGCGATAAAATTCGATACAGTTCAAATAGACGTTAGGAAACTCTAGACATATAATAGTGTGGAGAAGATACGTTGTGACGACACCGTGCGTACGACATGGAGTAGACATGTAACAGAGGTTAAACTTGACGCAAGCATAATTTGGAATATTTTGCTTTTTATTCAAATTAGAAAATTTAAAGGCTTTATAAGCCGTTTAGTAGATTTCAAGATTTACTTTTAAAGTAATCGGTTATATTTTTGACAGTCGTGAGAAATATTAAATCTTAGCTGAGCGTTCACGTTATTCTAAGGAGGTTGGAGCTTAGTTTCAGGTTATTCTGAGAAGTTTTATCCATTCAGTGCCCCCATTGTAAACATTATGAGCTTTCTTATTATTCTAAGGAGGTTGGAGATGGGTTTTAGGTTATTCTGAGAAGTTTTATCTATTCAGTGCCCCCATTGTAAACATTAATGATTGGATAGCTTAGATATAGAGAAGTGTACGGTGTATTTAATTTTAATGATTAATTTATTAAAGTCTGATCCTATATCTCTGTTGAATCTTTACTCTCTGGCTTCCATATCTCTTGTTATGCCTTACATAGCAACGTGTTGCAGAAAATGTAGATCCAGCATATACGTAGAACTGCATTGCAAAATACGTGTTATGCATTAACGCATAAAAAACAAATTTAAATAATTGCAGTAATCAACTAATAAAGGATTATGAAAACTGAATGTATTATGTTTACGGAAATTGTATGAGGAATTGTTTCTGTTTGTTACAAAAAAGCTGGCTGATATAATTATTTTGTTACAGGTATTACACAGTAATTTTTTTTTTGATTTAATCGAAATATTCTGTGATATTTAATACTAGCTTCTGCCAGCGGTTTCACCCGCGTCCCGTGGGAACTACTCGGCGCACCCGAATAAAAAGTAGCCTATAGCCTAGCCTAATGGGCTATCTAACACTGAAAGATTTTTTCAATCGGAGTGGTTCCTGAGATTAGCGCGTTCAAACAAAATCTTCAGCTTTATAATATTAGTATAGATATAGCTATCTTTTCTGAGATTCTCTGCTTACCTATTTACTGGAATTATTTCACAACTATACAAGAAACTCTTCATACGATAATTCTAATCGTTTTCTCAGCGATTAAGTGCGGTGATTAAAATGTTTCAATAGTGTCGCAAGTTGCATGAGGCTTCATATATTATTGACAGGCTGTTGTTGATTGATTACTTACACGTATATACCAAGAGTTTGTACTCTAAAAGCTAAGCATATTACACTGACCCTGATCAATTAATCAGATACAAGTTACATAGGCGTTCCCAAACGAAGAACCAAAATTACTACGCATTAACCAAAATGTTTGCATAACATTTAATAAACAAATTGTCTAATAAATTGAACCAGTTGAAGTATAAATTTATGAAGATTCTTAACTAAGCCCAATCGCTACTGCGTTGTTAAGTTTACATCATATAATTAAGCGAGCAATAAACAAGAGATTGGTACATGAAGTTGCGATCTTCTAAATAATATGGAGTTACTAAATCCAAAAGATATGTAGTTAAGTTGTGGTGGCAGCTTTATAATTTTGTAATAAGCCCGCCAGCTATCAAAGGTTATAAAACGATACTAATAAAAACTTGTCACAGAACTCAACGACAAGCTTTTATATGAATTTAATATTTTAAATACGAATGTTGTCATACTTTGCAGGTACAGCTATTCAATCAAGTTGATGGTAAAGAAATAATGTGATTCTGAAGATATTATGAAGACTGACCAATCAGAGAGCGTCAAATGAATGGTTGAACAAGATTTACCTCAATCTACTTTTTCTAGGTTTAGTCTTAATTTAAACCTATTTGGTGTCCAAGACCTCTTTTACTACACATATTTCGCATGTTTCTTCAGACCCATAATTAGTCAAAATATACCTAATTTTTGGCAATATTTTGTGACGCACAAAGACTATATTAGCCACTGTATGCAAATAAATCGAAAGCGTTACCGACCACCATCTACAACACGTTCTCTAAACATAGGTGCGTCGTTAGATTTTTATGAATTTGTTGTAACTTTTTGAAAATTATTAATGGTATTTTTTTGTTAATTTTGGAGTTTTACCTGCCGTCATTGACAAATCAAGCTGTGCTCTTTGAAAATAAGGTGTAACCATTTGTTTATAACCCAAAAGGGGGGGTTAAGAGTAAAATTATGGGGTTGTTGAGTTTTGGGAGAAACACATATTTTCGAAATATGTATTTGTAATAAACTAGCAGAATACAAATTAAATACATTTGAGATTTGCTTTAAAGTACTCTTTACTAGAAATCATTCGAGTGGAGTAGGTCGTGTTTTGCAATATTCACTTGTAATTATTTAGTAATGGAAAACTTCAGTGACAAGTCTTACATTCGCAAACGTGACAAAGGTCAGCAGTGCCAGCACCTCTGACATACACTATTGGTTTCTGACAAATTAAAGAATTGTTAGATAAACTACTGATTTTTATCTAACTATACAACCATTTATCGATTACGGTAAAGCAATTTTTATAGGCATAGTTCATGCTTAGCAGATCATGTATTCGAATTGAGAAGGTTAGTAGGTGCGACCGTCCCGTCGCATTAATTAATTATCCTAGGAATGTCGTCCCTTGCCGTGGTCAGGAATGCAGTTTATAATAAATCATACCTGAACCCTTTTAAGGATTAAAGAGAACAACAAGTAGATTCTAAGGCCAAGAAGTCAATGCTAAGCAAACACCATGCAGTTTGTCCATTACAAGTCGATTTATCGCCAATTCGCTAATAGATGTCTGACATAAAAACTGCATTTCCTAAAGAAATACCTGAAACACAGGTGCACCGTGAAAGTATTACAAAAAAGGTAACGAAGAAATTGATCTCGTCGCGCTTGTGAAAGCACGCAATCAAGTTGGTCGCGCGGACATCACGCGTGGCGCTGTACCGGAGTGAGCGCTTTCGGTCAAGCGGAGACTCTTGCGCATCTCGTGGGAATGTTTCCGAGGTATAAAAGAACGTAGCGTTGTGTTTAGCTGAACCATTGCTTTGCATGTACCCGCTCGCTCCATATACCCACTCCGGACAACACACAGGTATAAACAGTGTATGTGATAACGTGATAACAGTGATGTGATGTGCAGTGCGGTGGTCTGATAAGTCTGTTTTCTTTTGACAGAAAGTGCGGCGCGGTGACGTCATCATGCGGTTATATGTACTGGTAAATGTTGTTTTTGAGTTATATAAGAGTAATGCTTATTCGTAAGTGACGTAAAGTTCAAGTTTGTTTCTCAATCTTCATCAGAGTTGCGATTAGTTATTGTGTCCCTTCGTAATCGCTTTTATAGAACACGTTGACTTTTGAACTTGTAACTTTTGAGTTAATCATGAACCTACCTACAATGAAGTCATTCAAATACTGTCTTTACAGTTAGGTTCTTTACTGTCTTATACTATCGAAAATTACAGATATAAACAAGCCAGTCTAAATATTGATATGTAAATATCGGAACTAATATAAAAACTGCATGCATTAACCATTCAACCGTTGATAAATCGCAATTATTAAATTTCACGCAACTTTCGAGTTTGAGCGGTTTCAATTTCGTATGTAAATAAACGCGGTCTAAGGTCACGTTGAAAGCTGTAACATCTATATTTACATCTTATTATAATGCACTCTCGTCATTTAAGAAATCCAGTTTATAATCTTCCGCATAAGGTTAAAACAAAATACTTGTAATCTATACTAATATTATAAAGCTGAAGAGTTTATTTGTTTGAACGCGCTAATCTCAGGAACTACTGGTCCGATTTGAAAAATTCTTTCAGTGTTAGATAGCCTTATCGAGGAGGGCTATAGGCTCCTTTTTTCTGGGCGCGCGGAGTAGTGTCCACGGGACGCGGGTAAAACCGCTGAGATAATATCTAATTGTTAATCATCAGTAAGCATTAAATTAAACTGCAGTGCAATAAAATAGACCTAACAGCAAGGAAGTCTGGATGTCTAAAGCTTCTAATGATATAGGTTTATAGCTATTGATTGGAAAGCAATCATGTTAACACAGATGGAAATCCTTTCTCGGAATGCCTTTTACTTACTTCATTGGAAGAGATTCTTACACTTCACAGAGAATATCCTATAATGATCCATAAACTCGTAGAATCAGCTGAAGGTTACTCCGAGCTAAGATCAACAGAAAGTGCACCTAAAAAGTTTTGCTTAGAGTTCGAAATTGCATGACAGGCGCTTCTAGAACCGATTCAAGCTTTTATGTTGACAAACAATTGACAACCGATATGAATCGCACATTTCTGAAGTTTTCGACTGACAACATCAGGTCACGGTACCCGAATCTGTAAAATTTTACCAATCAAACATTAACCTACCATCATTGTGATCAGGTGGAAAATCTATTGCAGAAATTTGACAGAATGTGGTAACTTGATGTGCTGTCGTCTGTACTTCATCGTAGTATTACCAGTATTACATAAGTACGCAATTATATTGGGCTTGGCTTCCAATTAATGACATTATAGTTATCTGATAATGGCAACGTTAAATCGCATTGCGTGTATTTTTAGCGTGGTCATGACCCGGTCGATGACCAAAATCTGACCTGAACTATTGCCAAAACTAGTTATCTAAGCAAAATAATAGTATTTTATACTTATTACTCACTCTCTCGTCTCTATATAAATATTTTTGTCAGTAAGGCACACCAATTATTATGAGTGAAGATTGCCTTAACCGATTTGCATGTTCATTGATTTGTTGGATTTGTTTCCGTGCCAAAACTAAGATTTTTTACAAAAAATTCGAAAACTTAATAAAAACTGTTGGATCTTCGCAGTATCAAATCTGTAATTTGCTAATATCTAATCTTTGAAGTACAGTATTGATAATTACCGAAGGGAAATTGTGCATAAACTTAAGCGATTCATCGTCCAGCTCCCAGGATACCTCTTACAGAAATAATTCTTATAAAGAGGAAATGTCTATGTGGTAATAGCAATAAACTATTAAGTCTTACAAGCCTTTTTTGATGTTGCAAATATATTAATGCTGTGTATCTGTAAAAAATAAAATATTACGACTGATTATAAATCTTAGTTTAGATTCAATTTCGATATGCTTGTCAATAAGGCGAGATTACACCGCGATAATGTAATATTACCTAATATTATGGATCTTTTAAACTTACACACTCAAGTATATGGCGGCTGAAAGTTGGCATTGTATCAGTGAACTTACTATGAAAACTTAGGATTTGTGATTTCAATCATTTTGTGGGGTATTAAGTAGTTGGCAGATTAAATGAGACAAAGCAAAGAAACAAAAGACGATTAATTTCATACCTACTTACCACATGTCGCTGATTTTCAAAGAAGTTAAGGGCAGTTTTCGGAGTCGTAAAGAAGAGTATAAAAACCTATTTTTTTAATCTTTCAACAAACTATTTCAGATTGGTAACACATTTTCCCCTAGTCAGCTTTAAGCTATGTTATTTATGTCTCATCTTTTAATAGGCAATACTTGAAGACGTCTTAATGGAAAAGGCTGTTATAATATTGTGTCATCATAATTAAAATATACGGTTGCTCAATGCTGGTGATATAACACCTAAAATGAGGATCACTCTTTGTAATTAAGTTCATAACTATGTTCGTTTTGATTGATCAATATTATGACGGCCATCAATCATCATCAACTTGTACTAAAACTATTGAATATAATTAAGTCTCTGAGCTTTCTATTGTTATAAGG
>NWSH02000535.1:5728928-5747041 GCA_002382865.2 Heliothis virescens
TTAACGCTCACCACGCAGCTTCGGCTTGCTGGCCGGCGCTGCCGGCCAGCCTCAGCCGCGGTGCGAGTGTTTACAAACCACCTGCTCCTCAACTCGCGGCCCGCTCGCCCCTCCGCGCCTACGCGATTTTGAATTACACTCTAGGGGTAGGGCAGACAAGACTGCGTGGAGTCGGATTTACAGCAATTCATTTCTGTCATTAAAACCTAACTTTCAGCTAATATTCTAGGATATATTATTTTTTGGACATTCGCTTACAATGCAAAAACTAAACACAAACAATAGCGCCCGCTGCACGAGCCGCATGCTGAAAGCGGTCTCTGATTGGTCAAAACCGTTCACGCGTTCTTCCTCCCCGCACCGCGTCAAATTTGCTTTATTATCAAGTTGCCCAAATATCATGTAGCAATATAATAATGACCGTGGCAATGTGATAAATATATGAAGTTTTAGATAGTACTTGATCACTCAGCCCGATAGAGCTAAACATTATTCATAATGATCGCACATTATGAATAAACCCGCATTAATCACCTAGTCCATAACATATATATTACTCAGGCCTTATCTTCAATACCTAAATAAAATTCAGTGTCCTTAGCATTTGCTGAAATTTAAAATATCTATTGAAATTTCGTAACGTATTTAAATTTACAAAATTTAAAACAAATATTTGTATTTCTAATGTCATTTGAAATAAAGCTATGAAAACCACTTTGCGGTCTAAATAGCAAACATAAGTTTATGTTGAAGATGAAATTGACGCAAACCGCAGAGAATTTAGGCATTTAAAAAAGAAAAATGCGTATGGATCGCAGATCGCTGTCAACTGTACGTATCATCATTCGTAAATAATTTTAATCATGTCTGTATATGAAAAAAAACCAACCGTTAACTCAAGTTTCAAAAATTTTTGCTCAAAATCACTAGAATGTTGTCCATAAAGTTGCCGCAAGTGTAATAATGGAAACTTTACATAAAATGACTATTTTGTTACAAACTAGATAGGTCTATCATCGTGTTTTGTAATTCTCGCAATGCACTTGCGTCTACGCATCAATGTCTGTGATGAGCGAACGCGTGCGCGCGCCGTAATTCTTTCGAGTCATAACGTACATACAAAATAAAGAAATAATATTTTTGATTGAATCATTATTTTTTTTATCTAGGTACAATTCATATGTTAATCACTGTAAATAAAGCAACATTGAGTAAAAATTTAAAGATAATTATAGATGTTTAAAGATATATAAAAATTCAGTTTTATAGAGCGAAACGAATCGTGGAAAAAACAATAAGGTTATTGACCCCAATGGAGAAGTCTTGCAATTTTTATGCAAAATGCAAATGAACGTTATTTCTAGTGCTTTTAGGACATTATATCACATATATATAATAATCATCTACTATTAAGCCGACGGAATATATCAGCAAATTATGCAACACCTAATAAGATAATTTAATGGCGGAAATATGCGCATAATCTCACTAATTCCGTAAAAAACGGAAATAATTACGTAATACCATAAGCGGCGTCTACCGCGTGTTATGTGTTATACGATGCATACTGTAATGTGTGTAATTGCAGTTATAAAAAGCTACAACATTTGTGGCCATAAATCACTGTCCTACTTTTTAGAAGACCTATTTCTAATGAGCACTTGTGTTAATTAATATAAATTTATTTTAGCCAAGTATTTTCTGTAAATACGTGACGTAAAATACTGAATTGATTCCAGGATCTCACTGTATTATTATTATAAAAACACATCATAAAATTATTTATTGTATGAATATCACAGTTGAAAGTGAACTCTGGTATGTAAAAGTTCTATAACAGAAAGAAGCAAAACTTTGTTGCAACCCATAAGCTCTCACTATTACAAGTTACTTAAACAACAATAGTTTACTACTACTATAAGACCTATTTGTTTGAACGCGCTAATCTCAGGAACTACTGGTCCGATTTGAAAAATTCTTTCAGTGTTAGATAGCCTTATCGAGGAGGGCTATAGGCTCCTTTTTTCTGGGCGCGCGGAGTAGTGTCCACGGGACGCGGGTAAAACCGCTGAGATAATATCTAATTGTTAATCATCAGTAAGCATTAAATTAAACTGCAGTGCAATAAAATAGACCTAACAGCAAGGAAGTCTGGATGTCTAAAGCTTCTAATGATATAGGTTTATAGCTATTGATTGGAAAGCAATCATGTTAACACAGATGGAAATCCTTTCTCGGAATGCCTTTTACTTACTTCATTGGAAGAGATTCTTACACTTCACAGAGAATATCCTATAATGATCCATAAACTCGTAGAATCAGCTGAAGGTTACTCCGAGCTAAGATCAACAGAAAGTGCACCTAAAAAGTTTTGCTTAGAGTTCGAAATTGCATGACAGGCGCTTCTAGAACCGATTCAAGCTTTTATGTTGACAAACAATTGACAACCGATATGAATCGCACATTTCTGAAGTTTTCGACTGACAACATCAGGTCACGGTACCCGAATCTGTAAAATTTTACCAATCAAACATTAACCTACCATCATTGTGATCAGGTGGAAAATCTATTGCAGAAATTTGACAGAATGTGGTAACTTGATGTGCTGTCGTCTGTACTTCATCGTAGTATTACCAGTATTACATAAGTACGCAATTATATTGGGCTTGGCTTCCAATTAATGACATTATAGTTATCTGATAATGGCAACGTTAAATCGCATTGCGTGTATTTTTAGCGTGGTCATGACCCGGTCGATGACCAAAATCTGACCTGAACTATTGCCAAAACTAGTTATCTAAGCAAAATAATAGTATTTTATACTTATTACTCACTCTCTCGTCTCTATATAAATATTTTTGTCAGTAAGGCACACCAATTATTATGAGTGAAGATTGCCTTAACCGATTTGCATGTTCATTGATTTGTTGGATTTGTTTCCGTGCCAAAACTAAGATTTTTTACAAAAAATTCGAAAACTTAATAAAAACTGTTGGATCTTCGCAGTATCAAATCTGTAATTTGCTAATATCTAATCTTTGAAGTACAGTATTGATAATTACCGAAGGGAAATTGTGCATAAACTTAAGCGATTCATCGTCCAGCTCCCAGGATACCTCTTACAGAAATAATTCTTATAAAGAGGAAATGTCTATGTGGTAATAGCAATAAACTATTAAGTCTTACAAGCCTTTTTTGATGTTGCAAATATATTAATGCTGTGTATCTGTAAAAAATAAAATATTACGACTGATTATAAATCTTAGTTTAGATTCAATTTCGATATGCTTGTCAATAAGGCGAGATTACACCGCGATAATGTAATATTACCTAATATTATGGATCTTTTAAACTTACACACTCAAGTATATGGCGGCTGAAAGTTGGCATTGTATCAGTGAACTTACTATGAAAACTTAGGATTTGTGATTTCAATCATTTTGTGGGGTATTAAGTAGTTGGCAGATTAAATGAGACAAAGCAAAGAAACAAAAGACGATTAATTTCATACCTACTTACCACATGTCGCTGATTTTCAAAGAAGTTAAGGGCAGTTTTCGGAGTCGTAAAGAAGAGTATAAAAACCTATTTTTTTAATCTTTCAACAAACTATTTCAGATTGGTAACACATTTTCCCCTAGTCAGCTTTAAGCTATGTTATTTATGTCTCATCTTTTAATAGGCAATACTTGAAGACGTCTTAATGGAAAAGGCTGTTATAATATTGTGTCATCATAATTAAAATATACGGTTGCTCAATGCTGGTGATATAACACCTAAAATGAGGATCACTCTTTGTAATTAAGTTCATAACTATGTTCGTTTTGATTGATCAATATTATGACGGCCATCAATCATCATCAACTTGTACTAAAACTATTGAATATAATTAAGTCTCTGAGCTTTCTATTGTTATAAGGTAGGTCTTATAGTAGTAGTAAAACTATTGTTGTTAAGTAACTTGTGAATAGTGAGAGCTTATGGGTTGCAACAAAGTTTTGCTTCTTCTGTTATAGAAACTTTTACATACCAGAGTTCACTTTCAACTGTGATATTCATACAATAAATAATTTTATGATGTGTTTTTATAATAATAATACAGTGAGATCCTGGAATCAATTCAGTATTTTACGTCACGTATTTACAGAAAATACTTGGCTAAAATAAATTATATTAATTAACGCAAGTGCTCATTAGAAATAGGTCTTCTAAAAAGTAGGACAGTGATTTATGGCCACAAATGTGTAGCTTTTTATAACTGCAATTACACACATTACAGATGCATCGTATAACACATAACACGCGGTAGACGCTTATGGTCATACGTAATTATTTCCGTTTTTTACGGAATTAGTGAGATTATGCGCATATTTTCCGCATTAAATTATCTTATTAGGTGCTTGCATAATTTGCTGATATATTCCGTCGGCTTAATATGTAGATGATTATTATATAATTGTGATATAATGTCCGTAAAGCACTAGAAATTAACGTTCATTTGCATTTTGCATAAAAATTGCAAGACTTCTCCATTGGGGTCAATAACCTTATTGTTTTTCCACGATTCGTTTCGCTCTATAAAACTGAATTTTTATATATCTTTAAACATCTATAATTATCTTTAAATTTTTACTCAATGTTGCTTTATTTAACAGTGATTAACATATGAATTGTACCTAGATAAAAAACAATAACTGAATTCAATCAAAAATATTATTTCTTTATTTTGTATGTACGTTATGACTCGACGAATTACGGCGCGCGCACGCGTTCGCTCATCACAGACATTGATGCGTAGACGCAAGTGCATTGCGAGAATTACAAAACACGATGATAGACTCATCTAGTTATGTAACAAAATAGTCATTTTATGTAAATGTTTCCATTATTACACTTGCGGCAACTTTATGGACAACATTCTAGTGATATATTGAGCAAAAATTTTTGAAACTTGAGTTACGGTTGGTTTTTTTTTCATATACAGACATGATTAAAATTATTTCACGAATGATGATACGTACAGTTGACAGCGATCTGCGATCCATACGCATTTTTCTTTTTTTAATGGCCTAAATTCTCTGCGGTTTGCGTCAATTTCATCTTCAACATAACTTATGTTTGCTATTTAGACCGCAAAAGTGGTTTTCAGTAGCTTTATTTCAAATGACATTAGAAATACAAATATTTGTTTTAAATTTTGTAAATTTAAATACGTTACGAAAATTCAATTAGATATTTTAAATTCAGCAAATGCTAAGGACACTTGAATTTTATTTAGGTATTGAAGATAAGGCCTGAGTAATATATATGTTATGGACTAGGTGATTAATGCGGGCTTTATTCATAATGTGCGATCATTATGAATAATGTTTAGCTCTATCGGGCTGAGTGATCAAGTACTATCTAAACTTCATTATTTATCACATTGCACGGTCATTATTATATNATGTTATGGACTAGGTGATTAATGCGGGCATTATTCATAATGTGCGAGCATTATGAATAATGTTTAGCTCTATCGGGCTGAGTGATCAAGTACTATCTAAACTTCATTATTTATCACATTGCACGGTCATTATTATATTGCTACATGACATTTGGGCAACTTGATAATAAAGCTAAATTTGACGCGGTGCGGGGAGGGAAGAAAGCGTGACACGGTTTGACCAATCAGAGACCGCTATTCAGCATGCGGCTCGTGCAACGGGCGCTATTGTTTGTGTTTAATTTTGCATTGTAAGCGAATTGTCCAAAAAATATATATCCTAGAATATTAGCTGAAAGTTAGGTTTTAATGACAGAAACGAATTGCTGTAAATCCGACTCCACGCAGTCTTGTCTGCCCTACCCCTAGAGTGTAATTCAAAATCGCGTAGGCGCGGAGGGGCGAGGCGGGCCGCGAGTTGAGGAGCAGGTGGTTGTAACACTCGCCACCGCGGCTGAGGCTGGCCGGCAGCGCCGGCCAGCAAGCCGAAGCTGCGGTGGTGAGCGTTAAACCTATCTTCGACGATAAACTCGCGTGGGACCGCCGGAACCCCGCAGCGCCGGAGCCGTGGCAGAAATCATGCCTGCTGTAAAAAACTGAATTTACCTCAATGACGTTCCAAGCTTTACAAAATCTGACTGATTACTTAAATTGTTAAACATTTAGTTTATTTTAAGTAACAATACAATGAAAAATTACTAATTAAATTTGTATTACTCTGCCCAAAGGGCGAAGTACAATATGTAGAATGCCCGGTCAATTTGATTATTTGAATGAACGGTATTAAATTGCTCTCTCAGATTGGGCATTTTTCATAATGACCGGACATTATGTATAAGGCACAATTTATCATTTGGACCATAACATATATGGTAAAATACACACATCAAATCTACCTGTTTCAAATAAAGCACAGTATAATGCAGACTGTGTAAAACCTGAAGATGTACCGTGAATAGTAATGCTTTCTTCGTCATTTTGCATGCCGTCAGCATACGTATAATCTTGAAAAATATAATGTACCTACTGTTGTTTGCAATGATAAAAGTTTAAGGGCCTGTAGCGAATGAATTCAATTCCAATCAATTATGTAATTTAACTTTAAACAACAGCAATCGTGGTTTTCTAAACGTTAAAATATCTGGAATTTTTTAATTGAATTGAATGATGAATTTTAAGAATTTTTGTCTATTCGTAATAGTTTGCTTACATTGCAGACTTTTTGCATACAATCGATTTCAGACCTCTCCATTTACCGTTAGCAAAATCAACGGTTTTGTCTATTTTACACGTGTCTAATATTTTTCTTGTACCCATAAGCATAAGTAAGCCAAAACAAAAGAGGAACGAGCCAAACACATTTAAATTACAGTTATCTAAAGTTGGCAGGAGTGAGGTCGTAACTAGGAAACGTATTGTTATTCGGTGTCGCAATCCTGAACTGGACACTGGCCTCAGACTTTCTCTGAACATTTATATCAGCTCCCGACGATTACTTTCATCTCGCATTGCATCGGTAACCGCACGAACATGTCGAGATCATCGCTTGACACCACTCAGTGATGCATTGTAATTATTTCTACATTTGTATCAAACACATATATGTAATACTATGCGGATATTGCTATTTATTACAATCGTTAAAACTTCTTACACTCAGAAGTAAAGCTCATTCACTTTTTCATCTTGATCTGAAACCAATTATGTAGTAGGAATTATTGCAAGTGAACTAATGAACTGCGGATGTAAAATTCGCACCGAGTCGCCGGCGAACGTGTAACTGTTACATAATTTCATAGTTACAACTTCCACATAATGTGAACATGTCGTTAATTAATCAGCGAGGTAACCATCGAGAACCTGAGGTCGTGGAAAGTCGCAGGCGTACCGGGTCGCGCGCACCGCGAGAAAATCACTGTTGCGCAAGCGACAGATCGCAAGGAGTGATAACACATCCACACACCACTAGCCATGCTTTTGTGAACAGCTTACTGAACAATCATAATTGTTTTTTCATAATTGTTAAAAAAAATAATTGATAAAATTAATATTAGGTACGTATAGGGCCAGTTATAAAAAAGTGGTCTAAATATCTATAGCATTATCTATCAGATTGCTATCTAGAACTATATCTGGATCCTCGGAAACTGGCCGTTAAAATCTTAAGACTAAGTAAAGGAGAAATTCCAATAATCGGACATATGTGCATTAATTTATATGCGGATACGTGCATAATGCGACATGATCATCAGGCATCATTGCCTCGTAACAGATGTAAAATTTCACAAGATTTACTCAATGTTGGAATACTAAGAAATAAATATAATGTTACCTAATTGCAGTGCTCGCTTAGAGAGTGAACGATGAGACAAGCACGCAAGCAGTTAATGGGACGTTGTACAGATGGTCACTGCTGGTACACATGCCATTGAGAACAACTACATCTCTCTATACCTGTTTGAAATACTGCCTAATAGAGTCGTATGTAGACAGGTGCATAGGTACTACACGTGTACCGTTGAACTATGATGTTATTAGTTGCAAATAATAGAATGTCGGCTTATATGCAAACATCTGAACGTCTACATATTGTAACGCGGAAATTAAATACTAATTAATTAATGGATAATCGAATGACACTCCGGGGCTATTTATTACTATTTATTTAAAAATCAAATAAATAGTAATGTCATATTTATTTTTTACTTGATATTAATCAATAATTTATATCAATTCCAGGTGCTGGTTTTTGTGGTGTTGGCGACGACAACTGCAGATCCAGATCCGAAGAAATACAAGTCAGAAGTAAAAGATAAAGACAAACAAACAAATGCAACACTAACGGCAGATGAGAAGAAATTCCTCAGAGATGTTGAAGCTAAGTATGGCATCAACAAAGAAGCACCAAAAGAAGAGAAAAAGAATGTTAGTGAAGATAAATCAAAACCACAGCAACCTGGAAAACTAGCCTTCCCGGCTGTTATAGCTATTGAAATCGTGAACGATACTGAAAAATCAAAAGGCAAGCGTACCATCGATGCCAATCTTGGATACGGATACAAAACAAACAACGGCTACACCTATTCCTACTTCGGAAAACCTGCACAAGAAAAGGGAAAATTCATGATCTATCCTTATTCCCAAGAAGATATTCCTCCAGCAAATACTCATTCCTACAATCATTATGATCAATCAGGTCAAAAGCTTAAAACCAGCGTCGAAATTCAGACTTCACAAGCCTTTGAATTGGTGCCTGTGAAAGAAGAGAAACCTGCTTATCACTATGAGAAACCCTCGGTTGAGTTTAACACACCAGCGCCCCAGCCTGCATCCTACTTATCGTCTGAACAAAGCGGCAACTCTTACCAACATCCCTCTACACTGTACACTACATACAATGGTGAACAATTCTCAGGCTTAAGCGGGCAGTTCCCTTCTGTCATGCCAGATTACTTAGTTGACCCAACCCAGCTGATCAAAAACCCAGAATACCAAAACGTTGGATTGACCCAAGATCATTTACGTACACCTGGTTCTCATTTAGAACAGAAGGTGGTTCCTGTTTTAGTGTTGAGAATACCAAGCTCTTCTCTGACAAACCCCTCTGCTGAACTGTACGCTAATCTACCACAAAACTACCCATTGTCGAATTACTTAAACCATTTGAACTTACAAGAGTTGGTTAACCAGTACTTCAAAAAAGCTGGATACAGGTTTGCTCCTCAAGTAATGGCATATCCTAGTTCTCAAAGCCTCGAGAGTCAAAGCCAGGAGAGTTATAGCCATGGCGGCCATGGTCAGAGTGGATCCTCCCAACAGGAGCCTCAGCACTACGCTAACCCATACGTCCAGCCCACATACACACAAGCTCATCTTTCTGCTGGAGTACAATACTCTGCTGTACAACCTGTTATGGCTAGATACCCATCCAGCTATATTCGTCACCAGTACATGACGATGCCTCAAGGATATTCCATTTACAAACAACCTTCGCAGCCACAGAAGACTGAGTACCAATATCAATATACACCACAGTCCGCTGTATCCTCACAAAAGTTTTACCTGCCGTCATCACAATACGAACAAGAAACCGAACATGTTGGTTCACAAGAAATTCAAGATCATCAAGCATCTCTGAACCAAGGAGGAGCCGGTGCTCATTACACTAGTGGTCAGGTTCAATATGAAGCACCCGCACAGGTCAGTGCTGGCTATGAGAATGTGACTCCTGGGGCTGAGTACAGAACTCCGGGTGCTGAATATGGTACTCCCGGTGTTGAATACGGAACACCCGCGCCGCATGCCGAGGCAGAGTATGAACATTCAAATACTGTTGCGCCTAATTACGGATCTCATGAACAATACTCGCAATCAGTGTCGGCCGGATACGAATCAGCAGTAACTTCTGCACCCTCTTACGAAGGAGCTAAAGAATCGGCTGTGTCTCATATTTCCAATGAATACTTTACCCGAATTCAACACACTCAGCAACAGCCAGAATCTCAGTCAGTATATCAATCGCAAAACTTACAATCAAGCCACGCCTCGCAATCAGATTTAGGTGGCCAGCAAAATTATGTGTATGAGCAACAAGACCAACAGTCAGATGACGAAGGTCTAGTCCTATCAGAGAACTACCCCAGCAAGGATCACACAGTGGCGACCGTATTACCGACCCACTACAAGGCTGGCAAACAGAACTCTGGAGCTATTCAGTCTGTAAGCTACGTCACTCCTATGCCTCATTCAAAGTACCAATTGCCATACAAAGTCATGGTGCCTCAAACCTACCTTCACAATCCGTCAACGGAGAAGGTGTCGTACGTGAACTCTCATCCGATGTCTTCATCATACAGCCAGTCGGTTCTTCAGCAAGACTATAATCCTGAAGCGGAATACACGATAGGCTACCGTCACGTGCCGCCAGTGGGTAAACAGAAGCCCCCATCTTTTCCAAGAAATTACCACTCACACCCTAAACGCATGGTGAAGCCAGAACACAAGAACGAGTCGGGTCCAACGCCATTCTCTAAGAACAAAAGCGAGAGAAATGAAAAGAAAAGAACATCGTCATAAGTTATGCTAGATCAAATGTCAGTTGTTAAGAATAGTTAGGGTACTGTAAATATAGGAGCTAATAACGAATAAAAGAATGAAGATTGATGATTTTCAAAGAGGGATGGATTTAACAAGGTGGCATGAAAGAGAAAGAGGAAAGGATTCTTATGATTACTAATATACGCCATGAAATTAAGTAACAAGTGAGATTAGACGCACTTAAGTGACTTTGTTGGCTAACATCTCGACGGTTGCCTAATATGAAAGTGAGTAGAGTATTCATCAAGCACCATTTAAATGTAAATAACACATTATGTACAAGAAGAGGCTGTTGTTAAAAGCAATATACACCACAGCAATATCTAAGTAGAACGCAATATTATAAAACAATGCTTTGAATTATTTATTACAAAATTAGTTTTCGTGTCTTCTTCCTAATATGATGTGCAATAATTTGGGATAGGTCTTTACTTAGTGTAAGTTTAATTATTTAATAAAGATCGCAAATGATTGTATTTTAATAAATACCTATATTTTATTACCTATCCGTCCATCGCTTTGTGAATTATTAGCACCCGTAGTATGAAGTAATATTTCTATGGATTAAATGATTGATTTTATAGGAAGCGATGAAAGGAATACGTTATGTAACTTTATTTGATCTATCATAGTGTTATTGACAATAATTTTGAAACAAATGACACTACTTATTACAATATGAAGACATCAACAACTTATTGAAGAATAGTCATAACATTGAATGTTATAGTGTAGCTGTTGAAACACGAAACTCAACAATTTAAAGTTTAATAATGGCGTCCAAAGTCGATTGTCGGTCACGGCTGCTGTTCTTATGTAAGGAAATCAGCCAGCTGCGCAGGACATATTATAGTGCACAACCTTTTGTACTGACACAGGTGCACTCCCTATTCCCTCACTCTCATACCCCGATGGAACGGAAAATCCGACACGACTGGATGCTCTCAGCTGCACGGGTGTATCTATAACCAACTTCTACACTCCTAAAAAAGGTTAATGAACCATAAAGGCATCTGTAAAATGATAGATATTTTAATTAAAATCATAATTTATACCCATATTTCATGACTTATTAATTTCTCGCGATTCTATCTAGCTTAGCTGGTAATGATAGGTACAATTATGAAAGATCGTATACTCACATCTTACGTACTGTAATTTTCTTTATCACGAACATCGTCTGTTTTACGATTAATATATCTTTAAACAAAAAATAAATGCACGAAGTTTAATCTGTTAGCTAAGAATGATTTGTTTTACGACAGTTTAATTTAACTACATATTAATTTTCTTTTTGTTAATTAATGAGTGTTTTCTGAAATATTCTAAGTGAGATTTTTGCACTGCAGCGTGCAAAACATATCTACACATACACGATTTCTTGGTTCATATTTATTTTAAAATGTTATGAAACGAATATTTGTCTTGGTTACGTAGATTACCTTTCTCTATAACACTTACAAATACCTATAATTTCATTAAAATACATGTTTCTCTGTTCTATTTGTTAACGATTGAACCTGGCAGGGCTGGCTGGCATAATAGGTGCAGGCTATATGACGAAATAAATAGAGCCTATGAAGTTTCAAATCGTTACCGCAGTTTTGTAGTCTATTTAATGCAAACAAACCAACAATTAAATATCTCCTTATATAATAGGTACCCTTGTAGATACCCATAATGTAAAAATGAATCTTTTTTTTAATACCATTGCCAAGAGAAAATCCTCTTGCACTAACATTACTTTTGTAATTATTTATATTCACTGGATAATTACGGATATAGAGATTATATAGCTAAGATTGGAAGAAGGTAACGTTCACAGGATGGATGAGGGCTACCCTAGTTTTGCTGTCAGGTGTGTGAAAACGATTCACGGATACATAACATATTTATATACTGCGTGTATCTGGTAAGTATCAAGATAGAAAGTAACGTTGAACATATCAGCTTGTAAACGTGGTTTTAATAAGAACTATTAACTGGCTTCAGTGCTTTCATCAATATAATGGTTTACTAAAACTGGTACATTTTAAAACCAAACTGAAGCTGGAAAAGAACATCGATAAAAAAAGACTAAGGTTTGACGTTTGCGCCTAAACAAATTATCAGATGTAACCACAGAAAAAATATCTATGGATGTAACTTTGCTGATATGTGTTTTGAGTTGTTTTCAGTTTCGCTTAAAATGATTGGTGAATAGTGAGACAGCAAAATAGTTGCCTATATTTATTTAATTTTATACTGAGTAAAATAATGCATCTTACAAATCAATTATCGAGTGTTGTAAATCCGATCCAGAGTTTATTAAGGTTATTTATTCCCTGAAACTTTGAGAAAGTTAACTCAATAGGTATTAAGAGAAACTTCTCGAAGCAAATAGCAAAAACTTTATCAATTCTTAACTCAAACCACCAACTAGGATATAAAGAGTCGACATTAAACTTTCTTGTTCGCAAACTTGAAATCTATAATTGGATAAAGAAGCTTGACCAGGAAACCCTACTAATTGCCACTTGAAGTAACAAAAAGTGGTCGCACCAGTGTTAGTGTTATCACAGGGGGTTGGGCGGGTTGGGTGACTGGGTGTGCGCATTTCACTCTCGTTTCCTTCCCAAGTTCCGCGTTTTCCAGTTACCAGTACTTGCTATGAGGAATCAGGAAGGCAAGGAGCAAGCTATCATTAGATTGAGCGCAGCCGTTGTAAAAGCGGACGGAACCTTTAGTAGTTAAGTCTCTGTATTTTATTCAGCCAATAAATATTTATGATAGACGCACTGTCGTTAAGTTTTACTGCCTTATCTGTTCTGGTAGTGAGTTTAATGTTTATTGATAATGCATCATGGACTGTAAAGTTAATTTATTAACAGCATCAATATACTGAAAATTATCCCGAGTGGCCACTAAATATCGATACAATTATGCAACTTATTCCCTAGAGCAAAAATCAAAGACGTTTGCCAGTTATCAGTATCAAAGTTGCAGCTGTTAGACCAATGATACAGTCATTTAAAGATATTATACACCTCATTACTGCGGCCGATAGTAAACTGTGTACATTACTCATGTCACACGTACCTACATTATAAATCGTTAGTGCAGTTTGTCACGTAATGGAATCTGTTCTAAGTCTGTCCATCATGATCGGCCATTACGTCATTAATCTTCGTAGAATTTTCAGTGGAGATCATCGTAATTATATTGTAATGTTTGATTGGTATAAGATGAATGTGACGAAAGTAAAACAATTGTTGTCTAACGTGGTATTGCGAGATCATGTTATCGGCTTCGTCAAAAGGAGTCGAGAAGGTTTTTTTATTTCCATAACTAACTTTAGAAGAGAGTTTGATCCTCCTGTACCACATACGTACGCACAAATAGAAACGCGTTAATAGTATTAGCCTTAACAAAAAGTAGTAGGCAACAGTACCGTTCATTTTTATATGGCAATAACGTTATTTTGTTATTTCAATTCTCAGTCATTATAACACAACAATAAAAGCCAAATTTCACAGAGCAGAAAAACAAATGGGTCTCCAAACTACTCGCTGCATTCTGTATTTGCGCAGGCGCTTAGCAAACTGGCGTTCGAGTTTTCAAGGAAATGCCGCGGAAACGGGCAATTTTCAATCACTGGAGCTAATACTTAGTGATGTAGTGCTGTGTAGCAGTTAGTAGGAGCACGTGATAATTGAGCCTCGGGGTAATATGCAGTCGTGGTGGTCTGGAGGGCTGATAATAATAGACTGGTGTGGAAGTTGTGTTAGTGCAGGAACCATTGTAGGCGGAACACAAGCAAGATCTTGTTTGGAGAGGTGAGTGTCTTTTTTGGATAGGCACTTAATTTTAGTGTAGTAGTAAAAAGGATTTATAGACTTTTCCAATTTTTAATGACCTATTTTACTAGTGCCTATTTTTGTAAGTATATAAGGTTGTCTGGAAGAGATCGCTTTTAACAATAAGACCGCCCATTATGTCCCTACTATGCCTACTTTAATTAGTTTAAGTTCTAAAATTAAAAAATGGTGTACCTAATAAAGTATATCTATGTATCTATCTATACTTTTACATGTATGTATGATTTTTTTTGCTGCAAGCAATATTTTATGCTGCAATATTTCGAAAAAAGAAGTGTAACTTTATTGTTACACCTAGACGAACAATACAACGAAAGGAAACGTTTGCTAAATACTTTTAATACGACAATGACATACAAGGTGTGAATTATATCGGTGGATCGGACTAATAAACAATAGTTTCCCTTTCTAGATGAGTTGATAGCTTTGTTAACTTATACACTGGGAAGTTATGGCGCTCAGTAGGAAACTTGACGGGTGTCTTTATGCCGCACGACTTGGTAAAGAAATAAAGACGTTTAGACCACACGATTTGCTTGATTAGGTGGTAGGTACGATATTGTTGGAATCAAAAATGTGTTTTTTAAGTTGAGATGCTTTCATCTCTAAAGCTTTTGGAACTCATTTTTTTCTCTATCTTTTCTACCCTTTCAATCGGCATATTATATTTATTACATATATTAATTCACTAGATAATTTACGAATTTATGAAAAATACTAAATAAAACAATGTTTGTGAATAAAAGAAAATTTGGTACTTAAATACAATTAAAATAAAACACATTTTTATAAATAACTTTGGAGCTATACAACTCAATGTGCTATTTTACACTTAATTATTTCAGAGAACATTCTGACTTGTTATACCTTATCGGGTGATTTAAAAGTCCCTATTACATAATGTAAAGCTAAGTAAATGTTAAAGGTACCCTTTAAGACGATTAGGTCCGCCCTAGGCGTGGAAATGTTAACGCTCCGAGAAGATGCACATTGCTACTCAAAGTTTTGCTTTATTTAATTACACGATAACGGCCAGTTTCATAGGTTGTCTAAAGCTCTAGATAGCGAAATTAAAAACATTTTTATGGCACTATCTCTCAGACAGTTATCTAAAACTTTATATGGAACTTGTGAAACTAACCGAAACTATGTCATTTTATATATCGGCTTCAATTATGGCCTTTATTATGAAATTGTAGTAGTCGGTATTTTGTGGTAGGTGACTAATTTTAAATTAAGATGATGGATATTTCTTTAGTTTTTCTTTAAATTAAAAACATTTAGAATGAAATACAAACGGTAGACATTAATCTTTATTATTTAATTCTATCGATTCTTGTCAATTAATCTAATAATCTCATATCGAAACCATCTGATTAGCCCATTAACAGCCATGAGAACTTTCTTATGGGTGTATTGGGTATAAATAACTATATTTCGCCACCATTTTGTTAATAAATTAAGGTGGTATCACAACTCATCATTTCATAAGACACGTGTTATATCTGTATCATATGGAAATATGGTTTGATCCCATTTGGACATTTCGATATTTGGCAATTTGATTGATTTGTTATATGCTTTTGCTTTCAAATAAGGTACTTATGTTCTACCAATTCTGGAAGGTAGGTAGGTACTGTTAACTATAACGTTTTAATTTTTAATGTTTTAATGGCATCATGTAGATGTTATCAGGGTAAGAAAAAATAAGGTGTTGAAAAGCTGAAATTAAAATTGGATAAAGAATGCCACTAACTTATGCATGCATCGAAATCTTCTAACAAACCTCATTTTTATGTGACCCTATATTTTTGAGACTGTCTGGGGGTCCGATGACGTAAAAACTATGATGCATATAAATTACTTACTAAGGAATAAAATTAAGACAATCAATTAGAAACTACTTAATTCTAAAAATAAAACAACGAGTTAACATACAATAATTTATTATGACACTGCTTAAGAAAAATCAATCAGTTTTATTTATTTACGCATAAAAATGCACGAGATTTAATAACGAGAATTGATTTATAATTACACAAAAACTACACAAAAGATCTGAATATTTATTAAATATAGAAAAAGGAACTTCTTATTTAGCTTTCTAAGTTACTAAAAGCTTGATTGACATGTTTTATTACCATACAATAAGAACATAAATCAAAGGGCGCACTTTGAGCACCACAGCCGTATCCCTGTGTGCGTGCATCTAGTGTATGCGCATTGCATCTATGCACCCACACAGGCGCAACTCCACGCTCCGCTACCCCTGTATATAAACCTAAGTCTGTCTAGCCTTGAACTTCACTCCACCACGGCTGCAACGACTCACGGCCGTATTTATCCCTGGTTAAACCAACCCTTAAGGTTAAAGCCCGGATTTGAGTAACGTATGCAGGATTTGGACTACGGTGTCAGTGAATAAACTATGTTGTGTTGAGAACTGTGTTCATTGGTGTCTTCTGATGCGCGCGAAAATGATGACCGTACTGCAAACCGTAAGTATATGGTTTTCTTAGATAATATCTTTCAGCTAATAAAGATTTTGTTGAGAAGAAAATTTTATTTGTAACATAAAACAAGTCTACGAAAATATCAGCATTATCAATTCAAAAAAGGAAATTAGTAGCAGGTAGTATGAAATGTTACAACATCGCCCGTATAATTAAGATTCCTAAAACATGAAGTAGACTTTCAAAAGTTTTAAAAATCAAGAAGTATTAATACATAATCTTTAGTGCTAAAATTTGGCTAATTTAACATAATTTATTAATTTATATTTTGGGGCAAAGATAACACTAAAACTAAAGATAAAACTAATTGACTACGTGACAAAATTTAGGGTCTGTCAACTCAGCATGCATGTCGCAATTCGCACAAATTAATATCTTGTGGCGATCACTGCAAAGGCATAACAAATTAAAGAAATCTATGAGAAAGTGATTAAAAACTTTTCAAATTATTAAATTCGAACATCTATTTACGTTTTTAATTTAACAATAACATGAATATTCAGCTAATAAATATAATTCCCACACAAAACAATGTAGTTTCCTTCCTAAATAAACACACCAATAGAACAATGGCGATGAAAGTAGATATAGCTAAAGAAATGGCGACAGCTAATGTCTAATTGACACATTGGTTAGCTGCTGCGGCAATATTCTCATTATAAAGTAATTTAGTGCTTTGTCACAATGGCTCTATCTACATGTTTGCATACAATGTAGTGTTAGAATTATTAAATTAAGTGAAGAAACTTGAATTTGGAAAAGAAAAGATTTAGTCACAAAGTAGCGCACCTAAATTACGTTTAAATAAATATGATGACGAGTATCTTTTATTACCTAAAAACGTATACAATTTTTTGTCAATTTTATCATATTTTTTCCAGATCCATTTTCATATTTTGGAAATAATTTAAAATCTTAATAAATTTAATCAGTTGACAGTATTAAACGACACTAGATTAACTGCGTTTTTTTTGTTTCATTAAACATAAGTAACTATAAAGTAAATAATCGAAAATGAGAGTCCAAACTATCCAATCTATTCATCATTATTATTTTTATTTATACTTTTTGCACAATGTACAACGGCGGACTTAACGCCTTAAGGCCTGTTTACACATTGCAATTTTTATGCCTGTTGCCTGAGCATTTATAGCAGCAAGA
>NWSH02000535.1:5747141-5785460 GCA_002382865.2 Heliothis virescens
TGAGACAGAAGAAATGGTAGGTGCAACACTGTATGAAAGTAAGTGCTAGAAAATAAAACACATTCTTAAATCTATACGAAAATAAAATATAAATTTATACATATATAATAATAAATATATAATATATATATATATATATATATATATATATATATATATCTCTCAAAGAGAAGAAAGTGAGGAAAATAAACTACTGTAAAGATTCTGCCAATTTTCCATGGATGCGATCTCGAAGTTTTAATTTAAAAGTGTTAAATTTAAAATTATTACATAATTTCTTAATTAGGAAAAACCCACGGAAAGACGCCTCACTATGACATATATTAGGCAGGTTAACGCAACGCCTCAATTCATAACTCAAGTTTCCAAATCTCTTCTTAGAAAATCAATCTTCATAAAATTACGTAATTTTTCTAAATCAAGAAACACAGACGCCATTAAGTCTGCGGCCAAAATATTAACATATTTTTTTAGGAAATCAAATCTAATATGGATGATGGAATTTAGAACATTGAAGGTGTTTATTATTTATTATATTTGTGTGTAAAAAGAATTAAAATAGGTGTAATAAAATTAGACAAAAATAAAAGATGGAATTTTAAATAATAGTTTTAAGTTTTGCATTTTCTAAATATAGGTTTAGTTTTAGTTAAAAATATATCTTTATGTTTAGTTTAAAATAGTTGGAATTTCTAAAACACATTTATTGACTAATCATCTCCTAGTTTCTATTCCCATTTTTAAATTAAAAAATATAGTCAAAAATCAATTCCTTTCAAAACAAAAAACAAAACTTATCATAATTTATGCTCATCTGATCGTTATTAATGCACGCAATAAAATGAATGGATTATCTTGGCATTTGGCAGCTTCAAGGCAATTACAAGACGCTTATGATTCATCTGGCTGTCAGTTTTGCATGTACGATAAATTCTTCAAGAATCTTAAACGCTATCGCTTATATCTACATCGTATTTGTGTTTCACTTGTGTGATTTAGATAATGAATATGAGTTTTTTAACATATCTTGTATCTGTATTCTAGCAATAAAAGCACGAAAATGTATTTAGATGCTTACGATCCATCATTCTTCTAAGGAGATAGGAAAATAATCTGCTAATATCCACACAATATATATACCTAATCTTAACACGTATATAACAAAGATATTTTTAACAAATAATATTTGAGTCTACACATTCCTTTGTTTAGAACATCGTAAAATAAAAAGACTTTTCCACCTATAGTAAAAGTCCCGAAGAACCACCAATTACAAGAATACCAGAGAACTATTGTAACAACTGCATAAAACACAAATGCAATAATAAAACCGTTTAAAAAACAAAAGTCAACGCTCAAACTATCAATTACTCCGGTTCAACAACCAGATTATCATAGCATTATAGACTTGCCTATAGCATTATAGACATTGAATCACAGCCACAATGATAAATGTCCATAGTCATTGAGCCAACATTACAATGTTACGCTCACTGATTATCTTCCTATCATCACCGTCCTTTGTTAATTGATGATTGATGATAACAGAAGTCATCATCAGTCGATAATTGGTCAATTAATGAGCATGTATTCGCTATGATAGTGATGTGAAGTGCGAATATGATTGAGCATAATGGGTTTGGATTAATGAAGGTGCAATGTCCAAACAATGAATTTTGCGTGAACTCAAATATACGCTTAGGAGCATTAGGCATTACTATACCTATAATACTTAATTAAAATGTATTGTGCAGTGTTTAAAAATCTGTTTTTCTTAAACAGTTGCTCAGAATGTTGCAATAGAACCTTATGGGTTACGATATAATATATTGTATATTATTTTCTAATCTCATATCATATTTATGATTCGATGACATTCATTGATATTCATAGCAACCTCTACCTACGCTAGATTGCAACAGTGATATTAAAAGGGCTTATGGAAATATCCATAAAGGTATGTTTAATTAGTTGTAGAAAACAGAAGTTGCTTCAGAAACTCAACTAATGAAGACGTGGGCGTGTAACAATCATATTTTGACTGTTCCATAGAGAATTCACTTTATTTTCCTTGAATCATTTAATTTTTCTTGACCTGAAATTATCTATATCTTACGAAACTGCAAGTTTTTTAACACCAGTTATTGGTTTTATTTTGCTTATTAATTAATTCAATAAAACAAAATAAAGAACTTATTTTTTTACACATTGTTGGAAGGTGCATTTTATAGGTGCAAACATTACACATGGAAAAACTTGCTTATCTCACCTCACCCTAGTAGAAGACCATGAAATTATGGAACAGCAGTAAAGTTCAACAAACCTTAGTTCTTATCAAGGGAAATACAAACAAACGTAACTTACACTCTGTTGGTGCAACAATAACAATGATTCAACCGACCCCGAGGCGTAATTATGAAAGTTTCCATCAATTTTACGTCTTAAACAATAAATTCTCAGCTTGGAGCCCACTTTCTCTGATTTTATCAGAGTTACATAACTCTTGGTCCCGTTTAGAGTGATGTCGTCCCACTTTGGGGACCGTAAACCATAGGAAATGTTACTAAAATTGCATAACGAATGTGGTTTTTTACTAGCTTTTATCTAAAGTGTGTTAGTTGTATGGTAATGGGAAAGGGACCTTTCGGTTCTATTTGCCATAAAATTTTCTGTGGAAAGTCAAATATTTATAAGTAATTATTATTGCAGATTTATTATGCCCTCAGATATTTCATAGACTATCCAAATATAACGCTTAAAATATTGATCCGTGACACGCACATATAAGATTGCTAAAAATTTAACCACAGAAGTTTTTGTAACACCTGTTTAATATATGCCCACCAAAAATATTTATAGCCATTTTGCGGTTTCTAAATCATCCATACCCACCTCATCATTATTAATGGAATTTAATGGAAAGTTCTTTTCATTTACCTAAAAAAAACTTTCACATTTTAACATTTGAAAAGAGCAAGTAAACAAGAAAATGTACAACAATCTCTAAAAGTAAGTAGTATTAATAAAAACACGTAGTCACCTAACTAACCTTTCCCAATATGGCTCGTAGCGGTATTTGCCGTAGCAAATGTCGTAGCCGTGTCGTCTGTAGTTTATTGTAATGTGCAAGAATCGTATAAACTTTCAACGTGATGTACGTAGCTTCAGTACACGACAGGTGCATAAATAAAACATCGGTTTCTCTTGAATCTTGGCTTTGTAAGTTGTTGTTTGTTTAGTTTTATGCCAAACTATGCAAGATTCAGAAGTAAAATATGAAATAACAAAGGTCGTGGCAATAAATTGGCCCACTAAATAGACGTAAATTCTATTTAGTTTAATAGACATAAAACTAAATTGTTCCTATCTAAAATGATACTGAATCTGTAAAAATATTTCTTGGACGTGCCATTTACAAAAATGCATTTCGTAATCTGCAGTCATCGTGTGATTAATTTCAGTAAACTACCCGCACTTACTTCTAAAATCTAATCTATTACCTCTATCAATTCACTCCACTGAAAACTCATGTCCATCAATTCACAGCACTCAAAACAATTACAGACTAGCAAACTAAAAGCAAACTGTATTAAATAATAGACCGCATCCAGACTTGCACTTTCATCGCACTAACATTTCCAATCAATTTCCCTGTCGTTATTCCCACACTGCGTCAAAGTCCAAAGACCTAGGAGCCTGTTAGAACAGGTAGTTAGTGCTAAAAGCGACATGCTCAGAAGCGCACTTTCTATGGCCACACCGGGTGAAACGCGTGACCGAGGCCAGAGAAACGGCGAACATCCCAACCGATGTCTTGGCGACCTTTGACGCCCGTTTATCTGACGAAGCCCTTAGTTAGCTCTTAAATATTCTTGCTTTGCCTATAGTTGGTTTATTTTTCGATAGTGAATTTTTTGATATGAATTTAGTAATAGGTATGGTTAAATAACAAGTGTTTGATAATAATGCATCACCTTAGCTTAGTAGAAGCTGAAACCCTGAAAATAAAAATTATTATTGTACTAAACTTCATCTTACAACCTGTTTATTACATGAATTGATACATGAATGAAAGCTGTAATAAGGAATTAAGGAAAAACTTTTATCACAAAATTATTTACATAAACACCACTTTCTAAGCACAAAGGTCACAAACAAGCCTATAAAATGGCAGTTAACTTAAACCAAAAGTAAACTTACTACTTCTACTTCATCGAACAGTTTACATTGATGCGGAACACCCTTTTAGTATCCGATAAAACGTTGAGAACGCCAATTTAAATATCTACAGCTATAAAATTAAATGTGTTTGTCAAGATCATGAAGTGCCAGCGCATCACGATTGTAGGCAATTGGCATCACTTAGTACTGACCTTAAGGTCTAACGTGGGAAGTATCAATTGCATCGAGCTTTACATAAGGAATTACATGGAATTAATCGTGTAATGTCGTCTAATGGGAGACGCTTTACATTTATGTAGATTGGATTATACGAAGGTAGGGAATGTGACTTTCAGGTAGTTAACTTTTATGTCGATTAACTGCCTAAGTATAATAAGATTTGGTCATAGGTAAATGAGTTTAAAATATAATAAATAATATCATATAAGTTTCTCAATTTATAAGCTCGATCTGTTAAACATTTAAAAATCTATCTACTCTAATGTTTTGAAAGCTTAATTTTGTTTTGAACATTGGCAAATGAAAAAGGTGAGTTTATTGCCGTCTTAGAAGAAATAAGATCTTTACTTAGGTAATAATTATTAATCAACTAAAACCCCATCAATTATTTATAAGAAAAAAAATGGCACTCATTTTCAGAGATGATTTGGTCATGAATATCCCTTTAACATGCAATTTATGATCTTGTGAAAACTCTAAAGATATTTTCATTATGTTGAAGAAGTTTATAAACGTATAGATTTTATTACATGCAATTAAAATTAACCATTATATCTTGTACTTTAGATACATAAGCGTGGGTAGCTGTTAACTTATACGATTGCCCTTTCACCCCGGCGGTATTATCCTGTCTTGCATGCATAATGGTCACGAATCGAAAGCTTCCTAGCAAGAAACTTTCTATTGTGTGAATCTGTTCACGAGTTCCTTTAATCGTAAATCGTTTTTGCGATTCCGAGTTGGAACCTCACTGTTTATACATTTTGTAATTGATTGTATTGTGGTTTCTTACGATATATCTTCTTCTGTTTCTGAAAAACAGTTAATAATACACTTTTAATATTTTAGGTAACATTTTGTGTTATTTTCAAACACCTTTATAACTGTACAGATTATAATGTAAACCTTTTTAAATATATGCGGACCAATTTTATCAGAGCCTTAATAATGATCTGTAGAAGTTAAAATATTTTTGGATTTACAAAATTCCACGTCTCACTTCTCATGTATCGTGGAAACTAAATCTAAGCTTGTTTTTGTTTGTTAACGACAAATGCTACGACAGAGCACTTCTGTATAATTTGGTGCAGTTACATAACAACAAGATACAAATCTAGAACAAGATAATATTATGTTCAAAATATAGAAGTAATGTAAAGAAATAAATTTAGGAGAAAACGCTAAAAGTGTTTTATAAAATGGATGCTTTTGTCAGTGTTCAGTAATTTCCATCAAAATAACTAGATATTAAGTGAGATTATAAAGTGTCTCTGCTGGCTTGGCATTCTTATGTCATTAACCTGTTAGAACATTTAACGACTTAGTTACGTCTATAGCGTGGTTTTGATGTCTAGATTGCAACGTTTTCTAAAATATTAAGTTTGTGCGTCAGTCCTCTGAATAGGTTCACTTTGCGAATTAATTAGAAATCCCAGTTTTCCTGAACAAAACGTGATACTTGACACGTTCAAAACTAAACATTTTTGTAGAGATGACCTGCATTGATTTGGAACACTAGTTCATTAGGTAATAGCTATTTTGTTTCTATCAATGTTCATCAAACACTATTGCTACTTATTATTCATAAATGTCACGATAAATCATCTTCTCTTTTGTCACCGCATTTTTACATTTTTATTACGTTACACTCATTTTTAAACTGGTTTTTGTGACACTATTCAGTTCAACTTAGAAACGTATAAGTACATGTAAAACTATTAATGTTTATGTATTAAAACAGAAGTTTCTTTTTTTTAAAGGACTTATATGATAAAATTAGGCGTGCCTTTTTATATTACAAACAAATGGTGTTTTCTATACTAACAAGAAAGAGAAAGAGAGAAAGTAGTAAAGAGAAAAAAAAAAATATCTGTTACTTTTTAGCCAAAGGCTCCAAAACTATCCGACCGATGAAAAAAAATATTTCCCTGTTGGGAAGTCAGGTTGTTATTAAGACCGATCGATCGACTATCAATCGATGGTAAAATGGAATGATTGACGTCAATTGACAATTTCGACCATACTAATGAAGATGGCGTCGATCGAGTGGTCTACTAACACCCTTACACCATCTCTAAGTGATATTGGCTATATTTTTTCCGCGTACCTACAAGAAGATGTTCCCTAGGACGTGGGTGAAACAGCTCGATAATCCAATTCAAAACAAAAATAATGAAAATACTCGTGTTAAAAGGTACCTACAATTAGGATTCCACCGTTTCAGCACGGAGAGTAGGAAAGCGATTCACGGCTGAGAAGTCCCGCGTCTCACTATCGCTCGCGCGTACCGCACGGTCGTCGCCCGTGCGCATGCGCAGATCATTTACTTGTGCACGCATCACGCTTGTCTGAAATACACGTGTGCTTTATGTTGGAGACTGGGCATGTTTGACTGTATGTATGTAGTATGTTTGTGCCTGAAAGATATATTAGAGGTGAAACTATTAAAAACGATGAAGTTGAAAATTAAAAGTACTTAGAACTACGTACTTTTGAGTCAAAATTAAAAGAACAAGTATAAGTATAGGCGGGACGGACAAGTATGATATATGAAACTGTAATAAATTGAGATTTGTTGAGTATATTATATAGAGTAGACATATTTTTTTGAATAAAAGAAGAGTGATAGTTATGTTAGATACAATGATCTATATAAATAGCAGCGGGTTATCATGTTAACAACTACACGATTTACCTTTGATTTCGTTTTCTGCGATAATTTATGAGATGAAATTATTGTTGTAAGTTTCACTTCTCAAGGCGTGTTATAATTACGCTTTTAGACAACTGCACGAGATACATATTTTATGCTCTTTAACGACTAATCGGTATTAGCAAGTTTGTGAAATTCTATAACACGCTATCAACAGGTTTGTGATAAGACATTAATTTCATATTCTAAATGGGTACTAGTTGTGAAAGTACTCAGTGTTTTCTCAAATTAAAATCGCTTATGGAGTGGGCGGGTCTGGCCTGAACTGACCGTAGGCGGGCTGACCCCTAAGAAGCAGTAGTTGAAAGGGAAAACCTTGTATTGACAGTGAAGTAAAAATAACACCCGATGGACAAGTTATGCAGTTGCAAACGCCGAGAGTGGATAGGTCAGATACAAAGTGATCAGTATGCAAGTCCTTTAACGAAAGTTACTGCCTTTCTAAAAATGCTGGACCATTAAATAGCAAGCTCACAGTTTTCTAAATCTATAGTTAACTCATCAACATGGTAATTTCTAAACGGGTAGGTCGCATGCCTGTAAACTCGTTACTGCCAGTTTTTCATGTTCGTCATTAATTTAATTAAAAGGCTTAATTAATACATTTACATGACTTGATGAGCTGTTATTATATGCTGAATATTCTCGTTACAAATTAATTTAAATTTCATTACAAGCTGATATTTTTCCACAAGTTATGTAGTTGAAATAGATTATAGTTTTGAAGTTACGCAGTTAATTCTTTATTCAAAGATTTAGCTAAAAGGCTTGTTGACGCTTCACGTGACCAGAGGGCTGGCTTATTTTTTGGTGAAAGAATTAGCATTGCCATACAACGTGGCAATGCAGCCAGTCTTCTCGGCACGTTTCCGGAGGACAGTGATGTGGAGGAATACTTCGACGCCTAACATCACTAATGTCCTTTTATATACGTTTTTTAGTTTGTATTATTTTAGTATCTAAGAGTAGTTTTAAGTTTGTAAATATATATAGACGTAGATTTTGATATGTGTATATAAATTAAGATTGTATATATTATTGAATAAAAAGTTAATTCTTTTAAATATACTTCTATTTCTAAATTAACATGAAACACAAAACTATATTCACATAATGTGATTTCAGACAATCCTGATCAATACATAATAGGTAAACAAATAAGTTAATGGCTGAAATCGATTATATGGCAACGATATACCCAATCATGCAGTTATTTCATAAGCCGACCTCAGTATTAATTCTACTAATTTTTAATTTCTCTTGTTTGCAGATACGGCTACTAGTCATAATACAACTGATCAAAACCACCCGCTGTCAAAATGGATTCGCCGAACAAGACATTCTCCGCTACCAACAACTGGCTTCCACCGATGGCCAAGTTGACACCATCACTGGCTTCAACAATTTACTCCAGAGGGACCAGAACAACCAGCCTCTAAGTTCACCCAGCATACAATACAACATCAATGATGATAATAGCAAGAATAACTACGGTCGGACGTTTTATGCAAGAAGCAGGAAGATTTACAGAATCAAAAACCCATTTCAACAACAGATAGAGGAAACTGAGAAACAACCAGAGAATACGGAATCACAGGACAGCGGCGCAGGAGCTAGTAACCAGTATGCATCGATGCAGTACTCCTTACCACCGGAGGAATTCCTCCAACAGTTGAGAGCAGAGAATCAGTATTACCAACAAACACAGATGTCTACCCCAGCCCCGAGCATAGGGTACACAGCCACACCACAGCCACAGTACCAGTATTCGACAGTCTCTCCAGCTAATTACGATAGCAACAACCAACAGAATAATCAAATACCATTAGAGCCTAAAGCGTCACATGGACAAACTTTCCTATCCAGTCCCAGTCCTTACCAGTTTAGTACACCTAATCCGTATTTAGATAGCGTTCAGAGTACACCATCCCCACTGCCATCTTATTTATCTACTCCTTTGAATAATGGTCAATATAGTAGTCAGCCCAGTGCGTATGTATCCAGCTCGTCGCCACTATATCTTTCTAGTCCGTCAAATATACAGTCTTATGTTTCATCTCCATTATCTGCCATACAAACCGGATCGCCTGACTATACCAACAGAGTCACAACAACGATAGGTAACAACGTAGGTTACGACAATAGTGATCAAAATAAGAAAATGCAAATAGACCATTATGACTACGCTGGCAATGGCGTCAGATATCCAGCAAGTATGCAACAACAGTACCAAAACGAGTATTCATCTTCCACGACTACTACAACTTCACCTTATCAGGACCAGTTGCGGGAATCGTGGCAGAACGCAATGAACGCCAATATCAATGCAGCAGCAAAGTCCATGCAAGAAAATCAGTACAATCAATACCAGAATTATCAGTACCAAAATAGTCAGCAAGATGCTAGATTAGATTCAAACTCGGATAACGTAAACAGCGAAACCCATCGCATCGGTAGTATGGCATCTGCTAATAACTTATTTGTTAACTACGTACAGCCTGATAACCAAATGTTAAATAACTTGAAACTTCGCACTAGAGATCTGGAGCATGATACAGCTCAACCAGACTTATATTCCAATGGTGACTTTGGATGGAAACTGACAGGTAAAAAGCCTTTGATTGATTACAGTTCTGGGTATCCTCCTAGGTATTCCCAGCTAGGAATGCAATCCGACGGCACGGCTGTTAGCCAGATGAGTTTCCATTTGGACACTGGCAAACCTTATAATTATGATCAAGTCTCAAAGTCGGGAACAGAAGCTATTGAGGCTCAAGAATTTGCAAAAGCAGCTGCCAAAGCACACGAAAGATTGAAACAACAGCAACAACAGCAGCAGCAACAACAACAACAGAATGTTTATGGAAACAATAACTACGGATCAAGTAACATTGGAAACTCTGACATAAACAACGCTGGAAATGGATACTACAGCAGTAGTGACAAACAGAAAAATAAATACACAGAAAATTCAAATAATCCTTACCTGTATAATACCCAAAATGATCTTATAACAGCATCTCCATATTTCCTTTCAACGCCGGATAACAAGCCAAAACAACCATTCGATCATGACAAAGCGTTAAAGAACATCGTTCCAATCGATGTCTCAAATGTAGTAGGCAATTCAGATTCACAATTGAAATCAGGTACCAATTTAGACAGTAACAGTAGATATTCTGCTTCTAATTATGGAAAAGACCAACTAGATCAAAATGTTAGGCAGTACTTAAGGCCAGTGACGGACTCATTTTATAAAGACAAAAACGCTATCTACGGATTCAACATTAAAACTAAGTCTGATGACTACTTGACTTCTGACAACATGAAACAGATAGAGTCTAGTATTTACGGTAAACAGCAATCTCCAGAATCTGGTTACAGTCAAGGAAGTTACTCTGGATCACCACAAGGCCTGAGCTATTTGTCTCAACAGGTTAATAACTATCCAGATAACATGCAATCACAGAGCTCTCAACAAGCGGGATATAATCGCAATCAAAACCAATTACCGTCAGATATTGCCAGCATATTAAAATTCAACGATATTCCATATAAACTAACTCAGGGTATGGCTAACGATGCGCTTAAGTTACACAACCTGAACTTTGATCAAGGGAGTATACCAACACCATTGCCAATGAGAATAAATCAAAACGTTGCGAGTCATCAGCTTGATGTCACCAGTAACTTACTGAGTAAGTTATTATTAAATAAGCAACCAGCTATGAATATCAATAGGCCCGAAATAGATCAAACGGGCAATTTGCTATCGACCATTAATGGTTTTAAAGTAGCAAATCCATTTAATATGGATCTAAAATTGGTTGCTGATATGTTGAAAGGAAAGCCAACCGTAGATGATTCTCAAATGATGACACTAAGAGATCAATATTCAAAACCCTCACCACTCAAATTTGATTTATCACAATTACAGTTTTTATTAAAAAATGAAAATGCTGGGAGTCTAGCACCTATAAATGACGGATTGAGCGCACTTGGTGGATCTTACTTAGATATTTACAACAACGGAAGATTTCCTTATCAGGGACCAAAATACTCTCGCAGTCAAGAAGAAGAGGAAAGTATAAGTGTGCCCATAGCTGATGCTTCAAACACTCATCCAATAGGCGCTGTAATGGAACAAGACGATTCAGCAAGTGAAAGAGATGTTAGTTCTGAGCTAACAGGACAGGGTGATGACGTAATCTCAAGCAATTTTGACGAAACCAGAACAAAAAGCCGCTTCATGCCTGGTTCAAGACCGATAAACGAGAGGCATAGACATCCAAATTTATTAATGTCAGGTCGTCACACATATCAAAGGAAATATCCGAAGGCTGATGTTGATGAACCTTATCCTTTATTGAAACCTCCTCCCCCACATTCTCACATGAATAGGGGTAGTCACATGAAAATGGAAAAACATAGTCGTAGGAGACGTGTTAACAAACCGAAACTTCTTCGTATTATGAAGACTGAGCCGTTGTTTGAGGCTGGTGCTGAAACCGAGAGTTTAGAGACTTCTGTACCAATTTTACTGCGACCGCCACCACCGGTCGCGGAGTCAAAGTCCGATACTATTGGTACTGAGGCAACAACGTAGAGTTACTTTAATTCCCGCATGTACAATGTTCTATATTGTATTTATCTATTTATAGGATTATATTTATAGACTTCTGTAATTTTATTCGTTGACTGTTAACGTGTTCATTGGGCTGCTTAAATTACTGTATTAAAAGATTGGCATTTATTTTTGTTGTGTAAGTCAATTAATGTTAAGGCTTTTTACGTTTTGTACATACATCTATGTACGCTAATATGTCTTTAAGACAGACAAATGTATTGTAAATATTTTCTTAAAATTATAATTTTGTTCTAATTATGTTATTGTGATAAGTTAAATGTATTGCTGTTGAAGTTGTTGTTACATTTTTGTAAGTATTTACGATGTTTTACAAAAATAAATGATAGAAACAAAACGTTGAATTATTTTATTCACATTTGCTCACGCAATATTTTCTGATGTTTTTCACAAAAGTATCAATAGTTCGGTTGATGCATGTTTGCAAACATTAAAAAACCGTTTAAAAAAAATATGCCACTGTGTATCACGTAATAAATCTCGGTATAATTTTCTTCTGATTTCTCTCGAGCAATGTTAACGATATGTTACGGAGACTAATGTCACCGACACACAAATTACGTAATTAAGTGCTAATTATTGCGAGATGAGAACTAAAAACGAAATCGATTCAGTTTTCACGAGCGTTTGACGTATTACCATATTTCAACGTAACAGAGGCAGCATTTTTTTCTTTGTTTGACGTAACAATTAAATAACAACTCAGGTTAAACAAAGTTATATGAAACTGTCCAGGACATTTAGTAAAAACAATTTTAATATACGACCAGTCAAATAAATGAATCACCTTATCTAGATCTCAGAATTTCTATTCAATAACGAAAGTGGCTATAGATTTAACTCCAAAAATATTTTCAGGCAAACAGATCATGTTATATTTTATGAACAATTACTGATGTATTTAAGAAAAAAACGCATTGTATTCACTGTTATGCGTTAAATGTAATGAAATATTGTGAATCTCGCGTGCGTCTCGCTTTCTGCTCTCGTCGGCCACCATACTCGCGTCTCACGTTTGCGATCGATTCAAATTATAAAACGCATTGGTCATTTTAATTGGATAATTTAGTTTAGAATATTAGGATTACTTGAACATCTTTTCCAATGAATAAAAATAAGAACGATGAAGCTACCCGTTTCTTTAAATTAACTCATTAATTCTTCTTTTCAGTTACAGTTTATAATAATATAGCTTCTATCGATTTTTTTGTTTGGGGGAGGTTTTTAAATAAAATCCTATGTAGTGCTTTTAGGGTAATATAAACTGTTGTAAGTACCTGTAAATACACAATTGTAAGCCGGCCACTTCATGGGCTATCGACCANTTCAAGGATTTAGCTAAAAGGCTTGTTGACGCTTCACGTGACCAGAGGGCTGGCTTATTTTTTGGTGAAAGAATTAGCATTGCCATACAACGTGGCAATGCAGCCAGTCTTCTCGGCACGTTTCCGGAGGACAGTGATGTGGAGGAATACTTCGACGCCTAACATCACTAATGTCCTTTTATATACGTTTTTTAGTTTGTATTATTTTAGTATCTAAGAGTAGTTTTAAGTTTGTAAATATATATAGACGTAGATTTTGATATGTGTATATAAATTAAGATTGTATATATTATTGAATAAAAAGTTAATTCTTTTAAATATACTTCTATTTCTAAATTAACATGAAACACAAAACTATATTCACATAATGTGATTTCAGACAATCCTGATCAATACATAATAGGTAAACAAATAAGTTAATGGCTGAAATCGATTATATGGCAACGATATACCCAATCATGCAGTTATTTCATAAGCCGACCTCAGTATTAATTCTACTAATTTTTAATTTCTCTTGTTTGCAGATACGGCTACTAGTCATAATACAACTGATCAAAACCACCCGCTGTCAAAATGGATTCGCCGAACAAGACATTCTCCGCTACCAACAACTGGCTTCCACCGATGGCCAAGTTGACACCATCACTGGCTTCAACAATTTACTCCAGAGGGACCAGAACAACCAGCCTCTAAGTTCACCCAGCATACAATACAACATCAATGATGATAATAGCAAGAATAACTACGGTCGGACGTTTTATGCAAGAAGCAGGAAGATTTACAGAATCAAAAACCCATTTCAACAACAGATAGAGGAAACTGAGAAACAACCAGAGAATACGGAATCACAGGACAGCGGCGCAGGAGCTAGTAACCAGTATGCATCGATGCAGTACTCCTTACCACCGGAGGAATTCCTCCAACAGTTGAGAGCAGAGAATCAGTATTACCAACAAACACAGATGTCTACCCCAGCCCCGAGCATAGGGTACACAGCCACACCACAGCCACAGTACCAGTATTCGACAGTCTCTCCAGCTAATTACGATAGCAACAACCAACAGAATAATCAAATACCATTAGAGCCTAAAGCGTCACATGGACAAACTTTCCTATCCAGTCCCAGTCCTTACCAGTTTAGTACACCTAATCCGTATTTAGATAGCGTTCAGAGTACACCATCCCCACTGCCATCTTATTTATCTACTCCTTTGAATAATGGTCAATATAGTAGTCAGCCCAGTGCGTATGTATCCAGCTCGTCGCCACTATATCTTTCTAGTCCGTCAAATATACAGTCTTATGTTTCATCTCCATTATCTGCCATACAAACCGGATCGCCTGACTATACCAACAGAGTCACAACAACGATAGGTAACAACGTAGGTTACGACAATAGTGATCAAAATAAGAAAATGCAAATAGACCATTATGACTACGCTGGCAATGGCGTCAGATATCCAGCAAGTATGCAACAACAGTACCAAAACGAGTATTCATCTTCCACGACTACTACAACTTCACCTTATCAGGACCAGTTGCGGGAATCGTGGCAGAACGCAATGAACGCCAATATCAATGCAGCAGCAAAGTCCATGCAAGAAAATCAGTACAATCAATACCAGAATTATCAGTACCAAAATAGTCAGCAAGATGCTAGATTAGATTCAAACTCGGATAACGTAAACAGCGAAACCCATCGCATCGGTAGTATGGCATCTGCTAATAACTTATTTGTTAACTACGTACAGCCTGATAACCAAATGTTAAATAACTTGAAACTTCGCACTAGAGATCTGGAGCATGATACAGCTCAACCAGACTTATATTCCAATGGTGACTTTGGATGGAAACTGACAGGTAAAAAGCCTTTGATTGATTACAGTTCTGGGTATCCTCCTAGGTATTCCCAGCTAGGAATGCAATCCGACGGCACGGCTGTTAGCCAGATGAGTTTCCATTTGGACACTGGCAAACCTTATAATTATGATCAAGTCTCAAAGTCGGGAACAGAAGCTATTGAGGCTCAAGAATTTGCAAAAGCAGCTGCCAAAGCACACGAAAGATTGAAACAACAGCAACAACAGCAGCAGCAACAACAACAACAGAATGTTTATGGAAACAATAACTACGGATCAAGTAACATTGGAAACTCTGACATAAACAACGCTGGAAATGGATACTACAGCAGTAGTGACAAACAGAAAAATAAATACACAGAAAATTCAAATAATCCTTACCTGTATAATACCCAAAATGATCTTATAACAGCATCTCCATATTTCCTTTCAACGCCGGATAACAAGCCAAAACAACCATTCGATCATGACAAAGCGTTAAAGAACATCGTTCCAATCGATGTCTCAAATGTAGTAGGCAATTCAGATTCACAATTGAAATCAGGTACCAATTTAGACAGTAACAGTAGATATTCTGCTTCTAATTATGGAAAAGACCAACTAGATCAAAATGTTAGGCAGTACTTAAGGCCAGTGACGGACTCATTTTATAAAGACAAAAACGCTATCTACGGATTCAACATTAAAACTAAGTCTGATGACTACTTGACTTCTGACAACATGAAACAGATAGAGTCTAGTATTTACGGTAAACAGCAATCTCCAGAATCTGGTTACAGTCAAGGAAGTTACTCTGGATCACCACAAGGCCTGAGCTATTTGTCTCAACAGGTTAATAACTATCCAGATAACATGCAATCACAGAGCTCTCAACAAGCGGGATATAATCGCAATCAAAACCAATTACCGTCAGATATTGCCAGCATATTAAAATTCAACGATATTCCATATAAACTAACTCAGGGTATGGCTAACGATGCGCTTAAGTTACACAACCTGAACTTTGATCAAGGGAGTATACCAACACCATTGCCAATGAGAATAAATCAAAACGTTGCGAGTCATCAGCTTGATGTCACCAGTAACTTACTGAGTAAGTTATTATTAAATAAGCAACCAGCTATGAATATCAATAGGCCCGAAATAGATCAAACGGGCAATTTGCTATCGACCATTAATGGTTTTAAAGTAGCAAATCCATTTAATATGGATCTAAAATTGGTTGCTGATATGTTGAAAGGAAAGCCAACCGTAGATGATTCTCAAATGATGACACTAAGAGATCAATATTCAAAACCCTCACCACTCAAATTTGATTTATCACAATTACAGTTTTTATTAAAAAATGAAAATGCTGGGAGTCTAGCACCTATAAATGACGGATTGAGCGCACTTGGTGGATCTTACTTAGATATTTACAACAACGGAAGATTTCCTTATCAGGGACCAAAATACTCTCGCAGTCAAGAAGAAGAGGAAAGTATAAGTGTGCCCATAGCTGATGCTTCAAACACTCATCCAATAGGCGCTGTAATGGAACAAGACGATTCAGCAAGTGAAAGAGATGTTAGTTCTGAGCTAACAGGACAGGGTGATGACGTAATCTCAAGCAATTTTGACGAAACCAGAACAAAAAGCCGCTTCATGCCTGGTTCAAGACCGATAAACGAGAGGCATAGACATCCAAATTTATTAATGTCAGGTCGTCACACATATCAAAGGAAATATCCGAAGGCTGATGTTGATGAACCTTATCCTTTATTGAAACCTCCTCCCCCACATTCTCACATGAATAGGGGTAGTCACATGAAAATGGAAAAACATAGTCGTAGGAGACGTGTTAACAAACCGAAACTTCTTCGTATTATGAAGACTGAGCCGTTGTTTGAGGCTGGTGCTGAAACCGAGAGTTTAGAGACTTCTGTACCAATTTTACTGCGACCGCCACCACCGGTCGCGGAGTCAAAGTCCGATACTATTGGTACTGAGGCAACAACGTAGAGTTACTTTAATTCCCGCATGTACAATGTTCTATATTGTATTTATCTATTTATAGGATTATATTTATAGACTTCTGTAATTTTATTCGTTGACTGTTAACGTGTTCATTGGGCTGCTTAAATTACTGTATTAAAAGATTGGCATTTATTTTTGTTGTGTAAGTCAATTAATGTTAAGGCTTTTTACGTTTTGTACATACATCTATGTACGCTAATATGTCTTTAAGACAGACAAATGTATTGTAAATATTTTCTTAAAATTATAATTTTGTTCTAATTATGTTATTGTGATAAGTTAAATGTATTGCTGTTGAAGTTGTTGTTACATTTTTGTAAGTATTTACGATGTTTTACAAAAATAAATGATAGAAACAAAACGTTGAATTATTTTATTCACATTTGCTCACGCAATATTTTCTGATGTTTTTCACAAAAGTATCAATAGTTCGGTTGATGCATGTTTGCAAACATTAAAAAACCGTTTAAAAAAAATATGCCACTGTGTATCACGTAATAAATCTCGGTATAATTTTCTTCTGATTTCTCTCGAGCAATGTTAACGATATGTTACGGAGACTAATGTCACCGACACACAAATTACGTAATTAAGTGCTAATTATTGCGAGATGAGAACTAAAAACGAAATCGATTCAGTTTTCACGAGCGTTTGACGTATTACCATATTTCAACGTAACAGAGGCAGCATTTTTTTCTTTGTTTGACGTAACAATTAAATAACAACTCAGGTTAAACAAAGTTATATGAAACTGTCCAGGACATTTAGTAAAAACAATTTTAATATACGACCAGTCAAATAAATGAATCACCTTATCTAGATCTCAGAATTTCTATTCAATAACGAAAGTGGCTATAGATTTAACTCCAAAAATATTTTCAGGCAAACAGATCATGTTATATTTTATGAACAATTACTGATGTATTTAAGAAAAAAACGCATTGTATTCACTGTTATGCGTTAAATGTAATGAAATATTGTGAATCTCGCGTGCGTCTCGCTTTCTGCTCTCGTCGGCCACCATACTCGCGTCTCACGTTTGCGATCGATTCAAATTATAAAACGCATTGGTCATTTTAATTGGATAATTTAGTTTAGAATATTAGGATTACTTGAACATCTTTTCCAATGAATAAAAATAAGAACGATGAAGCTACCCGTTTCTTTAAATTAACTCATTAATTCTTCTTTTCAGTTACAGTTTATAATAATATAGCTTCTATCGATTTTTTTGTTTGGGGGAGGTTTTTAAATAAAATCCTATGTAGTGCTTTTAGGGTAATATAAACTGTTGTAAGTACCTGTAAATACACAATTGTAAGCCGGCCACTTCATGGGCTATCGACCAGATCTAAGGGAGCCTGCAATGAACATACGTAGGTACAGATGATATTNTAAGTTATTATTAAATAAGCAACCAGCTATGAATATCAATAGGCCCGAAATAGATCAAACGGGCAATTTGCTATCGACCATTAATGGTTTTAAAGTAGCAAATCCATTTAATATGGATCTAAAATTGGTTGCTGATATGTTGAAAGGAAAGCCAACCGTAGATGATTCTCAAATGATGACACTAAGAGATCAATATTCAAAACCCTCACCACTCAAATTTGATTTATCACAATTACAGTTTTTATTAAAAAATGAAAATGCTGGGAGTCTAGCACCTATAAATGACGGATTGAGCGCACTTGGTGGATCTTACTTAGATATTTACAACAACGGAAGATTTCCTTATCAGGGACCAAAATACTCTCGCAGTCAAGAAGAAGAGGAAAGTATAAGTGTGCCCATAGCTGATGCTTCAAACACTCATCCAATAGGCGCTGTAATGGAACAAGACGATTCAGCAAGTGAAAGAGATGTTAGTTCTGAGCTAACAGGACAGGGTGATGACGTAATCTCAAGCAATTTTGACGAAACCAGAACAAAAAGCCGCTTCATGCCTGGTTCAAGACCGATAAACGAGAGGCATAGACATCCAAATTTATTAATGTCAGGTCGTCACACATATCAAAGGAAATATCCGAAGGCTGATGTTGATGAACCTTATCCTTTATTGAAACCTCCTCCCCCACATTCTCACATGAATAGGGGTAGTCACATGAAAATGGAAAAACATAGTCGTAGGAGACGTGTTAACAAACCGAAACTTCTTCGTATTATGAAGACTGAGCCGTTGTTTGAGGCTGGTGCTGAAACCGAGAGTTTAGAGACTTCTGTACCAATTTTACTGCGACCGCCACCACCGGTCGCGGAGTCAAAGTCCGATACTATTGGTACTGAGGCAACAACGTAGAGTTACTTTAATTCCCGCATGTACAATGTTCTATATTGTATTTATCTATTTATAGGATTATATTTATAGACTTCTGTAATTTTATTCGTTGACTGTTAACGTGTTCATTGGGCTGCTTAAATTACTGTATTAAAAGATTGGCATTTATTTTTGTTGTGTAAGTCAATTAATGTTAAGGCTTTTTACGTTTTGTACATACATCTATGTACGCTAATATGTCTTTAAGACAGACAAATGTATTGTAAATATTTTCTTAAAATTATAATTTTGTTCTAATTATGTTATTGTGATAAGTTAAATGTATTGCTGTTGAAGTTGTTGTTACATTTTTGTAAGTATTTACGATGTTTTACAAAAATAAATGATAGAAACAAAACGTTGAATTATTTTATTCACATTTGCTCACGCAATATTTTCTGATGTTTTTCACAAAAGTATCAATAGTTCGGTTGATGCATGTTTGCAAACATTAAAAAACCGTTTAAAAAAAATATGCCACTGTGTATCACGTAATAAATCTCGGTATAATTTTCTTCTGATTTCTCTCGAGCAATGTTAACGATATGTTACGGAGACTAATGTCACCGACACACAAATTACGTAATTAAGTGCTAATTATTGCGAGATGAGAACTAAAAACGAAATCGATTCAGTTTTCACGAGCGTTTGACGTATTACCATATTTCAACGTAACAGAGGCAGCATTTTTTTCTTTGTTTGACGTAACAATTAAATAACAACTCAGGTTAAACAAAGTTATATGAAACTGTCCAGGACATTTAGTAAAAACAATTTTAATATACGACCAGTCAAATAAATGAATCACCTTATCTAGATCTCAGAATTTCTATTCAATAACGAAAGTGGCTATAGATTTAACTCCAAAAATATTTTCAGGCAAACAGATCATGTTATATTTTATGAACAATTACTGATGTATTTAAGAAAAAAACGCATTGTATTCACTGTTATGCGTTAAATGTAATGAAATATTGTGAATCTCGCGTGCGTCTCGCTTTCTGCTCTCGTCGGCCACCATACTCGCGTCTCACGTTTGCGATCGATTCAAATTATAAAACGCATTGGTCATTTTAATTGGATAATTTAGTTTAGAATATTAGGATTACTTGAACATCTTTTCCAATGAATAAAAATAAGAACGATGAAGCTACCCGTTTCTTTAAATTAACTCATTAATTCTTCTTTTCAGTTACAGTTTATAATAATATAGCTTCTATCGATTTTTTTGTTTGGGGGAGGTTTTTAAATAAAATCCTATGTAGTGCTTTTAGGGTAATATAAACTGTTGTAAGTACCTGTAAATACACAATTGTAAGCCGGCCACTTCATGGGCTATCGACCAGATCTAAGGGAGCCTGCAATGAACATACGTAGGTACAGATGATATTACATCAAGTTACCACAATCTGTCAAATTTCTGCAATAGATTTTCAACCTTATCACAATAGAGGTAGGTTAATGTTTGACTGGTAAAATTTGTCAGATTCGGGTACCGTGCCTGCTGTTGTGTGTGCCTATAGTGTGGAAGTAAAATAAGCATGAGTCGGCAGTATTGGTTACATCATGTACTTCATTCATTCACAAGGAATTCGTCAATGGAGATATTACAATAGCATGAGCAGTAGGTACAGTAAATATTGTCGATATGAGCCGTTAATGTAGATTGAAAGTAGCAGTGCGAATGGAATCGTTATTTGAAGTTTTGTAAGGGTCTACAGGTGGGATAGGGCCAGTATGCTTTTTTTAAGAAACTGTGTTAAGTGGGTTTTTGATCCATTTGTGGACCCATTTGGAGACTATTTATATTTAAACATTTAGAATTTTGCTGTCTGCAGTACGTTAAAATACCGATTATGTTAATATGGTATTTGTATCCCAGAAGTCTTGCTAACGGTCTATCTTCTTGCTACTGTTACTTTTATGTGTACTTTTATGTGCAAGGTGTGTTAAATACTTAAATTTTCGGAATTCAATAATTCTCTCTTTTTGTCGTCCTACCGTGATGTCACGTATTAACCTCGTCTTTAATTATAATCAAAACGTATAGTGACCATAATTTAGAAATTCACCTTTAAAATAGATTCATAAAATGTAACATTTCGATATTAAAACCAATGTCACTGTGGTTGGAAATCGCCATAATATTCATAATCCCCGCATGGGCAGTGAGTAAAACATTGAGTAACGGATGAGCAGATAATATATTCAATGACTCGAGTGCTCGCTGACTGTTTCCGTTAGAAAAGGAAAGACTATTCAAGAAACCTGTTTGTTTACTCTCGTTCTCAACGCGTGTTGACCCACAGCGACATCGATATAAATATGATGGTAGTATACCACATCATCACAAACAAGCGTCGCTTGTTGCCGTCAACACAAGTTCACTAGTGGCCAGCGATTAGCTAATCACAATGGCTACTTTTGTAAGTATTTCAAACTAAGAAAACAAAATGACAGTTAAGTATGAATGAAAAACTAAACCGTTCCCTTCTTTCCAGATGAAAGTGACTTGCTTAGCCATCCTATTGAGCAGCACTCATGCCGGATACCTCCATGGAAATCACCATCATGCACCAGCAAGCAGTTTAGGGTCCGTTGGATACCCTTCATACGCACCCAGCTTCTTACCTAGCAGCTTCCCCGCTGGATCATTACCGTCGGCTACATATTCCGGAGCAGGATTAATAGGGGGTGGCCACTCTCATGGCAGTGCCATCCTAGAATCTTCACTGTCTGGATCTCATGGCCACGGTCTTGGTGGCTCAGGACATATCGCCGGTGGTGCTATTATTGGTGGTTCTAGCCTCGGAAGTTCCGGACTTGGTGGGTCCGGATTTGGCAGCTCTGGACTGGGTGGATCTGGACTCGGTGTTTCTGGACTTGGAGGTGATGCTGGATTAAGTGGACCTGGATTTAGTTCTGGCTCTGTACTTGGGGGACCTAGTATCGCTGGGGGTGCAATTGGCGGCGGTCTTATTGGCGGACCTGGTTTATCTGGTGGCGCAATTGGCGGTGTTATTAGCGGACCTGGTTTAGCTGGTGGAGCAATCGGTGGTGGTGTCATCGGTGGTCCTGGATTAGCTGGTGGCGCAATCGGTGGCGGCGTCATCGGTGGTCCCGGTTTAGCTGGTGGTGCAATTGGTGGCGGAGTTATTGGCGGACCTGGTATTGGTGGTGGCGCAATTGGTGGTGCTGTTTTGGGCGGGTCTGGTTTGCCTGCCCCTGGAGGTCAATCCCCACCACCTGGCCCTAAAGCTCCAGTTATCGAAGAAATCCATGGTCTCGCCAACGGCAATGGTGCTCCTACTCAGTACCGCGTCCGTGAAGAACGCTACCAAGTATTCAGGGACGTGACACACAGAGTTCCCCAGCCAGTGCCTTACCCCGTGCCCCAGAGAGTTGAAATTCCCGTTCCCCAACCCTACCCCGTGCAAGTACCAGTTGTCAAGAATGTCCCAGTGCCAGTCGTAAAGGTTCAGCAAGTCAAGATAGACAAGCCAGTGCCGTACCCGGTTGAGAAGATCGTGAAGGTCCCTCACGAGAGAGTTGTTGAGGTACCCGTCGACAACCCTGTGCCCGTAGAGAAGATCGTTAAAGTGCCAGTAGTGAAACTGATCAAAGTGCCCGTCCCCGTTGTGAAGACCTACGCCGTGCCTCACGTAAAGACCGTGCATCACCAAGCCCACCAGAGCCACGGCCACAGCAGCCACGGCAGCCACAGCAGCCACGGCTGGTCCAGCTGGTAATCCCGTACTGGATGACCAAAGACACCTGTACATAGTATAATCATCACAAACCTAGTCCGGTCTATTGTAAATATAGTCGCTTCATAGCTCATCGTGAGGCTGCAATCTAGGGTGATAACTAAGTCATTAATTTAGGTGAACATACTTACTGTATGTTCTTATATAATGTTTGCTGTAAATAGTAACGTTATGCTTTGTTTTATTAAAAAGATATCCAAAGACGCTGAAGTTTTATTTTTTTATTTCACTGAATTACACATAATACATACACTCACTCACTAATGGATACATGAGGTTTTCTTAATTGATGAACAGAATTGAATAAACATGTCAAAAACGTAATTACAAAGTACTCAAGTATAAATATAACATTATAATCTCACCATTGCATGATCGATCACTTAGCTCGTTCTTGTATGTACGTTAAGCCAGGAAGAGTCTTCATCATTGAAAAATTCATGAATGAATTAAATGAAATGGAAGCTGCTAACAATTATGAACTTACTGATAATCCTGATTTTAAGAGTACCCAGTAATGAGCTCTGTACCTCTGGGCCAAGTTAATTTGAGGAAGATACAAACAAAATGTTTCAGTAAGTATCTAATACCACGTGCTAAGATTATAACGAGAAGAAATTCTAGGTAAAACAAAGACGTGTGATGACATGTGAATGAATATGAATAAAAATAAAATGTCCAATATGAATGATGAATGGTGTGACATGGGATGACATCAGACCGAGAAGTAGGAATGGTTAAAGAAAACAACTGTACCCAAACAAGAATGATTTCTAAGGCATTCTTTATAGTTTATGACAATAGGCCATATAAACATATTTCTTAAATATCTGCCTGCTTAAAAATATTTATTTCGTGTGTTACTCAAACGCAAGATTGATTCTATAATAGAAATGCCAGGTAGGACTATGTGGGTTGATTTATCACTTAATTTATGGTGTGCACAAGACCTCAGGAATGGGAAACAATTCTGGATTGGTTTACGTAATTCAGTAGTTCTATTCTATTCTATTTTTGGTTATGGCAAAATATTGTCGATGCCGAAGTCAACGATTCTGCCAATGTTAGAAGTGATGAGAAAGCAATTCGTGTTTTGTCGATAACAAGGAAAGAGAAAAACTAAAAGATGGAAAAAGAAAAACTGTGATGATTGCGCTTGCTGTGTTAGTAGGACGTCACTGAAACAAACAAATACATACATAAAATAAAAGTTAGTTATTGAGACATGGATTGCACCAAATTCAATCTGTCAATGTTCATTGAAAACTTAAATATTATAATCCTTTACCAACATCATCTACAGATTTTCCTTTTCACATATTTACACAGTGATAGTGATTACAAGCAAGATTTCGTAATAAAAACCCGAACGCTGATGTCAAAATATGGAAAGTTTAAAATAAAAATTAATCATTATTCTTTTCCAGATAGATTCACAGTATTTCAAAATTGATTGTGGATAAAGGTGGACGTCAAAATGACAGTCGTAATTTCGTGGGAGAAGGACCGCATGGAAACTCGAGCCCACTAAATTCACAATGTTACGTAAGCTTCTAAGGGTAAGAAGGGTAAAACATTTATTTGAAGTGCAAACTTATGTGCAAGTGCAAAATGACTGTTCGCTTAGACGGCTGAATGGATTAAAATGAATGACATCACAGTAGAGTTCTAGAGAGTTGAAGTTAAAGACCTTGTTGTGGACCCCATAGACGAGATAGGCCTTTTACGGCCGTTACCAATATTTTATCTGTTGATTTGGTTACTACAGATATAATTTGGACATAAGCCCCATACAAGTGATTTCAAATAAATATATTTAAAAAGCGAAACAAAGATAGATACAATATTAGGAACGGTTGGAGACTTCTTATCCGAATTAGGTTCGTAGGTTACGTAGTTCCCTCTTAATATGGACGACGTCGAAGGCGAAATCTACTTAATCATAAAAGTACTAAGTATGACAGATAATTTTATTCCTAACAAAAACAAAAGTAGGTCAAAAAGTTTTATTTACTCACAATTATGCAAAATATGCAACATAGCGGAAGCGGTAGGTCAAAAGAACGATTGGGTAGCAAGTTAACTGATTAACATATAAATCTCACGAACAGGTGAAAATGGAAACTTTATATTGTACCTACTTATTATAAAAACAAAACTGACATCATCGGAGGACAGTTTACGCAATGTCCCAGATAAATAAAACATATGGCTGAAAAATTATTATTGTAATTGAATACCAAGTAAAATAATACTGATTACAAATTAAGAACCTCGATCAATAACCAAAAGTAATGTCTGAATTTTGATTTGGCAGTGCTTTAAACTCTCTTACCTAAAAGACTTCACTTTTTACGTACAGCAAAATGCTCATATTATGTCATCATCGATAAATCAATTATGATGGACTTTGGCCTAGCTTACAAGACACTTTTAGTGCGTAAAATATGTAGATAAGTATGTTATTTAAAGGAAAAACCAACATCTCAGATTAAGTAATGAATGTCTTCTAAAATTTTCAGATATTCTTCACACATTTCTGTTTTATCATTATATCATAATACTACAATATTGTTTTTATTGAAAGAATCGTCTATGCAATTTTTTATTTTATTTTTTTATTTTTAGTTATTATGTTTCTCAGTGACTGATCTCATTAGTTATAAAAATTTGTATCGGCGGAGGGTAAGCCTGGTGTTCTGTAATACAGGATTAACCTACATCAGACACCAGTCTCTATGTTTAGTGCACGCTTTTACCAAAAGCTCATGTATGTGATGATGATGATGAGAAATAAATAATATTTGATTTGAATATAATATTGATACGAAACAACACTGGGGCGAATATTAGAATATATATATTATTATTTATTTTAAACCTGAAACTTGAATGAGTCTAGATCAAAAGGGACCAGTTGGCTCGTTCTGACTATGCTCCATAGTCTTAAGGAGACTATAGGAGACCAGAATATAATTTTATTAGTGTCTTACAACGACTGCTAACTGTAAAACCTAGGAAAAGGTTTACATCAATATTTGTATCTTTACTGACAATTGTATAATATCGAGAGAATAACGTAGCTGACCCGAGTGGTAATTCAATTACATTATTTTTTTTCTACCATACTTTTGGGAGTGTAATAAACATATCTTCATCTTGTTATACTACCCCATTATTCAGACAGGTTTCGGCATAATGTGTTAGCTTTCTAGTTGTAAAAAAAGATTTTCGGTACATACCTGATCTATTGAGTAACTTCTAAGAATAGCAGTGAACTACTTTCCCGTTTCATCTCGATTTTGTTTACCATGATGAGCAGAAATGATAAGGATAATGTTTTTGAAATAACAATGGACTGAAACTGAAATCCTTTAGCGTTCCTGCACACTGTAGACTTTTAGTCGGCCATTTGTTCGGACTGATAAATTAGTATGAAGATGCATAGTTGGTAGTAGCACACTACAATGATGAGGTATTTTACCGGTATAAGACGGAATAAAAACTTTATTAGAATGGCGATTTTCTTAAAAAAAAGTTTATACTACCAACGGACCTACTGTCTATCTATTATTTGAGATAGAAGTGTCAGATTTCTATCTCAACGGTCAGGGTTGTAGGAAATTGCCTGTATTATGATTCTTATTGTTTTAAGTCAATACAAGTTCATACAACAAAGTATGATGGTGTTTGTTATGGGTAATACATATATTTTCTCATAGTGAGAAAATAAAAATGATGTCTTTGTAAAAACACAATATCATTTGAAATAAACATAAGTCTATTCAGTACTAGCTTCTGCCACCGACTTCGTACGCGGATCATGTCGCTTATGCCAGCGTCTACGGGTCGTCATAATTTCTCCCGTTTTCCAACCATTTCCCTTCACTGCTCTTCTCCTATTGATTGAAGCGTTATGAAAAGTATCCTATAACCAGCTCAGGAGTATGATAAATAATTGTACCAAGTTTCGTTGAAATCCGTCAAGTAGTTTTTGTTTCTACAAGGGTTATACAGACAGACAGACAAAGATTTTACAGATTGCATTTTTGGCATCAGTATTAATCCCTTATCACCCCTTGATAGTTATTTTGGAAATATATTTCATGTACAGAATTGACCTTTCTACAGATTTATTATAAGTATATAGACGAAGATTATTTTATTTATCATTTCCATAGGTTAATAAATAATACTGTTACAGTTTGATTTACTACACATTGATCAAATTAATTGATGGTTCAATGACATGAAGATTCTAAACATAAACATGACATTAGGTAAATTAACTATTACTTTAAACGATTGCAAGTCAAATTAGCCTTGAATAGATTTTCATATTAAATTTTATGTGAAGCAACGAAACCACAGCAGATGTTCCATATACCTTCGACACATAGTTTCCCTTGCATAATCATAGAAAACGATGTTAACAAGATCAGTACAGAAATTAACATAATATATTTTGGCATCGGTGACGTATAGGACACAACGATGTCCGTCCGAGTTCGATTCAAATGTATTCATAGGCGCTGTAGGAAAGAGCGACTTGTATAAATATGTGGGGCCGTGCGATGTCACAGCACAAGCAACCGACACTCGGAAGGGACAACAACTAGCTCTTTTTTTGCTGGCTTCAGAGCGATTAGCTAAAAGCCATGGCATTTGTTGTAAGTTCATATAATTTTATGAACAATAAAAAGATTTTTCAGGCAAGTTTCAGTTAACATATTAAACTTACAATAATTTGTTTCAGGTCAAACTTCTCTTCGTGTCAGCGCTAGTGTACAGCACTAATGGCGGCTATCTAAATGGCCAGCATCAAAGTCCAGACTCGTTCTTGTCATCAGCCCTAAATTCACCGTCAGCTTCGTTCGCTCCCTCTTCATCCTATGGGGCACCACAAGAAGGCAGTGTTTCTCGTCCCGTAACCATCCAGGAGTCTGTGGTTGATGACCATGGCCCAGCACACGCTGAGGCAATTCTTCCCGGCAGTTCCTCGCTTGCTGGTGGTCATCCAGGCTACCCTAGAGGGCCCAGCTCCGGTTCGCTTTCATCCGATCTATCCGCTCCCGCCCCCACAGGCAATGGATACTCTGATGGAAGCCTTCTCCTCGACTCAAACCTTCCTGGACCTGGAAACGGTAACTCCGGTAGTCTGATTGCCGACGAAACCCTTGGAGCCCCAAGAGTAATTGGCACCACTGTAACTGTTGGTCGCCCTGATGTTTCTGCTACAAGGTACGAACTGCAATCTGTCGTACAGAACGTTATTCGTCGTGTGCCTGTTGAGGTGACCCGCCACGTGCAGGTCGCTGTGCCACAGCCTGTACCTGTGCCTGTCCGTCAAGAGGTCAGAGTGCCAGTGCCTCAGCCCTACCCCGTCCAAGTTGAGGTTGTGAAGGAGGTCCCCTACACCGTGTACAAGACTGAGCACGTGCATGTCGATAGGCCAGTTCCCGTTGAGGTCGTCAAGGAAGTCCCAGTTGAGGTGGTCAAGAAGGTGCACGTTCCCGTCGACAGGCCGTACGAAGTAATCAAGAAGGTCCATATCCCCGTTGAGAAGCATGTTGAGGTGCCATACACCGTGTGGAAACCCTACCCACTCCACATCATCAAGCACGTCACTCACTACAAGAAAAAGAGCTGCTGCTGGTAAGGCGGTGCCTTCACAGTTAGCTGGCGTGCCAGCAATAGTCGTGATCAAACCAAATAGTCAATAGAATTGTAAATACTTTGATAGTCATTAGTTTGTACATGTAAATAGATGAATATAAAACGTATCGTTTTACTATTGACTCGTTTTATTTCCCGTGTTGTTGGAAGAAGAAATCTACTCGAACCCCCTCAAAGTAAGCACTTGAATAACATCAAAAATTAATAACAATATGACGTTTTCGATTCAACATCACACAAGGATTGTTTTACTCTACACGTGCATGCCATTTGTTTCTAAGTCAGTGATACAGTGGCAAAGCATTCATTCATCCAATTGAGCCAAATTTATGTCAACAAAACTTTGAAGACACTGTTTTGATTTAAAATCACAATAGTGACTTGTTTGTCCATAGTTTGTGTATGGCAACAGGTTTTCGCAAGCTGTTTGGTCTGCTGGCTGTTGACTATTTCAAAAATAATGGTCATCTTGAACTCGAAAATGAAATTCGTATTTTTTTAGAATTGGACCTACTTTTGTCACATGCAAATATTTTAGTAAAATGACGAAATCGGTTACGAAAATGTTACGATTTGATGGACAATATACGAGAAAAATACATATATGTAACTTAAATAGGTAGGTAGAACCATTTTTTGAGCGATGTGTCTATGGGAATTATGCGACTTGGCCTGTTTTGAAAAATGAATTATAAAATTTCGAACCAGCACCAAAGTGTAGCTACAAAATCTCAAAGTTCATCGAGTATAATTTCTGTTTACAAACAAGAAAAGCATATAACCAAGTTACATCACAATTTGGTGACAAATCGAATAAACTTAATGAAAGTGAAATTGAATGAGATAGGTAAAAGAATCATTTTTATTAATGGTAATCGGATGCTGCATGGGGTCAAATAAAACTAGTTTTTGATGCAATCGCAGCCTACGATATATCTTGTTACGATTTTTGGGCTACAGCTATTTAAGGCCTATTAAAGTTACGTAACACGGTAGTAAATTTAAGTGATTGACGTTTATGAATGGGTGATGAAACTTTGAGACCTCAAGTTTAAAGAGAAAGAGGAAATAAACATTAGTGATAGTTTCAGAGGTTTCAAAGTTCTGGTTAGGTATCTGACAGATAATGTAGTAGTCGAAATCAAAAACAGTTCTATGTCATTATCTGTTAGACGGCAACCCAGCACTTTATCTAGAACCTCTAAGTGCGGAATTCAATATTCTGTCTATCTCTGGATTTGCTTACTAGAGATAGGAATTTGACATTACTTGTGTGGAGCTAATGTCAAAATTCTATCTTTAGTAGACAAATCTAGAGGTAGATAGGTTATTGGGAACGGCCGTAAGTGGGGCCTTTAATATTGTAAGCTACGACCAACGTCAATGAACTTCTACATAAATGTTTATACTAAAATGATTTATGTAAATTAAGTCGTATTTAAAACATAATTTATAAAAGCCTCAATCACAGCTACGAAGATTAACTAGACTGTAAAATGGTGCCCTTTGTCACACTGCTTCGAGTTCTGAACTTTGGACTCCGAGATGAGCTTTCTATCCATAAATCAAAACGGTGTCTTGAATAATATTTTATCTTTTATTAGTATTCATTAATAAAGACATGGTTGCTTTATTCTTGTACTGTTTGCAGTCATTATTAGCCTGGTTTATGCATGTAATAATATAATATCTTCAGCTTTACTTCTGCTTAAAAGAGTGAAATCAGTTAACAGCCCAGGTGTATATTTATTCCTATCCAAAAATGTAACGTAAAACACGTTGAATATTTCCTTGAGTACCACAATTCCACTGTTCTGCATATCTGCCGTTATTGTTTGACATTTTCATACTAACTTTTTCATATGAGATTGGTTCAAAATGTGCAACAATTTGGGGGAAAACAGGATAAACTAATTATTAAATTAATACATAATATTTTTGTGATAAAGAGGTGTGGCAACAAGAAACGCCTCATACACATCCGACTGGCTACAGTATGACGCATTTAGAACTAGTCTTTATGCAACTAAATGGCACGGATGATTTTGATAGACGGCATGTCCGGTGGTTTGATCCGAAATTCATTTCGATGGAAAAAGTTTATTTTTGATTAATGGTAACAAAAGTCCCTAAAATGATCCGTCATTATCTATCAATCAATGCACCATTATCAACTATGCGCAAACCAATGCTGCTACAGACTGAAGCGATGAATAATGAGGTATGTCAACCCACTATAAAACTACGTACGTACCATGAAAATCCAAAAAAAATTGCGAGTGAAATAGGTACTCGGGTCTCACGCTTTTGTGAGGGCTCCAGGAGGACCAATGGTGGATTTTAATAATTCAAAAGCTACTACTGCATACATAGCGGGAGGGCTCACCTGATGAACTCCTCACCTATTCAGATTAACAAAGCAAGCAACACATACGCCTGTGTAAATTCTACAGCGACAGACCCGTCATATAGAGATGCTTTGCAGCAACACTTTTCTGTCCACCAACGAGTAGGCGCTTGTTATTCCTCAATCAATACTTCTGTGCATATTCTAATATTGATACATTACTTTATGTTATCAAATGGTTTTTTATCAAATGTATATGAATTTTGAATCATGGTAACAAATAAGTAACAAGATAAACCAGTTTGAGTTGATAATAAATAGGGGTAGATGCTGAGAACTTACTAAGTTATGCGATTTCTGTTAGGTATTCTGTATACATTACATACCTATACAAAGAAAACCGACTTCCAAAAAACGAAGAGTTTCTGCATTTGAATGTGGCCATTTTTTTGCTCAACTAATTTCAGTTCAGCTAAACTATAATAGTTATGGCTTTCCATTAAACAGTTACCTGTTAGAGGAAGAATTGAGTATATAGAAAGGTGCTTGTATCTTGCATCTAAATGCTGCATTTGTATTCATATACTAGCTTCTGCCAGCGGTTTCACTCGCGTCCCGTGGGAACTATTCAGCGCACCCGGAAAAAAAGTATAATCCTGTAGCCTTCCTCAATAAATGGGCTATCTAACAATGAAAGAACTTTTCAAATCGGACCAGTAGTTCCTGAGATTAGCGCAGCTTCAGCTTTATAATATTAGTATAGATTCAAACTAGAAGCTAATATTTACCACGATTTTATTACTAGACTAGACCTAACGCAGTTTCCTATCTACTCATAAGCCACTTACGATTGGTCAGTGTAATGATTTGTAATGTATAGTACCCCCTCCATTGGCAACCACCATTCAACCATCATTCAGCCTCAGAGAAAGAGCTTGTGGCATATGACCGATGCCAGCAATGCTACCAGTTACCGCGCAGACGCAGTAATCAAAGAAACGGGACATTTTGAAACAAAAGAATTTTGCTCTTGTGAAGTAGCTAAACCCTGTTACACTAGCAATGTGAACTGTTTAGCAATATTTTTTTATCTCGATTTAGTCAAAGAGATGGTAATTATTAAGATGATCTAACCTAGGTCACCGGTGTTACCTAATAGATTACTTTAGTATCAAAATGTTCGGATAGTCTCCTACTTTTAAAACTTATGAACGGACGCCTTTCGTGGGGTCGCAGCTGAAGTTTATATAAAAGAGAAGACATTTAAATTATGATGTTACATTTGATTAGGTAAGTCGTTGTTGTGTGCACTTCTGTTCTCAATTTTGGATTTAAGGACTTATATTTGATTAAAAGAATACAGGTAAAATGTACATAATTTTGATACACTTTGCGTTTGAGGTCAATCTTTGTCTATATTTTGTATGTGCATTTATTTAGCAATAATACGGAAACAGATCAAAGCTTCCTAAATTCCTCTCTCACTGTATTTTTATTTACCGGAATTAATGTAAATACTGCGATTAGATTTTCATATTGGATTTTAATATCCTGTCTTAGAAGGCAGCCAATGAAGGCTGCATTGAAGATATCTTCATTACGTTCAATACGAAGATAACTCGCCATCAACACTTCTAGCTTCGTCATTACCGTCGGTACCTCACACAAAGAAGTCATGACTATTGCTTAAAACGCAATGATTTTCTTTAATGACCACAACTTTCACTAAAATATTAAAACGATTGCGACAATGTTCAATATTGATATTTGAAGACATATAATTTTGTACGTAATCAATGCGGAAGTGTTCAATGCGAATCTATCCGATATACGTGTAAGATACTTATATAAATGTATTTGTTCTTCTTCGTTGCAGGCCACACGAACAACCGCGCTGCGGCAGGTCACAGGCTGCACACATTTTACATAACCATGAGGATACACGTAAGTGCCACTACAAAACAATATTCATTTTCATTATTAAAATCTCCTTAATTGTTCCTAATCATTGTTTAGATATGGTGCATTTTAGCACCAGTGTTCCTGATATCAGTGAAAGCAAGTTTACATGACAATGTTGGACAATCTTTCTATGAGACATCGCAGGCGTCATCACCATCGCCAACATCTGAATACGCGCAATCTCCTCAACCAGATGTATTGGATGGAATGAAAGAAATAGTTTTATACCTAACGCCTGATCAAGTGAATGCGTTGCAAGCAGCCGGGGCAGTAGTCCGACCATACCCAGAAGATGAGGTGGACTTCACTCCACTAGAACAGCAGCTAACGCAAACTGTTAAGCCTCAAAGAGGACAGCATTATCAGATGCAATGGAATCCAAACCAGAATCTGCAACTTAACCCTGAATTACAAAATTACTACAAGCTTTTGAACATTCAAGAAATCAATGATAACTTGTCGCAAACTACTGAAGCTACAATAAGAACCACAGAATGGACAACGACTCTACGTTATAGATTTACGAGTACGACTACTCGACCACGATTTAAAGAAAGAGAATATACAACACCAACTGTACCGACCAGAAAAGCAAGTAGAACAAATTATTTTAACATTGACAGTAGCACAGAACGGTCTCCTTTCCATTACCATTATGAAAATCCAAATTTTAGAAATACCCCTTCAAATATTCATACCCCTGACAACAGCCCTTCTCCTCCTCCTCCTTACAATAACCCTAGCTTTAAAATTAACCCTGGACCTCAAACAAATTCTAACTTTCATAGTACCCCTAGCTCTACAACAACTCCTAGGCCTAGCAAAACTAACTATTCTAACCAAAACAGTAACATAGAACATACTACTCATTTCGAATTCTATTATGAAAATAAGAAATTTAGAAATACTCCTTCCCATATAACCCCTAGTCCTTCAGCTAAAAATACTCCCAACCCTTACAACACCCCCACCCCTAGAAATACACCTAGCTCTGAAATTACCCCTAATCCTTACTATACTCCAAGCCCCAAAAGTACTCCTAACCCTTACATTGCCCCTAGCACTAAAATTATCCCTAAATTTTATAGTACTCCTAGTCCTAAATATACGCCTAGCCCTTACAGTACTCCTGAGCCTAACAGTAGCCCTAACTTTAATAGTCGCCCTAGCCCTTACAATACCCCTAGTCGTACTCCTTACAGTAATCCTAGCCCTTATAATTCTCCTAGTTCTGACAGCAATCCTAACCCTCACAGTACCCCGACCCCTTACAAAACTAGTACCCGATTACAACAATCTCTGTATCAACCAGAGAAAAACCCACCGAACAACTACTTTCAATCTAATAAAGAGATTCAAGGGAACCAATACCACCAAAGCCCTTCCAGTAACCCTAGCAGTTATAGTACCCCAAGATCTAGAATAATCCCCAGCCCTAAAACTACTCCAAACCCTTATAGTGCTCCTAGCCCTTACAAATCTCCTAAACGTTTACCGCTGTCTCTGTACCAACCTGAGAAGGAAAAACCCAACGGCTACTTTCAATCTAGTAAAGAGATTCAAAGAAATCAATATCACCAAAACCCTTCCAGTACTCCATCCCCCAGTCCTTACAATACTCCTGATTCTAACAATACTCCTGAAAATACTAGTCCTACTCCTAACAATACCCCTAGCTCGTATAGTACCCCTAGCCCCTACAAAATTCCTTCCCGTTTACCCCAAACTCTATATCAACCGGAGGAGAAACAACCCAATAACCATTTTCAATCAGTTAAAGTGATTCAAGAGGACAAATATTACCAAAACCCTTCCAGTACTCCTACGCCTGGCGCATACAATACTCCTAGTTCTAACAATACCCCTAGCTCACACAATACCCCTCACCCTTACAAAGCTCCTACCCGTTTACCGCAATCTCTATATCAACCGGAGGAGAAACAACCCAATAACCATTTTCAATCGGTTAAAGTAATTCAAGAGGACAAATACCACCAAAACCCTTCCAGTACTCCATCCCCCGGCCCGTACAATGCTCTTGGTTCTAACAATAGCCCAATTCCTATCGATACCCCTAGTCCTAGTTCGTATAGTACCCTTAGCCCTTACAAAACTCCCACTCGTTTACCGCAATCTTTATATCAAACAAAGGAGAAACAACCCAACAACTCATTTCAATCAGTTCAAGTGATTCAAGAGAACAAATATCAACAAAACCCTTCTAGCACTCCTTACCATAATACCCCAAACCCTTACAAAACACCTACCCGTTTACCGCCATCCCTATATCAACCAGAGGATAAGGAACCCAACAACTATTTTCAATCAAGTAACCAGTATCAGCAACCAGTTGCGGCGGCCAACCAAAATGCATTTTCTGGAACTACTGGAAATGCTCAACAAAATGACTTTACTGTATCAAATACAAATCCTCATGAGGATGGAAACGTGTGCACTGAAGAAACTACCGAATCTCAGCAAACGACAACTCCGCCGACAGTGCAAATTGGAAATAGGAAACTAAATAAGTACAGTGCACGAAATATCTTCAAATCGCCGGTTCCTCGAGTTCGAGTTCAAGAAGCACAAGAATCTATTAAACCACAAACACTTGTAGAAGCTCCTCCTTCATACATTGATCAAACTTCAGCGCCAGACCTGAAGAGTGAACTTGAGGAAACAACAGAGCATAAGGAACCTCTCAATACTAATGAAAGCCTTTCACCCCAACAAGAAGAACAAGAGGTACCAACAACTCCAGCTTTACCACCACTCATCCGTACACCATTTGAGAAAGAAGATTATTTATCGTTGCTTTTAGCACCACTTTACAAACATGAAGTGATCTCAGAAATTGTATCTCAACACAAAGATGACCTTACTAGAAGTGAATCAAATGTTAATTCTAAATTAAAATACCTCACAAAGTCGTATCTATTTAATACTAAAGATCATAAAGCTGACTTTGAAAAATTGCCTGTTAACTTCAGTGAGCAAATCGCTTTAGCGAAACACGAGGCAATCACCAGATCACCTCCAGTGTATGTAAATGAAAATTCAGAAATCACTGAAACCAGTCCTCAGTATTTAGCCAAAACGAGTGAGTTTCCAATACAAGAACCTACACCTAACCCTCAAGATGTCGTAATATCATCCTCAAGTCCAATACCAATAGAATTAATACGTCAATTTCCAATAGAAGAAACAGTTATTAATATTGGTGGGAGAAATGTGTTCGCTAGAACAGAAAAGCCCTTTACAATACAAACGATAGCTCCTTTTAGATTTAAACATACAACTCCAGAAAGCATACCTCTGAGTGAATTGGATTCACCAGTATATCGTCCTATTTGGGAACATTAAGAATATTTAACTGTAATTAAAAGTAAAATGTATGAAAGTATTGTTGATTTCACATGCAATAGGTGGTGCCATTGACTGAGTTATAAGTGATAATAGTTCTAATTTATAAAAACATTGTTATAGTTTTATTTAATTAAAGAATGTTGATTGATTTGTAGTTTTATTTTCCTCTCATTTTCGCTCATAACGCCTATAAAAATAATGTTTAATTCGATTGAGATTTGATGCTGCTCAAAGTTAGAAGGCGTTTAAGAAACACTATGTGTGTTTCTTACTAACTATTGAATTAATTATTTGTAATTTCAATTAGATGTCGTGTTCAAGAAATATATTTTTTTGGATAAGATGCACGTAGTAAATTAAGATTGCCTAAATGGCTATTTCATTCACCTATCATTAACTATTTACTAAGCTAATTTAGTTTCTAAACCTGCGCATAGTTCATAGGTTCATTTCATCACATTTCAATAGAAAAACCTAATAACAAGATTATTTTATAATGACACTTTATAGGTCACTTCATGAAACACATTATTGACATGCTCAATTAGCTAATAGGTTTGGCTAATCAATCTACGTAAGCATAAGTTAACTTTATTAAGACAATATACAACTAAGACAAGTAGTGTGATGATTTACTAATTGAATTAACACCTAAGATGTAATAAAAAATCTATAACTATATTTTCTGCATTATTAGACATAGGAATTGGACACTAATTGTTTGGGGATATTGTTAAAATCTTATCTCTGAAAAGCACAACAGTAGATAGATATGTTAATAAAATCTGCAGTAAAAAAATCACACCTAATAATCGATAAATAACTGCAAATCACCCAAACGACATACAAGCTAAAAAAATGAATGCCATTTTTTTGCATTCGAATCTTGAATTACGGTTCGATCTTCCGCAGTCAAGTGAAATTGCAAAATACTGGCCAGTATTCTGTGTATCAGTATATCAAGATCATTGACGTAGAAAGCGATGCCATCTACAGTATGAATACGAAATGTTCTAGTGAACCAGGAAGCTGAGATGTCGCGATTTAAAATCACAAGATTTGTATTTGCTGGTGTTACGTAAGTTCGTTGAGTTGTAACATCGCCCCACTTGTGTTTTATGGTTTGGTTCATGAGTGAATTGTTCGTAAAATGTTGGTTCTTTGTTGTTTAAAATTACTAATTATTATGAATATTTTTTTAACCTATTCAAGTTAGTATTAACTTCCAAGCAAGATGATTCTTTCAGACCCAGTTCACACTCCCCAATTTGTAAGCTTCACTTTCCGGCAAAAGTTTTAAAATCTAAAACTAAAAAAAATCCTAGCAGCAGATAAATATATCCCAAGTAGCAAATTAGCGATGAATTAGGTCATAAACAAGTTGCATTACAGTCTACAGCTTTTATGCAGATGTACTAAAGGATAGGATGAGACTTTAGACTGTATTAAGGAAAGATTATACACTATTAAACAGCATAGCTGACTAATGACTTTATAATGGTGAAAAACTATACTAAAAGTATTTTTAAATGATCTGGTCCAGCTTTTGGCTGCATGTGATACTACTGGCTGGTGTAGAAGTTCAAAGCTTATTAACGACTGGTTAATACGAAAAATTCACCTCTCTTGTAATGCTGTGGGCTGCATTCAAGTTTCGAAAAATCTCACTAGCTTTTAATTGGTGTACACTAATTCTATTCAAATTCTTATACAACGCCATTAACAAGCTGTTAATGGCTGATTAACAGTAGATATGTAATCTCTTAAAATGCCGTTACATGTATATGAGAATAATTAAACATCCTGAGTTGTAAATTGGAGTAGGTGTACTCCATCTTAATGCCAATGCATAAAGTGTAGCTGACAGCTATTTTACAGCTTTCGGCATTATATATGGGTAAATCTAGATTATTGGTGTTTAA
>NWSH02000535.1:5788260-5802676 GCA_002382865.2 Heliothis virescens
TATGTACACAGTAACAAGAATAATTAAAATCCTTTGTTCAGCTAGCATAATTCTATATGCTGGTACATAGAGTTTGGGAACACCACTGTACAGTAAATAACTTTTCAAAAGAATTTATGGAGAATTTGTGCTGGATAACAAATGGTCGCCATTTTAGCATCACAGAAACGATTTGTTATTAAATATCTAAATGATTTCTTATAGATTTCAGGATATTTGATATCTGTTAATTCAAACAATATATTTTCGACTTATTTCCTAATAGAATACAATAAGTTAGGAATCAATAACTTGAGTGTTATATCTATTATGTATTTAGACACCATATATCTTAAGAAATATTTTCGTTAAAGCGATGATATTCGAACGGCGCGTGAAATATTTGATATATTTACATATACACATTTACAGTAAAATGGTACTCGCCACTCAATTTGCATACAGAAAGCTAACGTGAAAATAATTATTATAAATATCTTATCTTAATAAATATGTCTGCCCAACAAACACCTATTAAATGTCGTCTGTCACATTATACACAAAACGGAATAAAAATAAAATGTATATTTTTTTGGCTATTTAAACTTTAGTAAAAGCTGTTGTCAAGGCTCAAAACATCGTAAAGCTGCTGAAGAGAATTAAAGTAGCTGCATCTTAGGCTGCAATGGCTGTTGAATAGCCAATAGACAGGCTTTGTACAGGTGTTTGAATTTTTAAACTGTCGTTAATCAGCCACTGTAATGCTCATGGCTGGTTAATTTGTGGCCCAAATTAGAGTTATAAAGGCTGTATAGTTAGCTATACAGCCCTTATGTAGAAAACTAAAACAGCTTTGAGTAGTCACAAATTCTATAATTAAGGCACTGTGCGGCTGTCAAATGCTACTTGGGATGGCTTTGAATCTCAATAATGTATTACAAACTCTCAAATATCTGAGTATAACTGCGTACACACAAATTGCAAAATACGGTCATCACAAAAAACGAGCACAACCCATTGAAATAACAAACACATTATCAGCGGGAAGTTATAAAATATTCACTTCACTAATACGAAATGAGTTTAACTGGGCCACAGAACATAAGTGTGCTGGTGTGAACAACGCACATTAGCTTTCATTACATCACCGTGATTATGACGTTGACACTCGGAACTGGAGCGAACTTAATTGGTATGTGCTTAGAGTAAAATTATGCATAAGTATTAGGGTAAAGTGGAGCGGTTAGAACTGGCTACTGCTAATAGTTTTAAAAAGATGTTGGTTATGTTAATTACCTGTGAGTGTGATGTGGTCTGTTAAGTTTTTTTTATTGTTGTAATAGTGATTAAGGCATACGAAACATTGTTTGTTTTTTTTTAAGACAAAAGGGATCACTAGTGGAATAGGATTGTTTCTTATCTTGTCTGTTTATAAGAAGAACATGAGACATTAGACATGGAGTCTAGTGCTGAAAGCTTTTAAGTGGAAAACTGTTGACGCTGTTTTTGACGGGATTTTAACAATTTGAAAAATAGGTGTGATTAGTTCAGTTTGCGTTTAATTTAAAACAAGGAAGCACATGACCAAAACACTACAAAATGAAACCATAAATCATACGACCAGCGTCATCAGTAAAATATATCTCAAGATTTAAGACCTATAAAATCGTGACTGAAATAAATTTCTCACGCGTATTACGTCAACTATCTAGAGAGATAACTAATAGTTTATCGTTTAGTATTATTTCCTTATATAAGGAATATACATGGAGTCGATATCGTGACTCACAAGTAACTACGGGACAGCAATTTCAATGAAATAAGAGCGCACTGCCGACATCGCCTTTCACAATTTCTTCGGCTTATGTTAGTAAACTATGGCCACTTTGATTGCTACATTTTGATTAGATTCTATGGCACTAATGATATTTATTTTCTGTGCCTATATTACGTAAAGTAATCAACTTCTAATGACAATTAAGCCAGAACTAATGACTACTAAAAATATTTTTCTTTTCTGACTTTTAAATTACTGCCGTCAATATTGCTCTACATGCCTTGTGCAACAGCATAACTAATTGTGCACAACAAAAAAACGTGTTTACCAAGTTCCTAATAGTGATACACGTGCTGTAATTCTGTTATTAAATCATAGTTATGTGATCGGTATGATCGATCCTTTTTGCGAATTACGTCGCGCCGTGCTCAACATAATCAGCCGGCAACAATTACATGAGCCGTCAATATAATTAGCCATTAACAGCTGTTGCTGCCGATAGCCACGCATGGTCTACTGGAGCAGATGAATACCGCTCAGGTTATGTACAGACAGGTCTAGCTCGAAATACAAAGACCAATTCTTATGTAAAAACAAACATTTTATTAATATCACAATTTCTCTGGGACTCGATCGACATTCGCCTTAGTCACAATAATTACTAATACGAGAATCAAGCGAGAGAACAATTACAAAGAAAACAATCACACGAACAAGCAGTCGATCAACTCTAAAACGCACCACGCGGGACTTTCTAACACCTAACGGAACTGTTTCGAACATTTCATAATTTAATTGCCGCGTAGTGCCGTGAATCTATATCGTTCAAAATTCAAGACCTACATACAAATTTCCTTAATACAATTTTAGAATTAATCCTAAATCAGGTACATTTCGAATCTACAAGAAACGCTTCAACTGCACAACGTAAGCTGAATACATATTAGTCTCAAGCTACGATCTAACCTTATGTGTACTAATATCAACAGGCAAGAGATAGACCTAAAGTTACTTTAGACGGTGGAGGTGAGCTCCACGCTAGTATGCCCGTGGTAAGTCTATGGTAAATGCAGTTAATAGCTGTCATATTTGTAGCCCTCGCCGGAGTCAGCGAGTGCGTGTCCAGCTTCCGCGTAGTAAAGTCCCTCGGCTTCGGGTTGGGCAAGCTCAGCGTAACCTTTGAGACCTTCACCGCCGCTGTAACCTTCGAATCCACCGTGTCCGCCTTCCAAAGCTCCATGACCACCTTCGTATCCACCGGAGAGATGCTCGAAACCTCCATGCTCGAAGCCACCGTGCTCGAAGCCTCCATGCTCAAGAGCAGCAGCATGGTCGGTGTTATGCCTGTCGTCTTCGAGGACCAGGCCACCACCGTGTTTGTGCTCAGTCTCGGGATGGATGAGCTTCAGGTTCTGCTCAGACTTGCCCTTCTCGAGCGGGTGATGGAGGAGATGGCTGTGTTCTTTCTTCACGTACACGGGGACCGGGTGGAAGTGTTCGAATTTGATCGACTGGTGTGACTTGGCATGTTCATGCTCTACTTGATGATGGTGTCCCGTTTCGCCGATGAGGGCGTGGTCGTATTTGGCTTCCAGTTGAGGGGCCTCCTCATGGATGATGCCAGGGTAGGCGGCCACCACGGCCAAGAATCCCAGGAAAATCTGTTCAAGAAATAAAAAGTTAGCAATGAGTTCCTTTTGTGTAAAAAAAATAATACTAAGTGAGGGATAGTGTGGGAATAGATAGTTATTGGAGCTTGCAAACTATCCAAGCTCACATAACAACGAGTAGGTAGGTCGGGTATTATCTTGCATCAATAGCGGATGTCGAGTTGCCAATTAATAAAGGAAGAATCGACGATAAACCACCGAGCTGGCGATCTGTTAACAAGTTTCGCTGCGGGCACTAACTCGTGGAACGGAGCCAATCTGATTTATGTAACGTGAAAGACTTCCTATGGAGCCAAACGACGTGTATCAGGAAGAATTACTCTGGTAGATGCTTCACTGAATTCGTTCATTAATCAGTGCGTTCAATCAATGAGTTAAATGTTCCTTGTTTTAGTATTAATTTGTTGTAACGGGCTAATTAACAATTTCAGCACAGTCCAATTAGCACGATCACGTATAGCCAACGATTGGTGCACTGGGTGGACGAGTTCAGCAATAGCACTGGATAACACAAATACACAGTTACGCACGTGGTAGTACATTTCGGCGGTGGATGACTGTGGAACACCTTACTCCACGAGAGGGTGGTGGGTAATGCCAGCATTTGTAATTTGCATCGTATTTATACTCGTTTTCACTTAGCGGCCGGCGTGTGCGAGTGTTCGGGCTGCAGTTACGTGTGCGCCTGCGCCGCATTGTCAGTCTATCGGCGTCTCAATTAGAACAATAGATAGAAATTTGTTGGGAGATTGATAGAAAAAGGTATTCGATGGCGACAACATTAACATATCTTGCCATAATAACAGCGTAACATCTGTATGCTCTCGTAATTGTTCGGTTATAAGACAAGCAGCAAATTGTTGATAGAATTTGCATTTTTTATGTAAGTCTCTTTTCACGTCATAATAATATTATGTACCAACCAATTATCTAAGTGATGGTTAATATGTAGAGTGTAATTGATTTTTGATGATTGAGGTTTTTTCCTCCTGACTCGATGTAAAGCTGCAACTAAAGATTCCTTATTTGAATGCACGAAGATGTAGTTCTAATGTTCCTATTGGTAATGGTATTTGGATAATTACGATAGTAACTATTCAAGGAATTGTTTATCCAGGTATGTTTATTATCTTCTTAAATTAGATTTTCAATTATATTTGAAATTATATAAATTAGAACTATGATTTAGATTAAAGAATTGAAATTAAAACCCGTTGAATATATTTTAGTGTCATGCAGTTTTAAAACATTACTAGAACTCCGTTTTCATACAGAATCCTATTCAACCTTCACTTTCTGAAATTATCTCTTAAAATAAAAACGTAAAAAGCAGATAAGTACGATACATAATTACGTTGGTACATTACAAAAACGCACAAACATATCCGGAGCAAGGACGATCAATTTTCTGTAAGTATAATGTGCATCTTTTGCATGATATTCTTAAAAACTTAAAAAAATAATGTACAAAATATGAAAGCTGATTTCGCAATCGGATAATAAAATAAAGCGATTAACTTTTCATTGTATAATTGAAATCCGCATTGACATAGATTTTGTGTTTCTTATAAGAGTATGGTCGGACCGTTTTTTTGTGCAGTTGACAGTAGCTGTCAGTCAGTGCAAATAAGTCAGTCGTCCCTTGAAAACTACACAAAAGATTTGGTGGCACTATGAAAGATCAATTGCACAAAAGGAGAAAACTTATTCTGGGCCTGAAAACCATTTTTGACTCTACACGAATGAAACATGTACCAAAATAATCGTCTATTTTTCGTAATTATTAGCTATTTAAATCTTATCCTTATTAGCAATGGCTCAGCATCGAAAATAATCAGATTTCTGTACATAAAATTCTAGACCACGAAAGCATAGCTCGCTTTTAAACGCGATAACGTCATCTAGTTATACAAAAGACAACATCTACCGGGAACATTAAACACAAACGAAACCTAAAATATAAGTCTGTCTGAATTTACCAATTTGCCCATTGCTGGGAGACGTGATACTCAGGCTCTTAAAACCTTCCTAAATACACTAACTTATGGCCAAATTCCAGCCCTGTAACGCCAGGCCCAAGTTTGTATGGATTTTAAGTTTCTCCTTTCGGTGGCACTATAAAATAACCTATTATATTTTTGAAAACAGGTTTTATATCTCTAGAAATAATTCGTCATTACAGTACCAGCATGTTTGTAGACTGAATTTAGCAATTCTTAATTAATTGATTGATTGATAAGCTAGTAAACTTTCACATCTTTTCAACTAGAATAGTTTAATTATAATATTGGTACTGTAATAGTTTTATTTTACAATTTAACTAGACCGCCGGATCAATTGGTCGTACTTTAGACGGATGTAATATAAAATAGATAAGAAATAGTTGCAATAAAATAATAAATTGTAAACTTGATAGTAATTATGTATTAATTATATTAGGTAGGCCATTATTATGTCTGTTTAGGTCAATGACCTTTCCTATGTACTCAATTATAAAGGAGGAATAAATTCTTTATTTTGATAAAATAAGCCTAAATATTGCATTATAAACTATTGAAAGTGAGAATCACGTAACCAATTAAAGAGGGGCTGTATTTATTTTAATTTATTATTGACAAATATGAGTTGCACATTATTTTATGTTTTAAGAAATCAAATAACTTGATCAATGTAAATAAAATTTTGAACTCAATTTTGTAAATAAAAATAGTTTTTCATATCCTATACTCTGATATAGGTATCTTAACCTACTACAAAAAAATTAAAGTCGTCTTGTGACATTTACACTAAAGACGAATAAAATTGCAAGTCACTACCCAAAAACTCATACAACAATATCTTTGCAGCATAGGATAGAAACAGTGGCCTATCGCTGAGTCAATAAATACATTATAAACCAACAACACTAGAACCCAAGTATTCATAGTTGTGATACAACTGTGAAACCATCCATTTACTACATTTTGTGAAGTAAAACAAGACTAGTTTTCTGTTTAAAATGCAAGTAACAATTAACTGATTGGCGTACGTAAGACTCTGATCAAACCACGCTTTAATCGTCTTGCGGTTTCGCAAACACTACGTTTGATACAGATTTCGTTTCAAAACGCGTTTTGCAATGTTACGCATTGAAAACAATGCATCCTTTGTGTGTTTTTTTTGTAATTTGTGTGGTTTTAAATTGGGAATGTCATGGCTTTAGATGTGAGGTTTTATTAGGCTGAAATTGTGCGTAGATGTATATTAGGTACGATTTGCAGTGGGATCTGAACATGTAATGATGTTGAAGTGTAGATTTGATCTTTAATATCAGCTTAGGTATACTTATGGAGTTTGCTTATGAACTCTAATATCTGTTTGTTTGTGCCCTAGAGGCTCCTTCTTCTTCCTCTCGATTGAGCTGCAGGTTTTTTTTTTAAATCACCTAACAAGCCCTAGTGTCAGAGTTTTCTCAAATCCGCCTGACGGCCTTTGACGTGGAATTATAACTAGAGGCTCAGAAACTATTGAACCGATTTGAAAAAATCTTCACTGTTGAAAAGCCCCACTATTCCCGAGTAATATAGGCTTTATTTTATCCAGATAAGAGAAGGAGTTCTTGCGGGTGAAGCCACGGGAAAACAGCCAGAATTTAAAACCTTTTTGTGTCCATTGTCCAGATAGTTAATTCAATTTTTGTCTTCGTATTTATGTACATACAATCTGGTCTACATAAAAATAACTGCCGCATATTGTTACTGTTTCAAACACCGATGTAAGGACGAAGTGAAGGGACACTCTCTTTGCGATTAACATTTACCAGAAGCTAATGTACATTGTACAGTCGCGAACAAAACTACAAAACTAGGCCAGCAAAAAGTTAATGACTTGACGCTGTCATTTGTTAAGACGAGTAAGTATATCATTATAATATTGTGTTTCAAGTTTTACGCATTTAAAATTGAATTAGTACTTTAATTGCTATAACTTTATTTATGAATTGAACTAACAAATATTGTATGTTTTACTATTTAGAAAAATAAATGTTTTATTTGACTGTATAAAATGAAAGTAGATTTTGAATAAAATTATGGATGATAATGAATTTGTGCTTAAAAATTTATTATCATCCAATAATTCTTGCAGGTCACCTAAACTATAAATCTAAGCACTTTTGCTTACAACTGTACCTTCGCATAAACCTTATTACACTTCGTTACAGGTAACTTCCATAACGTAACACTGTCAATACATTCGCATTGTTTCGCAATTCAATAATGACATCTATTACAGTTTAGATTAGGCCGCTTTTAGGGTTCCGTACCCAAAGGGTAAAACGGGACCATATTACTAAGCCTCCGCTGTCTATCTGTCTGTCTCCAGGCTGTATCTCATAAACCATGATAGCTAGAAAGCTGAGTATTACAAAAAATATGTATTTCCGTTGCTGCTATAACAACAAATACTAAAAATTAAAAATATATATCAACGGGGTCCCCATACAATAAACGTGTGAAACTGCAAATTATTCATATATTTGTATGAAAAGCAAAGTTATTTTTTGTTGCCGAAAAATATTCGTATTTTGGCTAGTTGTAGGCAATAGATAAGTTCATTTTTCATAGATAATGCCACGGAACCCTTCGTGCGCGAGTCCAACTCGCAGTTGGCCGGTTTTTGCTTTGAATTACAAATTACTTAAAGTAATTGTGACCTACGGTTACTCGTGACCACAAAACGTGTGGTTTCCGTATGCCCCGAAACTGTGGCAAACGTTTACAATATAACTTTCCTTTTTAATCTTATTATTTTAATTTTAGTAATTATATAAACAGATATAAATGTTACAATTAAAGTTTTTATGTTTCAGTAAAGTTTTTGCTCTTAATTGCTTTAGGCAGTGAAAGAGTAATAAACTTGTATCAAGATCGTACAAATGCATCGGTTCAATTATTGTTTCTGAAAAAATATTGGGCCAGTATATTCATTATCGGCTTTTTCCTACATGAACTATTAAACTTTTTCTTATCGAAGGAATAGTTACTTTTTCATTATTGTTTTCATAAGATAAATTTAACTACCCGTCTTTTATCTGCACATAGCTAACTGCTAAATTCAAATGAAATTAAAACCAGTAATCAGCAATTATTATACTCGTTCAACAGAACATCAACCAACTAATAGATTAAAAGATAAATTGCAACCGAGATGATGAATGGCCATTGCTCTTGAACCGAGCGATGCAATGCGCCTTGAATCTTGCAACAGTTTAAAACATCAATTTAAATAATTTGCATTTCATTTGTTTCTCAGTTACTGCAATGTGTGGTCCTAGAATATGTCGTGTTTCAATAAAGAAACTACTGCTAGTCTATTAAAATGGAAATAATAAATAATAATACATTTTATAACTGATTTCCTTCGTCACATTTGAATCTATCTTAGAATTAAAATCTCACTCCGAGAGCATCATAAAGCTACACATATAAAGAGTAACTTTCCTATTTATACCACTTACTAGCTTCTGCCAGCGGCTTCGCCCGCGCTATACTTGAAATCCCGTTTTTTCCCGTTCCCGTGGGAATTTCGGGAAATCCTTTCTTAGCGGATGCCTACGTCATAACATCTGCCTGCGTCCCAAATTTCAGCCCGATCCATCCAGTGGTTTCGGCTGTGCGTTGATAGATTACTATGTCAGTCAGTCAGTCACCTTTGAGTTTTATATATTTAGATTAGTAAAGATTGACGTATCAAGGTCAATCCGCTTAAACAAATAGAAATAATTGGACGGATATCGATTATGTCACTGATTACTTAACAGACTCGTGTTTCATATTATATTATGTATGTAGATCAATTAAATTATTTGATCTACTTTGATAAAATATCTTAACATTTTTTAAATCATAATTTTACAAAACTTGTATAAATTAATTCATACGTAATGACGATACAGTTATACAGGTTGTTACAAACAAGAGTATATGTGAAGCCGAAAGGGAATTAAATAACTTCTTATAAAAACAAAATAATATTTTAAATTATGTTTCACTGTAGACCTACCTATGACTTAGGTAAAGCAAAAAAGTAATCTAATAACTAATTTACCATTATATTATATTATTTACGAAACTTACCTTAATAAAGTATATTTCTTACTTAAGAGCAATCAATCACAAGTATGACTGTGTAGCTACGTTAAGTTTCAGCTCATTGGTTTACGCAAATGAAAATATCGGAAAACAAACCTGCTCATTGATTGGAAACCTCGGAAGTATACGAGTATATGGCTGCTCCAATAACCGAGAATGATTGAGTCATTAGTGTCTTCATTGCTTATTGGTATAGCCGTATAACAGTACTTTAAGGTTTTAATAGACTCCGGTGAAAGATAACCGAATTAAGAATATAAGATGCAAAACAAAGTTGAGTTTATTATTTTTTGATTTATCAATTTCTGTACGAATTGGCGCATAAATATGTAAACTCTCACTACCATGCGTGCCCAAAGCGGTGAGTACGGGTAAATCCGCCCAGCTTGGGGAGGCCTTTGTCCAGCACTAGACGTTTTTAGGCTGTGACGACGAAGACGAAATATACTCGTATAAGGACAATTCTCATAACTATAAACGATTTTCACTTATTCCTTAAAACAATTTACAATGATGTAGATTTATTCCGGTTATTCAATTCACATTATGCAGCAAAAGTCACACTGTAGAGTTATGAGTAAATGAAGTAAGTACACCGTGATTCGTGACGTATCATTATATTATGTCAAGTAGTTAGAATACCTAGTAATAAATTAGGTGGCATGATCTAATCCCAGACATTGCGTTGCGGTGTAGGTGGCAGCCGGTGAGAGATCAAGCGTAGGACCGACAGTTAGAACGCTCGGTGTGTATATCATCACGAACTTGCGGACTGCGAGGTTCACCGTAGTACAGTCAGAAATAGGAACATGGCAAATTAAGTACTCAGTTACAAGTTTTCGTCAACAGCGATAGAGTTTAGATGTCCTGACATACTATACTTGTCTACTAGGTATTACATTATTACTCCAAAATGCGAAAGTTCTTGGTCTGTCGCGCTTTTACGACAAAACTTCGATTTTGGTAATAATATAGTCCAGTCTAGTTCTTTTATTCGGATTCGGGGAGAAAGTAGGGTTAGTTATCTTAAATTGTATGTAGATAGATCGTCACATAAGCTTTTATATCAGAGCCGTTACGTTGTAGGACAAAAATCTCTCAGTACTGAATGATTGAGCAACCCAATTCACATTGTACTACGTAACGCGGGTTGCCGGCTATAATCTAAGCCTGGTTGCTGTAATGCGTTAGCAACCGCTAATTGATAAGTGGCTGTGACTTGTACTTATAAGTTGTGCCTCATTAGTAGGGTTTTGTATTGAGTTGTTGTGTGTTTAATTCTCATTATGGAAGATTGATGGGCATTTTAGGCCTGCGTATTTTTGGAGTCTTTGACTTGAAAAAGTTCTGGAATGTAATTAAGTATTTAAAACTTAATAACTTTGACTTATACACTTTAACGACGAATTAGCTATGCCCCGCAAAAAAATTGGGCATAGGTTGAACATATCCTTAAAGATCCAATCTAAAGATCTTTAATCTAGTCCCTCGAAACGTGACTGTTATCGCTGTAAACAGCAACTGTTATAAAAATGTTTCTCTTTGGTGCCAATAGGTACAACATAGGTCGTGGCATTTAGGCAAAATTATGACCGCTACATTTCAGTAGACCTTTTACTGTATGTTTTATTCATAAGGTACCTACCTTCTCTTCACCTCTGATCTCCTGGTAAGTTGTACTCTTTTTGAATCCATATATGGTTAGTATCTCACACTTGTATCTTATCTGATTTAGGTGCATATTCTTTATTTTTGTCATATTAAAGTTAGAGGATGCCTTACAAGGTTTAAAAAAACCCTTGGAAAACTAGGTAGGCAAACGATTATTTTCCACATTTCCAAAGATTATACCTTCGTGCATAGGTAATAATTAATTACTGTCTGACTAAACACAAACGTGAATCAAACGAAATAGCAAATTACAAGCTCTTCATATCAATTCACAGACGTAAATTAATAACGCTTTGTCATCACAATTGTTAAACACGACTTTAAAAACAATACAATGTTCCCAACAGCGTATATAAAACCGATACAATTATGTAAACCCAATAGATTTCTTAGCGCGTCCCATAAAAAGGCCGCTTTCATTGTTCATCCGTATCCGACTCATGTTTCTTATGTTACGTTTATTATGAAGCGTGGAGAATAACTAATGCTGGGCTAAGTATGCAAACAAAGCGATCGCGCTGCTTGTTAGGCAAAAACGAACAGCTGGTATGCTCAAATGAAGTGTGTATGCCAGAAGTACAAGTAGTACGTACAATGTACATACATACATACATAGACCAGAAGGGTACCTACCTATTAAATGACTTCGTCAGGCAGGACGGTAGATCCAACTAACTACCGCTGCTTGTAGGGCCCTTCCACAAACACTGTGCAAAAAGTTTTTTGAGCTTGTCTTGTAAGATGAGGTTAATTTAATTAAGAACAAAACTATGTATGTATAAAAGGAAAATGTAAATACTTAACCGTTGATCTTCTCATAATTAACTGCATACAGTCATGCAATGGGGTGAATCGATTGTGTGTTTTATAGATACATTCTGCATACGCGTCACGGACGTAGCTATAGCTTTGACAAGGGGGGGGTCCCCAAAATAAAAAACAGAGCTTTAACGCCAATTTAATCTATCATTTACAAATTAAACATTGCCTGCAACTATAACGCGCAAGTGTAGTCGCAGGTAATCTATAATATATGTATGTATAACTTAGGTTACTCTAAGTCAGATGCGGTGCTAGACCGAATGTGTACGTCGGCGAAATCGAGTTCGCGAGGCCCTTGTTGCCGTGGCCAGAGGGGGGAGGGTGATTGGGTTGTCACACATTATCTATACTAATATCTATACTAATATTATAAAGAGGAAAACTTTGTTTGTTTGTTTGTTTGTTTGGTTGTAACGAATAGGCTCAAAAACTACTGGACCGATTTTAAAAATTCTTTCACCATTCGAAAGCTACATTATCCACGAGTGACATAGGCTATATTTTATCCGGGTACGGGCAGTAATTCCCACGGGATGCGAGTGAAACCGCGGGAAAACGGAGCTAGTAACTGTATACTTTATGAAAGCAAAGAAGTAGAAAGCAAAAAATATGAATGCGCGAGCGAAGCGAGCGCGAAATTTTTCCAGCTCGACGTGTAAACATCGAAAAAAAAAAGCTTTGTAAAGCTGATATTGCCGCCATTTGTTTTAATTAATTTGTGGGAGCATAAAGCAAAGAAAAATACAGACTATGTGATATTAATGCGCGAGCGAAGCGAGCGCGAAAATTTTTTATCTGTTCGAGGATCAAACGCGATTGGCGAAACGAAAATAGATAGGTAACTAGTTTTTCTGCGAGGCCCCCTCAAGCGCGAGGCCGTCGGCGGTCGCCGACGTCGCCGACGCCTAGCGCCGCCTCTGCTCTAAGTAGGTGCCTTTAAAGAAAGTTATATGTAATGTATGTATTGCAATATTTATTCAAAAGCAACAAAGTTGAAAGTTTAGAGTAATAGATTTAAAATATTACGTTTTTATATAAGTACGTTTGTTTTCTAAAATCGGCGCGGTGCATGTAATTTGTTTCTGTTGGACAAGTAAGACAGATATGAATGGGGGGTGTCCGGACACCCAAAACCCCCCTTATATACGTCCATGATACGCGTCCATAGAAATTGATAGAAACGAATAGGTAAATCTTTACATGCTAAATAGAATATCTATGGTATTTCCTTATGCCAACTCACAGCTGACTAATTAAGGTGAATGCGACCACTAGAAGCGGGAAATTCAAATATAAAATGTTTTTTTCATGTTTTACCTAAGTTAACATTCAATATGAGGCGTGATCTTATGATTGGCAGTTATAATATCTCACAAAGTAATTTCTGATGTCCTTGTTTAACTCCGAAACTTCTTACAATTTAAATGTAACTGTAAAAAACTTTTTATTGCGAAATATCATAGTTTCGACAGTTACATTTGAATTGTAAGAAGTTTCGGAGTTAAACAAGGACATCAACATCAAGGATAAGATCACGCCCTACCTATATCTACATATTTTTGAAACCTAAATTAATCTATTATTACCATTTTAAATCAAAGCAAGTTTACTAACTTCGGCACTGTAGAACGATGCGCGCCTTGAATGCGTAGAGATATTTCCTCTTACAACAGCACCGGCGCGGGCGCCGCCGCGTCTCCCCTAGATGTCATCAAAGGAAGCTTGAGCAACATCCACACTGTGTGCACTACGCTATTGTGCCAATTTTGTAGTAGTTTTCTAAGGTTTGTTATGGGTACTTAATTGCTGTACTGGTTCTCTTTTATTTATTATTTAGGTAGTGGTGGTAAAGGTATGGAGGAACTCCTGTTTAAGTTACTTGGGCGACCCGATACCTCTGGTTGTCAGACTTTCTGGCTTCTAACTACCCGTAACAACTGCCAAGTAGTTATGTTCAAATGACAGCCGGAACCCACCAAATTACCATGCCCTCCAAAACACGGAAGAACTCGTCAAGTCGTCATGACATGACAAGATGATCATAACAAGCGGCCGTTGCTTAATCTTATAACCCAGGGGTCGGCAACCTTTTGAGTCAAAAGAGCCAAAAGTTACAATTTACAACATTTTTTAGTTTTCAAAGAGCCACAAACAGTGGCGGCGCTAGACTAAATGTGTACGTCGGCGACATGCGACATAAGTTCGCGAAGCCAAGGGTGGATCCAGCTTTTGTGCTAGGGAGGGGGGGGGTTGGTCATACAGTTGTGGTCAAGTACCAATACATAATTTTATTTTGATAATGTATACATGAAGAAATACATAGAAACGTAGTATGAATGCGCGAGCGAAGCGAGCGCGAAATTTTT
>NWSH02000535.1:5823581-5838024 GCA_002382865.2 Heliothis virescens
TATATAGGGTGACTGGTAATTAGTGACCGATACTTGAACACGTGATTCTACCCATGATTACAAACAACTTTCCCAAAGAAACTTTTTTTTTTTACTCACTAGTTTAGTCACAATAGCTGTTTGAAACTGCAATTAGCAGTCGCGCCTTCTCCCGATGAGCTATTACGGTAATTGTGTTAAACCTCTTTGTGTTCTATTGGCCACTAACAATCTGTCACGTTTTTAGATTAATAATGTCATTGCAAATTAACAGGGAAAAGCGAAAATTTTTATTTTTCGTCTCCTTCAGGATTAATTTTACAAAACTTATTTTAAAAATAACAGTCACGCCGTAAAATCCATCGGATGCCATTTATTAGTTTTTTTTTGACACCCGCCGGCACTGTGCCGTACAACTACTCCGCGAGTGAGGACAGCGATATGGTGATGTGCTATTATTCAGAATGGGGCTATGGTGAAGCAATGGGCAATCGTAGTGGGCTAGTGAACACTTTAGATGAACTTAAACCCAGGATCGAAAACAGTTTCGAGATAGTGAAAAGTGACACTTTCATTACGCGTGTGCAGGTTGAAGTGATTTTGCTATTGTGACTAAACTAATGAGTAAAAAAAAAAAGTTTCTTTGGGAAAGTAGTTTGTAATCATGGGTAGAATCACGTGTTCAGGTATCGGTCACTAATTACCAGTCACCCTGTATATAGGAATATCAGAGTTATGAGTATTCATAGTTCTCTTGTTACAGTTTTTTCAAAATTTTCCTGGTTTTTCCTGCATCGATAATATGATTTGCCTCAAAATTCATGGTTGTTTATGTTTGTACCAGGCGCATAAGCGGGCGTTTGGCCGCCAGGGCAGTCGCGGAGGGTAAGGATGCTAAGAGGAAGCTCGACTATGGAGGTGAACTGCGGAAGACGCCGAAGACCGTCAATGGCAGCATTCTCAAGCATAAGCGTACGGTAAGTTATTGATATAGGATAACTATATAAAGTTTATTCTTTGGTGCCTATAATCAAGAAAATATATGTTCAGAATAAACGTGTATTCGTGAATGCAACAGATTGTAGCATTCCGTGTATATTATATGGCCTGGCATAAGCAATGTCTATAAAATCGGTCATGCGCGTATTTTCTTTTGTTCAAAAGAGTATGTATCAGCAAAAGCATTCTTCGTTATTATCTCGGGTGTAGTTTGATGAGCACATTACGTAAATAATAATATTATGAAATTATTTTTCTTTCAGTCTCACGGCAAGCGTCGCAGCAGCAGCCGTCGTTCCATCAACGCGACGCGCTCGACTGGTTCTCAGGAAGATGGTCGCGCCAACAAGGACCCGCTCATGGAGACTACGCTCCTCACTACATATACCGACTTCAAGGTGAGTTGGTATTTCTTATCTAAGGACAATGTGTCAGCAATAACTTTGCTGTAGATGCTACATGGTTTGAGTAAGGTAGAAGACAGTGAATTCTATGTAATGAAGCATTTGGTCTTTGTTTTTAATTATAAACCGGTGTAGTTCCGTATCAGGAGTGGTTCGTTAGACCTGCATTTTATCTCACGTAAATGAAGAGTCAACTCTTCATCGTAAATGACTGTAGGGTTCAAGTGCTGTCACGATCACGTTACCTACTCTGTATCCAAGTTTTGAAAATCATTTTGATATTGCTTGTTTGCAGGACGGCATCAACGAAAAGCAGATCAGTCGCAGCTCCATGGCCAACCCGAGACCGAGCGAAGTGGTCCTCCCTTCCATCGTGTACCATCCCATAGACGAGAGGAGTGCCACCCCAAAAAAAACTCCGAGGGTCAAAACACCGTTGACGCCTAAAGTCGGCAAGGAGAACATACAACACGTCAACAACATGGCTATGACACCGAAGAGTAACCTCATGTACACTCCGACGAGGCTTACTCGCTCCGCCCTAAAGCTTAACAACGACGGCTTCGCAACTCCCCGCGCTCCGCTCAGCGCAAACAAAGTCAACCTACAGAGACAGAACACAGTCGCCACCTTAACGGTCAAAACTACCCCCAACAACGTTAGCAGGTCTAAATCACACTCCAACTTAGTGCGAGCAAAGAATCTTCCGCCTCTAATCTAAGAACATAGACTGAGCGCAGTTCTTACGACTTGATATAAACGTTGGTTTCGTTTTTTTTTGAGATTTTTCTTCTGCACGTGTATATCAAGACGTGAGTACTGCGCCTTACAATATTATTAGCCATGATTTTCATACGAGAATCAATTTGTAATTATAAATTAATAATATTCAGATTTTTTTTAATACATTTATTTTTGTGTTTGTCGATGGTTTGACTCAAGTTTTGTGACGTATTAAATGGTCGTTTTGTCGTTGATAAATATAATGTTTTGCTTTTTATCCTTGTATATTTGAATCTCTATTATAATTATGTGCTGAGTAATTGCATTGAATTTTAATAATAATTGGTTGGTTTTGTTTATAGATGTGATTGATAGTATTTTAATTGATAGATAGTTTTATAAGTTACTTTCAGTTCTAACAAGAATTATTTTAGTTTTGTCTTCGATTGGAATACTTGTTGTTTTAGAGTAGTTTTTAGTCACTAACATAATTATTGGCACTCGTGTTTTATCTTATGACAAATTGTTTCTTTCATTTACTTAAAAGTGTTCTTGAATAAATTGTGGAAAACATCACCCAGTATTGATACAATTAGGTATTTTAGAGCGTTATAGATACTCAGCGCACGGCAAACTTATACGACAGGCAGCTTACAATTCAAAAAGGCTATTTTAAAAAGTTTGAACATTCCAAGACATTGTACTTAATTTCGATCAGTATTTCAAGAACTAGAAGGATTCACTGGCCATATCTCATGCTAACATTAATATAAAACTAATTGATATGCGTCGCTTTATTTAACTAATGTATAATTTTTAGTAATTTTAAAATGTAAATTATGGTTGTAATATATTTGCATAGTTTAAAACGATGAGGTTTTTTTATTTTCATGACCAACGTGTTCCTGTAACATTTATTTACTGACGTAACATTTGTTTATAACTTATTGAGATACAGATACTAATATTTGAAGAAAGTAAAATGTCGATATATTTTGATTTCGACGTCGGTCCTAAGGGACGAATGTTTAGAAGAGCGGTAGAGGCCGATAAAGATGATATAGAATTGATTTGGAATCTCGATCACACGAAAAAACTGTTCTATGATATCAATATCGGGTCTTTGATGTAAGTCACATTTCTCTAATTCATTTATTTATTTGTTTTAGAAAATTTAATGATGACCAGTTTTACAGCTTCTACATAATGTTCTAGATTACTTTTGACAGATGTGTCATAGAAATGTTTTTATTATAATTTTGACTATTTTTCTTTAACATGATCTGTCAGATATCAATCCAGAACTTTATCTGGAACTTCTTAAACTGCCTATTAGTATAATAAATAACAGTAAACCCGAAAATAACTTATTATATAGGGTACTTTGTTTCAGCGAGCTCTCAGCGCTATCGATATGCATGATAAATGAGAAAAAAGAAGTAATAGGATTCATGGCGCTTTCCGATCATCCCGATGTCAGTGGCCTAGACCCCTCGGATTGGGAGTATTGGACACGAAACTTGTTTCAGTTAGTAATAAATCCAATGTTCGATTTAGCCAAAAAGGGTCCATATTTCTCATAGTTCGCTTCCGATAGCGGTATCACTCGACTCCCGTGTGAACTATGTAGCTACTTCGGATAAAAAGTAGCCTGTAGTCTTCTTTGGTAAATAGGGTTATTACTGAAATATTTTATTGATCGGTCGGTGAGTTCGGAGATTTACTTAATCAGGCTATGTGGTTTCCGAAAACACAGCGGTGTCAGTTAGTTTTAAAAGTTTCACATAACAGCACTCCTCAAATAATTTTGCCGCCCTAAAGTCAGCTATTTGACAGCACATGCGCATAAGTTCGTAGTATCAACAGTAGCATTAATAGTTTGGTTGGGTATAGTTGCGAGTATGGTCAAATCCCTCCAGCTTGGGGCCTTTGTCTAGCAGAGCAGGTTTAACGTTAGTCGGTTAACGACTTCAAAAAAGGTGGAGGTTTTAGGCTATTTCAACGAAAACGAAAGTCAATAGTAGTGACTTCATACCCGTAAATAAATTACAGATTTAGGTATTATTATAATTTCAGGCGATACTTCTTATCTCGCAATACGCTGTTCATACACTTCATGTGTTGTATCGACGCTGTGACCGACTTCTTTGTGGAAGAAGCATTCATATCGGTGTTCATGAACGACTGCTATTTAAATTACATTGTGTTGGTCGTACCTGTTTATTGTCCCGATGGTAAGAATTTTTTCCTATCTTACCCTTAATAATAATTATGACTAGCTGTTGCCTACAGTTTCACCCTCGTCCCGAAGCAACTTCTTGCCATACCCGGATAAAATATAGCCACCACACAAATATAGAAAATATATTGTCACCCGGGTGTGGTGTAGCTACCTAACAGTGAAAGTTTTTTAAATCGGTTCAGTAGTTTCGGAGCTTTTAGGGTACACATAAAAAAATATTCTTCATTATATTAGTACTACCGTCAGCGGTTTCATCTGCTTCCGAGGGAACGACTTACCCAGATTTAAAGTTGCCTATATGTTATTCTGATACATAAGCTATATTACTGACAAGTTTCATCAAAATCTGTCCAGTAGGTTTAGCGTGAAAGAGTACCAACAAACATACATACATAAATCCTCACAAACGAATTTACATTAGTAGAATATAGATAATATACTATAGCTTACTAATCGTTTGAATTCATTTCAGAATCAATAACAAGGTTCTCGACGTTCAAAAAACGCAACATAATGCGGTATACTTCTAAACCTAAAGATATTACTGGCAACTACTTGTACGCGGCTCTAAGGGCAGATTTCTGCCCAAGACTGAGGATGCGGCGGGCGGTGTATGTATTTGTTTATCATATGAAGTAGCTTTAATGCGAATTTTATCCATACATATAAAAATCAATGTCCTGACTCATTCACTGACAACAGGAGGGCCCAAACCCGCGAGCCTATAAAGTTCAAATTTTGCACAGACGTTCATCTTAAGACTCTCACGCTAAAATTCTCAGGGCAACGGGAAAAAACGGGTTTTAAAGTTGTACGCGAGTGAAGCCGCTGGCAGAAGCTAATCGTACATAAAATATATAAGCTGTTCAAAGCGGTTCTATCCGCGTTATGAGGGAACTACTTCCCCGCACCCGGATAAAAAGTAGCCTATACCCTTTCTCATGATTTATCTGTATCCAAAATTAAAATCAGTTCTGTAGTTTTTGCGTGAATGTCGGACAGACAGACTTAGGTACTTTCGCATTTATAATATTAGTAAGGTTTTAATTCATAGGGAAGAAGATAACGACGATATAGTAGAAATATTGGACAAGAAGTGTCCCCGATTGAAGCAGTTGTATGGTGAATATTACATTAGCGAAATAATCGGCCGCCACCCTGAAAGTAAAAGGAAAATCATTGTTGCTGATGTGAGTAAATATTGTTTCGTGACCTATCTTCAACATAATATGAGAACCTCAAAGACGTAAAACCAACCAAAATAAATATTATGGTACGTTCATGGCGATGGGTAAAGCTATGAGCCCAAATCTTGATGGTGGAATTGCCCAAAGATTTGGGCTTTTTGAGGCCATCATTCAGATTTAAGCAATCTCAAGCACTTCGTTCAGGAACTCAGGATTCCGTTAAGAACAGACAACGGCAGGTCACGGTACCCGAATCTGACAAATTTTACCAGTTAAACATTAACCTACCACTGTTGTGATAAGGTTGAAAATCTATCGCAGACATTTGGCAGATTGATGTGCTGTCGTCTATACATGTTTTTGCTTCATAAAAATATTATTCCAGGTGCAAGGCCGTGCTGTGGCTGTAGCGTGCATAAACACGGACATCAACTACAAGAAACTGCAGAAAGTGTATGAATTGCGGCCCTTTCATGGACTGAGGTCTGCTACACCACTGGAGAAAGAGCAGAAGAAACGAGCAAATACTCTATTGGCAGAATTCGGGTGAGTATACATCATGCAAAGCCCAAGTTCACGTGTGAACATCAGTTTTTGTAAAACAGTTGTTTACTATGAATTCATTTTCAAATTACAAAGTAAACAGTTGGCACGTTTATGTTGACGGTGCAATTGGCCCCAAATATATGCTATTTACTATATGTAATACCTAAGTAAATTAGTAAAGCTGTAAACTAGTATTTAAATTGATGCCTGGTTTTATAAATAATTGATTACTTCTAGGGAGCCGATAATGCTTGGGCAATGGACTCCTTTCGATCGCCCGTCCGATGTAAAACACAACGCCAAAGTTGTGAGTTCTTATGAAATTCATTAACTATAATCAAATAAAACATGACCACGATTGTGCCTACACTGGTCCTATTATACGTTGATCTCTCTCCGGTCGTGTCGGATTGCCGTCCCATCGGGTTATGAGAGTGAGGGAATAGGGAGTGCACCTGTGTCAGCGCAAATGCTTGTGCACTATAATATGTCCTGCGCAGCTGGCTGATCTCCTTATATGAGAACAGCCGCCGTGGCCGACAATCGGCTAGGACGCTATTATTATACGTTACTGGGATAATTATAATTCATTCAACTTCTTAGAGCAACTTTTTTGTCCTCATTTTATCCGAGTTCAACATTAGTTTAAAAGGCCCGTACATTTCTAAATTGCGAATATTTCAGGGTAAAAACAGAGACAGTTCGAAGAATTCTAAGAGAGTTAGTAAGGCCAGCCTCACGGGCCACGGGCCAAATTTCGACCATATGAACAAATCTCACTCGGAAGACTTCAGTGAACGAGTATTATCACCTTCTGCCTCTGCATACTCTGTGGTGAACTTGTTAGACGAGGACCCTTTTGACTATGACATCGTGAACATTGATGCGACACTTTTGAATCATAATGATGCTTTAAACGAAGCGAAATCTCATAAAATCTTGTGAGTAGGTACATCATTGTCTAGCCTTTCCCCATCTACGTTGGGCTCGGCTTCCAGTCTAACTGGGTGCAGCTGAGCAGCAGTGTTTTACATAGAGCGGCTACCTATCTGACCTCCACAATCCAGTTGCCCGCGCAACCCGATACCACTTGTTAACACTGATTGTCAGACCTTTTGGTTTCTGGATGTCTGGATGGTCACTCATCCAAATAGGTATAACATACCTACACGTAACTATATCTTAAAGCTCGGTGATTCATTTGAAAATTTTAAAGATACATAAGGCCACGCATGGATGGATTGCTACTTACTAAATCACTTCTGAATAAATCTTAATACCATCAAAAACATCCTGTAAAAAACCCAAGTCTCGCAGCTCAGTTTCTCTATCGTAAAAAGTTGTGAGATCCATGTAATACCAAGTCAGTTAGTCTTTTTAGTCTGTACTTAAAGGACCTTATGTCTTAAGTTATTACATAAGTTATAATCATGGCAATATTAAAAATATGTTACATTTTTAACAAATAGATCGACTTAGCCATCGCCTGATTTGGTTATTAGTATGTATCACACTACACAGCACGACGGGCCAGCAACCGAATTCCTCACCAGAGTCCTTCCGGATATGATGATTGAGGTGAGTATCTTAAAGAAGTTAATGCTCCTGAAACTTCAATGCGAACAAGAGTACCGATTAATGAATTGGTTTCGAGAATTTCAATCGCGTGAGGCGCGATAGACTAAAGAATCTAATATAATTGTAATATTCATTGTGTTTTCATGCGATGGCCAAGTCGATCTATTTTGTAAAAATGTAACATATTTTAATATTGGCATGATAATGCCTTATGTAATAACTTAAGACATAAGGTCCTTTAAGTACAGACTAAAAAGACTAACTGACTTGGTATTACATGGATCTCACAACTTTTTACGATAGAGAAACTGAGCTGCGAGACTTGGGTTTTTTACAGGATGTTTTTGATGGTATCTCACTTCTTTTTGTAGAGTTTATCTTTACATAATACAAGAGACACGTAAAGGGTGTGTTCAGCCCAGGAAACTGAACAACTTTTCACTTGGAACATAAGTAGAATTTGTAATGTAAGGAAAACTTTTTTCATAATTCAACATATTTTCCCACGGGTATGTTGTTCAGTTTCATGGGCTAAACAAACCCTTACCACTCTATACACCCTCCCGTTATGCCTCATATAGTAGGTATCTATCTACACCTATTATTTTCTATTGCACAGTAATAATTCATTAACTGCAAAGGTAACCTTGTAATCCTATACATTATATAGGATTACAAAGTTAGTCATGCAGTTAGTGTATTTAGAAAACTGGACCGAAATTACAAAATTTTTGAATTTTCCCATAATAAGGACACTAAACCCTATATATATTCTAAATTTGAAGCTTCTATGTCTGCTAGAATTGCCTTATACTTTTGATGATCGGTGAGTCAGTCAGTGAGTGACAAAATTCAGAAACTTTACCAACTTGTCATTCTTAAACTACTGGTTCAAATTGTCTGAAATTTAAATACACCGTATTTATACAATGCCTGATTAGTTGCTGAAAATTCAGGCTTCTAGTTTTATCCACAACGAAATTATAGGGAGTCGAAAATGGCCTGAATTGCTTCGAGAAAAGTATGGTACGGCCGTGCCGCTTTTTTCTGCTTGACTTGGCGGGGCACTGCCGTGCCCCCTGTTCTATAGTGTCATGTCATAGGAAAATAACGCAATTTTCGATCCAACCAGGTCGGGTCCGATTTTGAGCGAAAAATTTTCGAGTCCATCGCTCGTCCATCACACCATAAGGAATATGCGTCTACTTCCAGTTCCACATTGATTCAAAGAGGTACCTTAATACTCTGTTGGATATTAATTAACTAGGTAGGTATATGATTGCTTGTTGTATTCCGAAAATTTTCTTCTAAACGAAAATTTTCGAAAGTTTTCGGTCATAAAAACTTTTAATTTATCTTGCTGTTAACGCCAATTTTCACTAGCAAGATGAACGTCCGATTATGGAAACGACCTTTTATCGTAAACTAGGTTCTACCAGCTACTTCGCCCGCGTAAACTTAAAATCCCGTTTTTCCCCGTTCCCGTTCGAATTTTGGAGAATCCTTTTTATCTCGCGTGAGATTAACATGAACCTCAATGCAAAATTTCAGCTTAATAGGTTCACGGGTCCTTGGTCCTGCGTTGATGAGTCAGTGAATGAGTCAGGAGTTTGATTTTCATATATATAGATTAAAACCTCCAAAACTCAAAGGTATATATTAGGTATAGTATTTAGGGCATATTTTTTCTTAAAATCATTGATTTTTAAAGTAATCTTGGACATTGAACGAAGGAATTTGGGCCTAATAAGCCAAAGTCTCAGATTCCAAAGAGGAATTATGTTTATAGGTAGAACCCCAAGTTCCAAAAAATTTAGAATAGACGAAGAAGAGTCTACAATTTACCATGGAGATGGAAATGCTTTTATGATTGAGCTGTTCGCCTTCCCGAAGATATAGATGAGAGGTCAGTTTAGTAGTCTGGCTCTAAGCTGGTTAAGATATTTTGTTTAAAAAACCGGCCAAGTGCGAGTTGGACTCGTGCACGAAGGGTTTATTTATTTATTTATTAAGGATAATAAACAACTACAACATATACAAACTCTTAAGTTTAACAAAAGCAAGTAGCAATGTTGCGGCGACTGAAATACATCATTTGTGAAAATTTCACCTTTTTAGCTATCACGTATTATGAGATACCGCCCGGAGACAGACAGACAACGAAGTCTTAGTAATAGGGTCCCGTTTTACCCTTTGGTACGGAACACTAAAAAACCGGCCAAGTGCGAGTTGGACTCGCGCGCGAAGGGTTCCGTACCAAGCTGTAGTTTCACGCTTGATAACAGAGGCGTTGTATTCAAATTGCACTGTCTTTATAATTTATTGTATGGGACCCTCCTTAATATATAACTTTTTTTAATTTTTAGTATTTGTTTTATAGCGGCAACGAAAATACATCATTTGTGAAAATTTCAGCTTTCTAGCTATCACGGTTAATGAGATACAGCGTGGAGACAGACAGACAGACAGACAGACAACAGACACACAGACAGACAGACAACGAAGTCTTAGTAATAGGGTTCCGTTTTTACCCTTTGGTACGGAACCCTAAAAAGTACCTTTTATTTATTGCTTGGCATCTAAAATTGGTCCATTTACATTCCAATATTTACAATTCTATTTATTTTATGAACTTTTCAAACTATCGGATCAACGAAAACTTTTTAAATCTTGTGTGTATTACAGATACGCTTATGATTTATTGGAAGCAGCATTCGAACTAACAAAGGATTACGATTACTGCATCATTCGTGTACCGTCAGCAGATAAACCTTTCCCTTGTTGCAACATTTTTGTGTAAGCTCTCTCCTTGCAATTTCGTCAAGTTTTAGAAATTTCTGAAATTCTACGATGTTGACTGGATTTGTCACTATTGACCAATTAGCTTGTCTTATTATATTGTTATTGTTTTATGTCTGTTCAATAGTTGTTTGTTGCAGTTTGTGCCAACGAAGAACAGAGTTTGTAGCAAATACTCACTTTACGTGGCACACCGAAGTTCAGTTTTGGGTAACATTAATATTTTTTTGAAAATGATTCGCGAGGGATTGGTGAATTATTAATATCTTCTTTTTCGATATCCTTAGAAAGTTACGAGTACGCGATGCAGAAATGATCGATATTCCTCAAATAACGCAGCTCATGGTGAATTTGGACGCACAACAAACGATCACTACGATAGAAACTACTTTCAATAATAAGAAAGATAATCAAGCGTATGTGTTTACTAGTGGAATGCAAATTGTCGGCTTAGGAATACTTGAGTACGTATCTGTATTATTTTTGGAAAGTTCCCGTGACTTTTTGTGCTACATATAGCTAATCAGCTAAGCCTAAATATGATCTGTTTAAAGGTGAAGAGGTCGGTCGGTTCATGGCATTTTCCCGCTAGATGGCGTTGAATTCCACATTCTTAGTTTTTTTCGGTATACTTATTCCTAAATGTTGCATAAGGTAGCCGTTTAGTTAAGAAGTCGTATGTCATCTATCTATACTACTATAATAAACAGTTTTTGATTGTTTGTTTGTATCGTTGGTCCGGGTACGGAAGAAGTTCCATCGGGACGCAGGTAAAACGCGGGACAACAGCTAGTTTTTAACACTTTGGGAAGTAATTTCCTTGATACTAATTGAAATACTGTAATTCTTTCCAGACCTCCAGTCAAATCGACTTTCTACGCGGTCGTTACAAATCTAGACTCATATCAGATACACAAATACCATATTCATGGCCAAGGCATTAATGCTGGTTTTGCTACCATCAAGTTTGCTCTGGTCTATCCAGTATTCGAACCTCACTTTAGGTTCTTTTTAAGAGAAATGATGAGACTTTCTGGAAACAGTACGCTGTTGTGGTTGACGGCTTATCGGAATAAATGGGTAGAATTTTTAAGCTTTCTAATAACATAAAAATATTTCATATGTAAGTCGTAGTAAATATAGATTAGTAGCTTCTGCCAGAGGCTTCGCCGCGTAGAACTTAAAACCCAGTTTTATTGTTCCCGGGGGAATTTCGGGAAATCCTTTTTTATCTCGCGTGAGAGGTTTAAGATGAACCTCTATGCAAAATTTCAGCTTTATAGGTTCACGGTTTAGGCTCTGCGTTGATGAGTCAGTGAATGAGTCAGGACTTTGATTTTATATGAAGAGGTTTTACAATACAAAAGTCATCCCATTTACTGTCTCATTATGCAAGTTAATTTCAAGTGCTCTGACGTTAACGATAAAATTTCTGATCAAGTTTTGTTTTATGATTGCTGGTTGTTTCCACAATTTTCATATTTAGACAGTCCAAAAGGCTAACTCCATGGTGGCCTCCATGATACCTCTCAAACCAAGAACTGTTGAGATTGATAGTGCCGCTGTACCAGAGCTTAGGAAGACATGTATTTTTACGGAGCAAATGTAAGTAGTTAACAGTCTTCTTGAAGTTTAAAATTGCTAAACGGAACTTTGAAGAAAATGTTGAACTGCTGTTTTCTCTGTTAGGATTTGACCGAGCAATGATGACAGCGATATTTTAGGATGTGTTTTGCTATAATACTGCATGCAGGCATTTAGGAACGCTCACCCCTACTATATGTTTAAGCTATAGTATTTGTCGTTACTCGATAGTGACTACGTAATCTTTTTGTATGGTAAATTTTAGTTCTATAAGTGACCGCAAAATTTACGTAGTCTGTATCGAGTGTCGATAAATACTTGCTTTCATGATAGGGGTGCTACATCTATTTAAAAACTATTATTTTCCAGCATACCTTTCATACGTGGTTCATTAGTAAAAAGTATACGACTATGCCCAAAGTAGACATAAACACTCACATAGTGGTTGCAGGTGCTTCTAGAACATGCCTTGGGTTCCTAAATGGCCTTCTATTTGGGTACGTATACATATTTTATTAGCTAGCCTTATTTAATACCAGATTTATCAAGTTTTTTTCTGAACCCGAGGGATCGACTTACTCCCGGATAAGTATTGCGTTCTCTGACTGAACTGACACAAAAGCAAATAGGTTAGACTTTGGTCCAATATCTTCGAATATCTCTTTTTAATATGTTAAAGTATTATCTAGATCATCTATTTTATTGATAGCGTCCAAGGCCGATTGTCGGTAATGGTATCTGTTCTCACATAAGGAGATCAGCCCGCTGCGCAGGACATATTATAGTACACAAGCTTTTGCGCCAACACAGGTACATTCCCTATTCTCCCCACTTCTTATAGCCCGATGGGGAAAGAAAAATCCGAACACGGGCCGGAGGAGAGATCAGGCGCAGGACAACATTAACGTGCTCTCCGATGCTATTTTCATTAATATTTTTACTGGATATGATAAAACTTTCAACCTTTCAGCCAGACATCTACCCTACCTACGTCAAAAACGTGACTCTAATCTCTCACCATGGGTTGCCAATCATTCAGAGGCATTCGCAAAACCGGCAAGCGAGTCCGATGTTCCTCAGATACTACGCCCACTACCGACAAGTTACATGAAATGTGTTCCTTACACGTTACTATGTGAATGTTACTTCAAGACACTGTTATTGGAAATGTATTGTGAGTTCTTGAGTTGCTGTATTATCTTTAGAGTTTTTATGGCACCTGATGGTAAGCATATATTCTTTATTATGCTACAACCATTTACAAGCGACGATGTGGTCGAAGAATCGAAAAAAACGCACGCTTGCTGTAAGAAACTTATTCACTCTTGCATCTGAAGGTTCTTGAAACTCTCAATAGACTAGATATACCAGATACTTAATTATGATGAGGACGCTTGGGTTATGAAGTCTTAATTATCTAGACGTAACATCTCGCGAAATATCTAGGAATCTAGAATTCATCTATAAGTTGGGTACGCTTAGCAGGTTTTTTTTCTGTGGTTCATCATGGCCCGAAGCCATCTATTAATTATTTCATAACGCTTATCTATTGTTTCTTCCGTCACCAGAAGTTAGGTACGATTAAGATGTTAATTTATTTTCCAGACAAACAAGTTTGTGGACTCTGACAAGGTGGAGCAAATTACTATTACGAATCTTCTTTTTTCTCTTCTTTGTAAAGCAATATAACATCCGCCATCATATGCGCACAACTGATACAGCGAGAAACAAATTTCAAGTAAGACATAACCGCCAGTTTCACAGGTTCCAGAACAAGTTCTTTGGTAAAAGCTAATCTGATATATAAGTCCATTAGAACATGATTTTAATTTTGATTACTTTTTCATATGGCAATGCGCTGTCAGATAGCTATCTAGAACTGTGAAACTGCGCCTAACTAACCAATTTTAATTGACTATTAACAACCAATAGTTAATGTCCTGTCCCTGCCTCTTGTATCATATGAAGAGTGGTTTTACACTAGCAAAGATTATAATGGCGTCAAACGCTTTGTATGTTCAACTAGTCAAAGTCAAAATCCATTTATTGAAAATAATAATTAGGGCTTATTATAGCACTTTTTTCATGTCAATTACATTGGAGCACGCACCCCCAAAAAACGCCCCCCTTTTCACCGTTTCCTAGTGTTATGGCTGAAAGAAAGAAAACGTGTTGATGAAACAAACTTCCCAGCAAAACTTCTGTCACGCGGCACTAAAAAATTTTGAGTCGCGTTTTTCTGCGGTTCATCCGCTCGGAAACTTGGCTTGGGGGGGGGAAAGTTCATTTTTAAATTAGGTGTTTGCAAAACGTTGTAAACAATCTAAACATTTCTTCACTTCAGTGAAACTTCAAACGGCGCACAAATACACACGCGTTAGGATCAAGATCCTCTTCTTCCT
>NWSH02000535.1:5838049-5882182 GCA_002382865.2 Heliothis virescens
AAGCAAATCTCAAGCACTTCGTTCAGGAACTCAGGATTCCGTTAAGAACAGACAACGGCAGGTCACGGTACCCGAATCTGACAAATTTTACCAGTTAAACATTAACCTACCACTGTTGTGATAAGGTTGAAAATCTATCGCAGACATTTGGCAGATTGATGTGCTGTCGTCTATACATGTTTTTGCTTCATAAAAATATTATTCCAGGTGCAAGGCCGTGCTGTGGCTGTAGCGTGCATAAACACGGACATCAACTACAGAAAACTGCAGAAAGTGTATGAATTGCGGCCCTTTCATGGACTGAGGTCTGCTACACCACTGGAGAAAGAGCAGAGAAACGAGCAAATACTCTATTGGCAGAATTCGGGTGAGTATACATCATGCAAAGCCCAAGTTCACGTGTGAACATCAGTTTTTGTTAAAACAGGTTTACTATGAATTCATTTTCAAATTACAAAGTAAACAGTTGGCACGTTATATGTGACGTGCAATTGGCCCCAAATAATGCTATTTACTATATGTAATACCTAAGTAAATTAGTAAAGCTGTAAACTAGTATTTAAATTGATGCTGGTTTTATAAATAATTGATTACTCTAGGGAGCCGATAATGCTTGGGCAATGGACTCCTTTCGATCGCCCGTCCGATGTAAAAACAACGCCAAAGTTGTGAGTTCTTATGAAATTCATTAACTATAATCAAATAAAACATGACCACGATTGTGCCTACACTGTCCTATATTACGTTACTCTCTCTCCGGTCGTGTCGGATTGCCGTCCCATCGGGTTATGAGAGTGGGGAATAGGGAGTGCACCTGTGTCAGCGCAAATGCTTGTGCACTATAATATGTCCTGCGCAGCTGGCTGATCTCCTTATATGAGAACAGCCGCCGTGGCCGACAATCGGCTAGGACGCTATTATTATACGTTACTGGGATAATTATAATTCATTCAACTTCTTAGAGCAACTTTTTTGTCCTCATTTTATCCGAGTTCAACATTAGTTTAAAAGGCCCGTACATTTCTAAATTGCGAATATTCAGGGTAAAAACAGAGACAGTTCGAAGAATTCTAAGAGAGTTAGTAAGGCAGCCTCCCGGGCCACGGGCCAAATTTCGACCATATGAACAAATCTCACTCGGAAGACTTCAGTGAACGAGTATTATCACCTTCTGCCTCTGCATACTCTGTGGTGAACTTGTTAGACGGGACCTTGACTATGACATCGTGAACATTGATGCGACACTTTTGAATCATAATGATGCTTTAAACGAAGCGAAATCTCATAAAATCTTGTGAGTAGGTACATCATTGTCTAGCCTTTCCCCATCTACGTTGGGCTCGGCTTCCAGTCTAACTGGGTGCAGCTGAGCAGCAGTGTTTACATATAGGCGGCTACCTATCTGACCTCCACAATCCAGTTGCCCCGCGAACCCGATACACTTGTTAACACTGATTGTCAGACCTTTTGGTTTCTGGATGTCTGGATGGTCACTCATCCAAATAGTATAACATACCTACACGTAACTATATCTTAAAGCTCGGTGATTCATTTGAAAATTTTAAGATACATAAGGCCACGCATGGATGGATGCTACTTACTAAATCACTTCTGAATAAATCTTTATGATGCCATCAAAAACATCCTGTAAAAAACCCAAGTCTCGCAGGCAGCAGCTCAGTCTCTCTATCGTAAAAAGTTGTGAGATCCATGTAATACCAAGTCAGTTAGTCTTTTTAGTCTGTACTTAAAGGACCTTATGTCTTAAGTTATTACATAAGTTATAATCATGCCAATATTAAAAATATGTTACATTTTTAACAAATAGATCGACTTAGCCATCGCCTGATTTGGTTATTAGTATGTATCACACTACACAGCACGACGGGCCAGCAACCGAATTCCTCACCAGAGTCCTTCCGGATATGATGATTGAGGTGAGTATCTTAAAGAAGTTAATGCTCCTGAAACTTCAATGGCGAACAAGAGTACCGATTAATGAATTGGTTTCGAGAATTTCAATCGCGTGAGGCGCGATAGACTAAAGAATCTAATATAATTGTAATATTCATTGTGTTTTCATGCGATGGCCAAGTCGATCTATTTGTTAAAAATGTAACATATTTTTAATATTGGCATGATAATGCCTTATGTAATAACTTAAGACATAAGGTCCTTTAAGTACAGACTAAAAAGATTAACTGACTTGGTATTACATGGATCTCACAACTTTTTACGATAGAGAGACTGAGCTGCGGCCTGCGAGACTTGGGTTTTTTACAGGATGTTTTTGATGGCATCTCACTTCTTTTTGTAGAGTTTATCTTTACATAATACAAGAGACACGTAAAGGGTGTGTTCAGCCCAGGAAACTGAACAACTTTTCACTTGGAATATAAGTAGAATTTGTAATGTAAGGAAAGACTTTTTTCCATAATTCAACATATTTTCCCACGGGTATGTTGTTCAGTTTCATGGGCTAAACACACCCTTACCCACTCTATACACCCTCCCGTTATGCCTCATATAGTAGGTATCTATCTACACCTATTATTTTCTATTGCACAGTAATAATTCATTAACTGCAAAGGTAACCTTGTAATCCTATACATTTATATAGGATTACAAAGTTATTCATGCAGTTAGTGTATTTAGAAAACTGGACCGAAATTACAAAATTTTTGAATTTTCCCATAATAAGGACACTAAACCCTATATATATTCTAAATTTGAAGCTTCTATGTCTGCTAGAAGTGCCTTATACTTTTGATGATCGGTGAGTCAGTCAGTGAGTGACAAAATTCAGAAACTTTACCAAGTTGTCATTCTTAAACTACTGGTTCAAATTGTCTGAAATTTTAAATACACCGTATTTATACAATGCCTGATTAGTTGCTGAAAATTCAGGCTTCTAGTTTTATCCACAACGAAATTATAGGGAGTCGAAAATGGCCTGAATTGCTTCGAGAAAAGTATGGTACGGCCGTGCCGCTTTTTTCTGCTTGACTTGGCGGGGGCACTGCCGTGCCCCCTGATTCTATAGTGTCATGTCATAGGAAAATAACGCAATTTTCGATCCAACCAGGTCGGGTCCGATTTTGAGCGAAAAATTTTCGAGTCCATCGCTCGTCCATCAACACCATAAGGAATATGCGTCTACTTCCAGTTCCACATTGATTCAAAGAGGTACCTTAATACTCTGTTTGGATATTAATTAACTAGGTAGGTATATGATTGCATTGTTGTATTCCGAAAATTTTCTTCTAAACGAAAATTTTCGAAAGTTTTCGGTCATAAAAACTTTTAATTTATCTGCCTGTTAACGCCAATTTTCACTAGCAAGATGAACGTCCGATTATGGGAAACGACCTTTTATCGTAAACTAGGTTCTACCAGCTACTTCGCCCGCGTAAACTTAAAATCCCGTTTTTCCCCGTTCCCGTGCGAATTTTGGAGAATCCTTTCTTATCTCGCGTGAGATTAACATGAACCTCAATGCAAAATTTCAGCTTAATAGGTTCACGGGTCCTTGGGTCCTGCGTTGATGAGTCAGTGAATGAGTCAGGAGTTTGATTTTCATATATATAGATTAAAACCTCCAAAACTCAAAGGTATATATTAGGTATAGTATTTAGGGCATATTTTTTCTTAAAATCATTGATTTTTAAAGTAATCTTGGACATTGAACGAAGGAATTTGGGCCTAATAAGCCCAAAGTCTCAGATTCCAAAGAGGAATTATGTTTATAGGTAGAACCCCAAGTTCCAAAAAATTTAGAATAGACGAAGAAGAGTCTACAATTTACCATGGAGATGGAAATGCTTTTATGATTGAGCTGTTCGCCTTCCGCGAAGATATAGATGAGAGGTCAGTTTAGTAGTCTGGCTCTAAGCTGGTTAAGATATTTTGTTTAAAAAACCGGCCAAGTGCGAGTTGGACTCGTGCACGAAGGGTTTATTTATTTATTTATTAAGGGATAATAAACAACTACAACATATACAAACTCTTAAGTTTAACAAAGCAAGTAGCAATGTTGCGGCGACTGAAATACATCATTTGTGAAAATTTCACCTTTTTAGCTATCACGTATTATGAGATACCGCCCGGAGACAGACAGACAACGAAGTCTTAGTAATAGGGTCCCGTTTTACCCTTTGGGTACGGAACACTAAAAAACCGGCCAAGTGCGAGTTGGACTCGCGCGCGAAGGGTTCCGTACCAAGCTGTAGTTTCACGCTTGAGTAACAGATGGCGTTGTATTCAAATTGCACTGTCTTTATAATTTATTGTATGGGGACCCTCCTTAATATATAACTTTTTTTAATTTTTAGTATTTGTTGTTATAGCGGCAACGAAAATACATCATTTGTGAAAATTTCAGCTTTCTAGCTATCACGGTTAATGAGATACAGCGTGGAGACAGACAGACAGACAGACAGACAGACAGACAGACAGACAGACAGACAACGAAGTCTTAGTAATAGGGTTCCGTTTTTACCCTTTGGGTACGGAACCCTAAAAAGTACCTTTTATTTATTGCTTGGCATCTAAAATTGGTCCATTTACATTCCATATATTTACAATTCTATTTATTTTATGAACTTTTCAAACTATCGGGATCAACGAAAACTTTTTAAATCTTGTGTGTATTACAGATACGCTTATGATTTATTGGAAGCAGCATTCGAACTAACAAAGGATTACGATTACTGCATCATTCGTGTACCGTCAGCAGATAAGACCTTTCCCTTGTTGCAACATTTTTGTGTAAGCTCTCTCCTTGCAATTTCGTCAAGTTTTAGAAATTTCTGAAATTCTACGATGTTTGACTGGATTTGTCACTATTGACCAATTAGCTTGTCTTTATTATATTGTTATTGTTTTATGTCTGTTCAATAGTTGTTTGTTGCAGTTTGTGCCAACGAAGAACAGAGTTTGTAGCAAATACTCACTTTACGTGGCACACCGAAGTTCAGTTTTGGGGTAACATTAATATTTTTTTGAAAATGATTCGCGAGGGATTGGTGAATTATTAATATTCTTCTTTTTCGATATCCTTAGAAAGTTACGAGTACGCGATGCAGAAATGATCGATATTCCTCAAATAACGCAGCTCATGGTGAATTTGGACGCACAACAAACGATCACTACGATAGAAACTACTTTCAATAATAAGAAAGATAATCAAGCGTATGTGTTTACTAGTGGAATGCAAATTGTCGGCTTAGGAATACTTGAGTACGTATCTGTATTAGTTCTTTGGAAAGTTCCCGTGACTTTTTGTGCTACATATAGCTAATCCAGCTAAGCCTAAAATATGATCTGTTTAAAGGTGAAGAGGTCGGTCGGTTCATGGCCATTTTCCCGCTAGATGGCGTTGAATTCCACATTCTTAGTTTTTTTTCGGTATACTTATTCCTAAATGTTGCATAAGGTAGCCGTTTAGTTAAGAAGTCGTATGTCATCTATCTATACTACTATAATAAACAGTTTTTGATTGTTTGTTTGTATTCGTTGGTCCGGGTACGGGAAGAAGTTCCATCGGGACGCAGGTAAAACCGCGGGACAACAGCTAGTTTTTAACACTTTGGGAAGTAATTTCCTTGATACTAATTGAAATACTGGTAATTCTTTCCAGACCTCCAGATCAAATCGACTTTCTACGCGGTCGTTACAATCTAGACTCATATCAGATACACAAATACCATATTCATGGCCAAGGCATTAATGCTGGTTTTGCTACCATCAAGTTTGCTCTGGTCTATCCAGTATTCGAACCTCACTTTAGGTTCTTTTTAAGAGAAATGATGAGACTTTCTGGAAACAGTACGCTGTTGTGGTTGACGGCTTATCGGAATAAATGGGTAAGAATTTTTAAGCTTTCTAATAACCATAAAAAATATTTCATATGTAAGTCGTAGTAAATATAGATTAGTAGCTTCTGCCAGAGGCTTCGCCCGCGTAGAACTTAAAACCCAGTTTTATTGGTTCCCGGGGGAATTTCGGGAAATCCTTTTTTATCTCGCGTGAGAGGTTTAAGATGAACCTCTATGCAAAATTTCAGCTTTATAGGTTCACGGGTTTAGGCTCTGCGTTGATGAGTCAGTGAATGAGTCAGGACTTTGATTTTTATATGAAGAGGTTTTACAATACAAAAGTCATCCCATTTACTGTCTCATTATGCAAGTTAATTTCAAGTGCTCTGACGTTTAACGATAAAATTTCCTGATCAAGTTTTGTTTTATGATTGCTGGTTGTTTCCACAATTTTCATATTTTAGACAGTCCAAAAGGCTAACTCCATGGTGGCCTCCATGATACCTCTCAAACCAAGAACTGTTGAGATTGATAGTGCCGCTGTACCAGAGCTTAGGAAGACATGTTATTTTACGGAGCAAATGTAAGTAGTTAACAGTCTTCCTTGAAGTTTAAAATTGCTAAACGGAACTTTGAAGAAAATGTTGAACTGCTGTTTTCTCTGTTAGGATTTGACCGAGCAATGATGACAGCGATATTTTAGGATGTGTTTTGCTATAATACTGCATGCAGGCATTTAGGAACGCTCACCCCTACTATATGTTTAAAGCTATAGTATTTGTCGTTACTCGATAGTGACTACGTAATCTTTTTGTATGGTAAATTTTAGTTCTATAAGTGACCGCAAAATTTACGTAGTCTGTATCGAGTGTCGATAAATACTTGCTTTCATGATAGGGGTGCTACATCTATCTTAAAAACTTTATTATTTCCAGCATACCTTTCAGTACGTGGTTCATTAGTAAAAAGTATACGACTATGCCCAAAGTAGACATAAACACTCACATAGTGGTTGCAGGTGCTTCTAGAACATGCCTTGGGTTCCTAAATGGCCTTCTATTTGGGTACGTATACATATTTTATTAGCTAGCCTTATTTAATACCAGATTTATCAAGTTTTTTCTGAACCCCGAGGGATCGACTTACTCCCGGATAAGTATTGCGTTCTCTGACTGAACTGACACAAAAGCAAATAGGTTAGACTTTGGTCCAATATCTTCGAATATCTCTTTTTAATATGTTAAAGTATTATCTAGATCATCTATTTTTATTGATAGCGTCCAAGGCCGATTGTCGGTAATGGTATCTGTTCTCACATAAGGAGATCAGCCAGCTGCGCAGGACATATTATAGTACACAAGCTTTTGCGCCAACACAGGTACATTCCCTATTCCCCCACTCTTATAGCCCGATGGGAAAGAAAATCCGACACGGCCGGAGAGAGATCAGGCGCAGGACCAACATTAACGTGCTCTCCGATGCTATTTTCATTAATATTTTACTGGATATGATAAAACTTTCAACCTTTCAGCCAGACATCTACCTACCTTACGTTCAACAACGTGACTCTAATCTCTCACCATGGGTTGCCATATAAGAGGCATTCGAAACCGGCAGCCGAGTCCATGTTCCTCAGATACTACGCCACTACCGACAAGTACATGAAATGTGTTCCTTACACGTACTATGTGAATGTTATTCAAGGAACTGTTATGGAAATGGATTTGTGAGTTCTTTGATTGCTGTATTTCTTTAGGAGTTTTTATTGAGCTCACCTGATGGTAAGATATATTCTTTATTATGTACACCAATTTACAAGCGACGATGTGGTCGAAGAACTCGAAAAAACGCACGCTTGCCTGTAAGAAACTTATTCACTCTTGATCTGAAGGTTCTTGACTCTCCAATAGAGCTAGATATACCGAGATACTTAAGTTATGATGAGACCTTGGGTTGATGAAGGTCTTAATTATCTAGACGTAACACTCCGAAAATCTAGGAATCTAGAAATTCATCTATAAGTTGGGTACGCTTAGCAGGTTTTTTTTCCTGTGGTTCATCATGGCCCGAAGCCATCTATTAATTATTTCATAACGCTTATCTATTGTTCTTCCGTCACCAGAAGTAGGTACGATTAAATGCTTAATTTATTTTCAGACAAAACAAGTTTGTGACTCTGACAAGTGGGAGCAAATACTATTACGATCTTCTTTTTCTCTTCTTTGGTAAACAATATCAACATCCCGATCATATGGCACAACTGATACAGCGAGAACAAAATTTCAAGTAAGACTAACCGCCAGTTTCACAGGTTCCAGATAAAGTTCTTGAAAGCTATCTGATATATAAGTGCCATAGAAATGATTTTAATTTTGATTACTTTTCTATGGCATGCGCTGTCAGATAGCTATCTAGAACCTGTGAAACTGGCCTAACTAACAATTTTAATGACTATTAACAACCAATAGTTAAGTCATGTCCCTGCCTCTTGTATACATATAAGAGTGGTTTTACACTAGCAGATATAAATGCGTCCAAACGCTTTGTATGTTCTAAACCTTAGTCAAAGTCAAAATCATTTATTGAAATAATAATTAGGCTTATAAATTAGCACTTTTTCATGTCAAATTACATTGGACAGCACCCCCAAAAACGCCCCCCTTTCACCGTTTCCTAGTGTTATGGCTGGAAAGAAGAAACGGTGATGAACAAACTTCCCAGCAACTTCTGTCACGCGGCACTAAAATTTTGAGTCGGTTTCTGCGGTCATCGCTCGAACTGCTGGAAGTTCATTAATTAGGTGGTTGCAAAACGTTGTAACAATCTAAACATTTCTCACTTCAGTGAAACTTCAACGCCACAATACACACGGTTAGATCAGCCCAGATACAGCGACACGGAGATTCAGATAGCCAACGATGACACTCCGGATAATGTGTTCATTATAAACAGCATAGTCGAAGCTAATAGGGCTTTGACTTATGTACAACATGCCATTGTGGATGCAAGTAGTAAGTACGGGCGATTTCTAACAAACTATGATGAATTTTGGTGCTAAAATAATGTTATTTTAATTAGGTATGATTATATTTTGTCATCCTTTTTTTTATCGATGGGAAATCATCAGTATGACCCCTCCCGCTGTGGGTGACAGCGGGAGGGAGTGTCAGACTTTTACTGACTAAAACCCACCGTGTTGCTTCGGGAGCCCTTTGTGTGCCAGGGCCGCGGTAACTCTTTCGAACAACCCGCAGCCCCGACAGGCTCTGGCCCTAGTGGGCCCCGCAGGGCCTAGTGGGTCCCAGGGGTATTTTGTCATCCTTACATCGTTATTCCGCTTTGAAACCAATAGTTTTGCAAAGTTATATTAAACTTACTTTTTCGAATTATTTATGTGTAGTAAATACAATAATGATGTCTCTTTTATAATAATGTAATAGCATTTATAATACTTTTTTATAGAGAAGGTAATAGTTTACGGAGCTACCATACACGCCTACTTGTGCATCAACGCACTTTTGGAGTCCAGAATACCTCCTGAGAACATTATATTCATAGAACCGTTCCCTTACGAAAATCCAAATAAGACTAGGGTACCAGTGTTCGATAATGTCTATGTTAGTACTTTATGCTATTTTAAAGTTCATATGTTTTTAGTAGTTAATAAGACTGACTGTTTGACCCTACAATAGTTGGAATGCAGGCACAATATGAATTGCTGTATGCTGTATACAATATAACCGAATATTGCTATATTCCTGATTGCACCTTTACATTGCACCATAACATAACCAAAACATAACCTTACCCTCGAAAATGGTTCGGTTGTCGTTATAGTTACATGGTGCAATCCATCCTTCATATTGAAAAGTTAAATTGAAGTAGTGGTAGGCATGAAAATCTTAATATCTTACTACCTTTGCAGGTGGATAAAACAGTGATAAAGATTTTGGACTCTTTAAAAGTAAAGGTTTATCGATCCTTCTACTTCAATTCGTGGTCTGTGACGGTCGATAATGTCATAACACATGCCGATTTCTTGTCGTACGCCGACTATCTGAATCTGGAGTGCAGTGCGCTGTTCTATTTCGGGAAAATAGGAGTCAATATGAGAACTTTTATTGGTAAGCTATTTATGTAACTTCGTATTTCCACCATCATTACACGACGTCCCTTAGATAACACATAGTCACCTATTATCGTCGAAGTTATGTTAATATGAAGTATTGGGCATTATTGCTTTAGCTAAACTTTTCATTATTTCTTTACTTAAAAAATTGCAGAGTTTGTCAAACTATTATAATGCCTAAACACTAGCAATATGCGGATTTTGCATATTCTTTCTATTTACTCCTAATCCAAAAGATTTTTTTTCATCACAATATGTTACCCAAAACCTATTCCCTATTATCGCACTTTTATCAACCATTGTTTCTATTGCAGCGATCCACAAAAGTGGCCTAGCATACGACGCGGGTATTGTAATAGACCACGAGTTCCGTACATTGGACCCATACGTGTACGCCGCAGGCCCTTGTACGCGCTACCACAAGCGATACTACGCTGACGACAAAATCCACAAGCATTATGAGAGCTCCGAGATTGGGGAGAAGGTTCGTATGCTATATTATACTTTACAGAAAAAGAAAAACCCTACCTAAGTACGAGTCAGAATCGTACACAAAAAGTTTCGCTGTCATTATCTTTAAAAGGTGCAAAAAGAGGATTATTCATTTTACTCTAGTTTTGAGTATTTCAGTGTTGACGGTAAGATACAGCTCATAGTAGACACAGTTCAGGTTATATCTCACTTAGAACCAGTGATAGTAGGTCAGACGGACAGCGAAGTCTTAATAACAGGGTCGAGTTTTCCCCATGGGTATGGAATCATATAAAGTTCAGACGACAACACATCTNGTTTAAAGCTATAGTATTTGTCGTTACTCGATAGTGACTACGTAATCTTTTTGTATGGTAAATTTTAGTTCTATAAGTGACCGCAAAATTTACGTAGTCTGTATCGAGTGTCGATAAATACTTGCTTTCATGATAGGGGTGCTACATCTATCTTAAAAACTTTATTATTTCCAGCATACCTTTCAGTACGTGGTTCATTAGTAAAAAGTATACGACTATGCCCAAAGTAGACATAAACACTCACATAGTGGTTGCAGGTGCTTCTAGAACATGCCTTGGGTTCCTAAATGGCCTTCTATTTGGGTACGTATACATATTTTATTAGCTAGCCTTATTTAATACCAGATTTATCAAGTTTTTTCTGAACCCCGAGGGATCGACTTACTCCCGGATAAGTATTGCGTTCTCTGACTGAACTGACACAAAAGCAAATAGGTTAGACTTTGGTCCAATATCTTCGAATATCTCTTTTTAATATGTTAAAGTATTATCTAGATCATCTATTTTTATTGATAGCGTCCAAGGCCGATTGTCGGTAATGGTATCTGTTCTCACATAAGGAGATCAGCCAGCTGCGCAGGACATATTATAGTACACAAGCTTTTGCGCCAACACAGGTACATTCCCTATTCCCCCACTCTTATAGCCCGATGGGAAAGAAAATCCGACACGGCCGGAGAGAGATCAGGCGCAGGACCAACATTAACGTGCTCTCCGATGCTATTTTCATTAATATTTTACTGGATATGATAAAACTTTCAACCTTTCAGCCAGACATCTACCTACCTTACGTTCAACAACGTGACTCTAATCTCTCACCATGGGTTGCCATATAAGAGGCATTCGAAACCGGCAGCCGAGTCCATGTTCCTCAGATACTACGCCACTACCGACAAGTACATGAAATGTGTTCCTTACACGTACTATGTGAATGTTATTCAAGGAACTGTTATGGAAATGGATTTGTGAGTTCTTTGATTGCTGTATTTCTTTAGGAGTTTTTATTGAGCTCACCTGATGGTAAGATATATTCTTTATTATGTACACCAATTTACAAGCGACGATGTGGTCGAAGAACTCGAAAAAACGCACGCTTGCCTGTAAGAAACTTATTCACTCTTGATCTGAAGGTTCTTGACTCTCCAATAGAGCTAGATATACCGAGATACTTAAGTTATGATGAGACCTTGGGTTGATGAAGGTCTTAATTATCTAGACGTAACACTCCGAAAATCTAGGAATCTAGAAATTCATCTATAAGTTGGGTACGCTTAGCAGGTTTTTTTTCCTGTGGTTCATCATGGCCCGAAGCCATCTATTAATTATTTCATAACGCTTATCTATTGTTCTTCCGTCACCAGAAGTAGGTACGATTAAATGCTTAATTTATTTTCAGACAAAACAAGTTTGTGACTCTGACAAGTGGGAGCAAATACTATTACGATCTTCTTTTTCTCTTCTTTGGTAAACAATATCAACATCCCGATCATATGGCACAACTGATACAGCGAGAACAAAATTTCAAGTAAGACTAACCGCCAGTTTCACAGGTTCCAGATAAAGTTCTTGAAAGCTATCTGATATATAAGTGCCATAGAAATGATTTTAATTTTGATTACTTTTCTATGGCATGCGCTGTCAGATAGCTATCTAGAACCTGTGAAACTGGCCTAACTAACAATTTTAATGACTATTAACAACCAATAGTTAAGTCATGTCCCTGCCTCTTGTATACATATAAGAGTGGTTTTACACTAGCAGATATAAATGCGTCCAAACGCTTTGTATGTTCTAAACCTTAGTCAAAGTCAAAATCATTTATTGAAATAATAATTAGGCTTATAAATTAGCACTTTTTCATGTCAAATTACATTGGACAGCACCCCCAAAAACGCCCCCCTTTCACCGTTTCCTAGTGTTATGGCTGGAAAGAAGAAACGGTGATGAACAAACTTCCCAGCAACTTCTGTCACGCGGCACTAAAATTTTGAGTCGGTTTCTGCGGTCATCGCTCGAACTGCTGGAAGTTCATTAATTAGGTGGTTGCAAAACGTTGTAACAATCTAAACATTTCTCACTTCAGTGAAACTTCAACGCCACAATACACACGGTTAGATCAGCCCAGATACAGCGACACGGAGATTCAGATAGCCAACGATGACACTCCGGATAATGTGTTCATTATAAACAGCATAGTCGAAGCTAATAGGGCTTTGACTTATGTACAACATGCCATTGTGGATGCAAGTAGTAAGTACGGGCGATTTCTAACAAACTATGATGAATTTTGGTGCTAAAATAATGTTATTTTAATTAGGTATGATTATATTTTGTCATCCTTTTTTTTATCGATGGGAAATCATCAGTATGACCCCTCCCGCTGTGGGTGACAGCGGGAGGGAGTGTCAGACTTTTACTGACTAAAACCCACCGTGTTGCTTCGGGAGCCCTTTGTGTGCCAGGGCCGCGGTAACTCTTTCGAACAACCCGCAGCCCCGACAGGCTCTGGCCCTAGTGGGCCCCGCAGGGCCTAGTGGGTCCCAGGGGTATTTTGTCATCCTTACATCGTTATTCCGCTTTGAAACCAATAGTTTTGCAAAGTTATATTAAACTTACTTTTTCGAATTATTTATGTGTAGTAAATACAATAATGATGTCTCTTTTATAATAATGTAATAGCATTTATAATACTTTTTTATAGAGAAGGTAATAGTTTACGGAGCTACCATACACGCCTACTTGTGCATCAACGCACTTTTGGAGTCCAGAATACCTCCTGAGAACATTATATTCATAGAACCGTTCCCTTACGAAAATCCAAATAAGACTAGGGTACCAGTGTTCGATAATGTCTATGTTAGTACTTTATGCTATTTTAAAGTTCATATGTTTTTAGTAGTTAATAAGACTGACTGTTTGACCCTACAATAGTTGGAATGCAGGCACAATATGAATTGCTGTATGCTGTATACAATATAACCGAATATTGCTATATTCCTGATTGCACCTTTACATTGCACCATAACATAACCAAAACATAACCTTACCCTCGAAAATGGTTCGGTTGTCGTTATAGTTACATGGTGCAATCCATCCTTCATATTGAAAAGTTAAATTGAAGTAGTGGTAGGCATGAAAATCTTAATATCTTACTACCTTTGCAGGTGGATAAAACAGTGATAAAGATTTTGGACTCTTTAAAAGTAAAGGTTTATCGATCCTTCTACTTCAATTCGTGGTCTGTGACGGTCGATAATGTCATAACACATGCCGATTTCTTGTCGTACGCCGACTATCTGAATCTGGAGTGCAGTGCGCTGTTCTATTTCGGGAAAATAGGAGTCAATATGAGAACTTTTATTGGTAAGCTATTTATGTAACTTCGTATTTCCACCATCATTACACGACGTCCCTTAGATAACACATAGTCACCTATTATCGTCGAAGTTATGTTAATATGAAGTATTGGGCATTATTGCTTTAGCTAAACTTTTCATTATTTCTTTACTTAAAAAATTGCAGAGTTTGTCAAACTATTATAATGCCTAAACACTAGCAATATGCGGATTTTGCATATTCTTTCTATTTACTCCTAATCCAAAAGATTTTTTTTCATCACAATATGTTACCCAAAACCTATTCCCTATTATCGCACTTTTATCAACCATTGTTTCTATTGCAGCGATCCACAAAAGTGGCCTAGCATACGACGCGGGTATTGTAATAGACCACGAGTTCCGTACATTGGACCCATACGTGTACGCCGCAGGCCCTTGTACGCGCTACCACAAGCGATACTACGCTGACGACAAAATCCACAAGCATTATGAGAGCTCCGAGATTGGGGAGAAGGTTCGTATGCTATATTATACTTTACAGAAAAAGAAAAACCCTACCTAAGTACGAGTCAGAATCGTACACAAAAAGTTTCGCTGTCATTATCTTTAAAAGGTGCAAAAAGAGGATTATTCATTTTACTCTAGTTTTGAGTATTTCAGTGTTGACGGTAAGATACAGCTCATAGTAGACACAGTTCAGGTTATATCTCACTTAGAACCAGTGATAGTAGGTCAGACGGACAGCGAAGTCTTAATAACAGGGTCGAGTTTTCCCCATGGGTATGGAATCATATAAAGTTCAGACGACAACACATCTAGTTACCACAATCTGTCAAATTTCTGAAATAGATTTTCAACCTTATCACAATAGTGGAAGGTTAATGTTCGATTGGTAAAATTTGAAAGAGTGGGGTAAGTTGACCTGCCGTCGTCTGTACAGTGCCATCAGATCTTTGTACAGTTGATAGCTGTCAGTCTATGGATGACTGTCTTATTTGTACTGACTGACACCATCTGTCAACTGGACCAAAATCGGTCAGACCATACCTAAAAAAATATCTTTGACAGTTGGGAACTCGAATAAAGAAGCGATTGGATCCGCTCTTCGTTGAAGCCAATTCACCGTTTACGTTTCGATGGTCTAAAGAATATTTAATGAAACTCGAAATAAATTCACTAAAGTCGGCCACCTCGTAAGTTAATTGTTAAAGTGTGTAATTTACATGTGGTTTTTACCAAATAATTAGGAGAAGTTCTGTTCTACTGGATAAAGTTGTGTATTTTAAATTCACATTATAATGACGGTTTAGCTTTCGCCAGCGGATTCACTCACGTCCCGTGGGAACTACTCTGCGCAATCGGATAGTAGCCTAGCCTTCCTCGATAAATGGGCTATCTAACACTGAAATAATTTTCAAATCGAATCAAGTAGACCCTGAGATTAGCACGTTCAAGCAAACAAATAAACAAACAAACTCTTCAGCTTTATGATATTATTATAGATTTATCATAAGTATATAGAATAAATATTACCATAATATTTCCAGCATAAATAAAGCTGGCGTCCTACATAACAGTGACTATGCTAGGCCCGAGATGGCGCTGATGTCGCTTACTAAGCCTAAAGTCATGTATTGTGTGCTGCCCGGAGGCCTGAAGTACTTGGAAGTGCGCTCGCCGGGGAAGAAGAATCCACATAATTATGTGCAATCCTTGGAGTATAATGTTAGTTATTGTTATTTCGTATACAGCAGCGCTACGGAACCATAAAATTCCGTGGTCAAAACAGAAAAGTAATAGTTATTATAAAACGCTCGCCGTTATTTAGTGTTAATTTGAAATAAAAATTTTGTTGAAAAACTTTTTCCATCTTCAATATAAAACAGTTACTCCAATAAGTTTAATTCGATCAGAAAACTAATCCTAATTTTCCAATCTATATTCAGGGATACGTATTCGAGACGTTCAAATCAGGTTACTTCAAGATCCACTTGAATAAGGACCTTATTGTGGATGGAATCACTTGCCTATGTCAGGGCAAGTTTTCTCTGGAAAACTTTAAGCATATCTACGGGAGACCGGCGTCAGAACTCAACAACTTACACGTGAGATACTTGGTACGTGGGCATTTTTATAAAATAAATACTTAGAAGCATTTTTAATTTTTTTGTACAGACGACAGCACATCAACTTACCACAATCTGTAAAATTTCTTCAATAGATTTTCAACCTCATCACAATAATGGAAGGTTAATGTTCGATTGGTAAAATTTTACAGATCCGGGTAGGTTGACCTGCTGTCGTCTGAACTCGTCTGTACCATGAATGCGCCGAAACTACTGAACCGATTTGAAAAATGATTTCACTGTTTGGAAGCTATACTACCCCCAGGCGACATAGGCAGGCATTTTATTAAAGTAAGTAGTTTCCACAGGATGCTGGTGAAACCACGGAAACAGCTAGTTACAAATAAATCTCTATTTATTGCTGACTTGCTTCTGCCAGCGGCTTCGCCCGCACATAGCTTAGAATCCCGTTTTTTCCCGTTCCCGTGGGAATTTCGGGAACCCCTTTCTTAGCGGATGCCTACGTCATAACATCTACCTTCATGCCAAAATCCCTCCAGTGGTTTGGGCTGCGCGTTAATATATCACTATGTCAGTCAGTCATCTTTGAGTTTTATATATTCGGATTTTTTTAGAGCGTCTTTCGTATTCATGAGTTACAAACATATTTTTAATTGACTTCTTTTATTTTCCTATCCAGACAAAACAATTGGATAACTTCTTTGAATTCTTTCGTGCTTCGTGGGCTTTCTTCTTGTATCACGACCACGCTGATGACTTGTTCGCGATGATAAAACAACTGTTCCCCAAGGTAACATCTTAGGTCCATCACATTTTCAAATATATTTTTATTACCTTGCAAAAGATGTTAATAGGTTCAGACGACAGCACTTCAAGTTACCACAATCTGTCAAATTTCTGCAATAGATTTTCAACCTTGTCACAATAGTAGAAGGTTCATGTTCAGTTGGTAAAAATTTAATGATTGGGGTAGGTTGACCTGCTGTTGTCTGTACATGAACCTGGATGTCGTTACGGTTTTCGAGCCGCAAAAAAGTTTGACGAGAACTACACCTATTTAACTACTGTTTACGTTTAAAAAAGGCTAGACAGATAAGGAAAGTCCTTGTATATTTCAGGGACATAGCAAGGGATTGACTGTCAAAGAAGCTTTATGTGATGTTGGTATGCGGCTTACGGACTTTTCTTCTGTAATTATACTTTTCTATATGTTTTATTGTAGTTCAAGTTTAACGACTACAAAAGAATATTATCCAATCTGGAAGTCTAGTCTAAAACTGTGCAATGATCAGAGCTGAGAAGTATTCTCCGCCCACTTAGGCCTAAGCTCACACTAAGCCAAATTCATAGCAAAGAGTTGTTTCATGTTTTCGGTGAACTTGGGCCTTAGTAGTATCTTTAATCCTATTAGTTATTCTCTGGAACTTGAGAGCCACAACATTGCGTTTATTTTAATTAAATAAATATTTATTTCCCTTTCAGCCATTAAAAAAAATGGATCAGAAGATGGTGATTCAAGCAAACTTCTCGAAGTCTCCACACATAGAGGCGGTGACAGACTTCGTGATAGACTGGCTATCCCAACACGATGTACTACTGCCTATGTACTTACAACCTGGCCAGACTGTGTTGTATGAACAAGCTTTAGCCAATATTCGCCCGGTCAAAAAGCAGAAGAGGACATTGCCTGAAATGCTTTTTTAAATTTTATTTTTAATTTTAATTATTAAAAATAATTTTATTTAGACCAATGATGTTTTGAATAAATGTGTAATTGGGAAAGTATAAACGATCGAGTTTAATTTTTTAGTGTTCTTTGAGAAAGTACATAAATACTGATTGCGGTTGACCTGCGGTTTGCTATCAATTTTCTCGCGAAAATATTCGCAAATCTCCGAGCTGATGCTAATTATTTAGAAACAACACCATAAAGTCATACGCATTCAAATAAATACTCAAAACTTTTTACTCAGCAAATAATTTTATACTACACCGTACATAAACAAACTGAAAAAAAATACTGTCAATGGCCTTCTTGTCATTGTGAAATGGTTAATTTTATATTCCAATATTTTTGTTATTAATTTTATTGTGATCATTTAATCACTATGGTGCAACCCAGGGCTTGTAAGCCGTTAGTTTTGAACGACCTCTTGATCCAGAATGTCAATACTTGGGGTAATGTGCAGTACAATATTCCATTGAGGCTCTCTAACAATGAGACTAGAACTGGCACCAGTATTGGTCTACGGCATATACCTGCCGTACCGCATACCTTGGATTGTGTAAGTACCTATCATTAACGCAGGCTGAGGTAGGAGGTAACTACAATAGTAATTACCTACAACATAATGTACAGACGGCAGCACATCAAGTTACTGATCTGTCAAATTTCTGCAAACGATTTTCAACCTTATCACGATGGAAGTAGGTTAATGTTTGATTGGTAGAATTTGACAGATTCGTATACGTTGACTTGCTGTCGTCTGTACCCTATAGTAATATTAGAATAGTTATGTAATTGCTTCAAATTAAATATTACAAATTTATGGATAAATTAGGTAGACCTTCATTTNGGTCAGACCATACCTAAAAAAATATCTTTGACAGTTGGGAACTCGAATAAAGAAGCGATTGGATCCGCTCTTCGTTGAAGCCAATTCACCGTTTACGTTTCGATGGTCTAAAGAATATTTAATGAAACTCGAAATAAATTCACTAAAGTCGGCCACCTCGTAAGTTAATTGTTAAAGTGTGTAATTTACATGTGGTTTTTACCAAATAATTAGGAGAAGTTCTGTTCTACTGGATAAAGTTGTGTATTTTAAATTCACATTATAATGACGGTTTAGCTTTCGCCAGCGGATTCACTCACGTCCCGTGGGAACTACTCTGCGCAATCGGATAGTAGCCTAGCCTTCCTCGATAAATGGGCTATCTAACACTGAAATAATTTTCAAATCGAATCAAGTAGACCCTGAGATTAGCACGTTCAAGCAAACAAATAAACAAACAAACTCTTCAGCTTTATGATATTATTATAGATTTATCATAAGTATATAGAATAAATATTACCATAATATTTCCAGCATAAATAAAGCTGGCGTCCTACATAACAGTGACTATGCTAGGCCCGAGATGGCGCTGATGTCGCTTACTAAGCCTAAAGTCATGTATTGTGTGCTGCCCGGAGGCCTGAAGTACTTGGAAGTGCGCTCGCCGGGGAAGAAGAATCCACATAATTATGTGCAATCCTTGGAGTATAATGTTAGTTATTGTTATTTCGTATACAGCAGCGCTACGGAACCATAAAATTCCGTGGTCAAAACAGAAAAGTAATAGTTATTATAAAACGCTCGCCGTTATTTAGTGTTAATTTGAAATAAAAATTTTGTTGAAAAACTTTTTCCATCTTCAATATAAAACAGTTACTCCAATAAGTTTAATTCGATCAGAAAACTAATCCTAATTTTCCAATCTATATTCAGGGATACGTATTCGAGACGTTCAAATCAGGTTACTTCAAGATCCACTTGAATAAGGACCTTATTGTGGATGGAATCACTTGCCTATGTCAGGGCAAGTTTTCTCTGGAAAACTTTAAGCATATCTACGGGAGACCGGCGTCAGAACTCAACAACTTACACGTGAGATACTTGGTACGTGGGCATTTTTATAAAATAAATACTTAGAAGCATTTTTAATTTTTTTGTACAGACGACAGCACATCAACTTACCACAATCTGTAAAATTTCTTCAATAGATTTTCAACCTCATCACAATAATGGAAGGTTAATGTTCGATTGGTAAAATTTTACAGATCCGGGTAGGTTGACCTGCTGTCGTCTGAACTCGTCTGTACCATGAATGCGCCGAAACTACTGAACCGATTTGAAAAATGATTTCACTGTTTGGAAGCTATACTACCCCCAGGCGACATAGGCAGGCATTTTATTAAAGTAAGTAGTTTCCACAGGATGCTGGTGAAACCACGGAAACAGCTAGTTACAAATAAATCTCTATTTATTGCTGACTTGCTTCTGCCAGCGGCTTCGCCCGCACATAGCTTAGAATCCCGTTTTTTCCCGTTCCCGTGGGAATTTCGGGAACCCCTTTCTTAGCGGATGCCTACGTCATAACATCTACCTTCATGCCAAAATCCCTCCAGTGGTTTGGGCTGCGCGTTAATATATCACTATGTCAGTCAGTCATCTTTGAGTTTTATATATTCGGATTTTTTTAGAGCGTCTTTCGTATTCATGAGTTACAAACATATTTTTAATTGACTTCTTTTATTTTCCTATCCAGACAAAACAATTGGATAACTTCTTTGAATTCTTTCGTGCTTCGTGGGCTTTCTTCTTGTATCACGACCACGCTGATGACTTGTTCGCGATGATAAAACAACTGTTCCCCAAGGTAACATCTTAGGTCCATCACATTTTCAAATATATTTTTATTACCTTGCAAAAGATGTTAATAGGTTCAGACGACAGCACTTCAAGTTACCACAATCTGTCAAATTTCTGCAATAGATTTTCAACCTTGTCACAATAGTAGAAGGTTCATGTTCAGTTGGTAAAAATTTAATGATTGGGGTAGGTTGACCTGCTGTTGTCTGTACATGAACCTGGATGTCGTTACGGTTTTCGAGCCGCAAAAAAGTTTGACGAGAACTACACCTATTTAACTACTGTTTACGTTTAAAAAAGGCTAGACAGATAAGGAAAGTCCTTGTATATTTCAGGGACATAGCAAGGGATTGACTGTCAAAGAAGCTTTATGTGATGTTGGTATGCGGCTTACGGACTTTTCTTCTGTAATTATACTTTTCTATATGTTTTATTGTAGTTCAAGTTTAACGACTACAAAAGAATATTATCCAATCTGGAAGTCTAGTCTAAAACTGTGCAATGATCAGAGCTGAGAAGTATTCTCCGCCCACTTAGGCCTAAGCTCACACTAAGCCAAATTCATAGCAAAGAGTTGTTTCATGTTTTCGGTGAACTTGGGCCTTAGTAGTATCTTTAATCCTATTAGTTATTCTCTGGAACTTGAGAGCCACAACATTGCGTTTATTTTAATTAAATAAATATTTATTTCCCTTTCAGCCATTAAAAAAAATGGATCAGAAGATGGTGATTCAAGCAAACTTCTCGAAGTCTCCACACATAGAGGCGGTGACAGACTTCGTGATAGACTGGCTATCCCAACACGATGTACTACTGCCTATGTACTTACAACCTGGCCAGACTGTGTTGTATGAACAAGCTTTAGCCAATATTCGCCCGGTCAAAAAGCAGAAGAGGACATTGCCTGAAATGCTTTTTTAAATTTTATTTTTAATTTTAATTATTAAAAATAATTTTATTTAGACCAATGATGTTTTGAATAAATGTGTAATTGGGAAAGTATAAACGATCGAGTTTAATTTTTTAGTGTTCTTTGAGAAAGTACATAAATACTGATTGCGGTTGACCTGCGGTTTGCTATCAATTTTCTCGCGAAAATATTCGCAAATCTCCGAGCTGATGCTAATTATTTAGAAACAACACCATAAAGTCATACGCATTCAAATAAATACTCAAAACTTTTTACTCAGCAAATAATTTTATACTACACCGTACATAAACAAACTGAAAAAAAATACTGTCAATGGCCTTCTTGTCATTGTGAAATGGTTAATTTTATATTCCAATATTTTTGTTATTAATTTTATTGTGATCATTTAATCACTATGGTGCAACCCAGGGCTTGTAAGCCGTTAGTTTTGAACGACCTCTTGATCCAGAATGTCAATACTTGGGGTAATGTGCAGTACAATATTCCATTGAGGCTCTCTAACAATGAGACTAGAACTGGCACCAGTATTGGTCTACGGCATATACCTGCCGTACCGCATACCTTGGATTGTGTAAGTACCTATCATTAACGCAGGCTGAGGTAGGAGGTAACTACAATAGTAATTACCTACAACATAATGTACAGACGGCAGCACATCAAGTTACTGATCTGTCAAATTTCTGCAAACGATTTTCAACCTTATCACGATGGAAGTAGGTTAATGTTTGATTGGTAGAATTTGACAGATTCGTATACGTTGACTTGCTGTCGTCTGTACCCTATAGTAATATTAGAATAGTTATGTAATTGCTTCAAATTAAATATTACAAATTTATGGATAAATTAGGTAGACCTTCATTTCGAGATGACTTGGTTAATTTTCTCGCTGACTGGCCACAGCATGCTTCAGAGAGAGAAGAATGGAAGACTTTGGGGGAGGCCTTTGCCCAGCAGTGGGACAGTACAGGCTAATAAAAAAAAAAAAAAAAAAAAAATGGATAAATTCTTTATTTTTTTTGCTGGAATCCCATTGCAAGGCTTTGTACAATTTACGCTACCAGTTTTTATTATTTCCAAACTATGTTCTCAAATACACCTACATAGGTAATGTAGAGGTTTCTTGTAGAAAATCGACGACCCACTTCCAACACGCGTGACAGGCAGAGACATGGTGGTTCAAAAAGAGTCATACAAAACCACCACTGGCGAATACTGCGTCAAGCCGAACCCCAACAAAGCGATGGAGAGATCAGATTGTTCCATCAACTGCCGACGAGTTATCTACATGACAGGACTTGAGAAACGGGTAAGAAAATCAACGCAGTGTTTTAAAAAATCCAAAGATGGTTTTATTTTCCAACTCATTTATTCAAACTTGGCTATAAAACAGCACTTTTTGAACATAAACCTTACGGCCCCCAAAACCACTTCCTATGTTTTTGCTAGAAAGAAGAATTGGCGCAATAAGGTTTGTAAAACCTTTAAACAATCAAATTCAAGAGATAAATATTTTTGTTGCGTTTTGTACCTCGCCCCTCGACACATGCACTCAGCTTTAAAATTTGTCGTACATTCCAGTTACAAGGAAAAAGTTTAACACAACCACAAATGCTGTCGGAAATGAAAGATAACTTCAGAGGCCTAGTGAAGTCACCTTTGGCGCCACCTGAAATCGAAGTAAAAGCACCTGATCCGGAATATATTTTTGATGTAAGTCAAACTGCTCAAAAAGATTTCTACAATTTCCTCCAAGGTCCTATCGAAATATTCAAGGTCTAGGTATGGGCCGAAACACATAACCGCGTTGAGGCGCCGCGCCGCTAAAATCGGCGTTTTGCGTTGCGGCGTTGCAGCGTCGCGAAAAAGAGCGTTATTGTAGGGTAACCAGTTCCTCGTGATTTTTTATTGTGGATAAACGTGTCTCTGCCATGGACAATCGTGAGAAACTTATTGCTTATTTATTATTAAAANGGGCCGAAACACATAACCGCGTTGCGGCGCCGCGCCGCTAAAATCGGCGTTTTGCGTTGCGGCGTTGCAGCGTCGCGAAAAAGAGCGTTATTGTAGGGTAACCAGTTCCTCGTGATTTTTTATTGTGGATAAACGTGTCTCTGCCATGGACAATCGTGAGAAACTTATTGCTTATTTATTTATAAAAAGACATTACTCTGTATTAAATAAACGGCAAAGAAGATACTGGATACATCCATTTAATAAGGCTGTGAATCCCGATGTAGAGTACTTTTCTCGAAAATACAGAGCAGTAAAGATAGACGAAAATAAATTTTAACTTGAATATTACTGACACGTATTATTTGCTAGAGTGATAGAAACAAACTAAATCATTGTCACCAAGTATGACATCATAACGCTGAAACTAGCGGTGCCGCGCCGCTAAAATTGGCGGTGCCGCCACTGCCAATTCTCGCGGCGCGGCGCCGCAACGCGGTTATGTGTTTCGGCCCTATTTGCTTTATCTATGATGGATTCGAATGCTTAACTAATGCTTTTTTTAGCAGCGATATGCTACTACGTGTAGACCTCCGCAATTAGCTAAACTATTTATATCGTATATCAATAGAAACCATCCTCTCCATTCATTTTTGAAATTGTCTTGACATTTAGGCTGTAGCAGCTGGAAGAAATGAAGCCCCAGTGATATTTGACAACGTGACAGGGGGATTCAGGAGGCTCCTCGATCCTTACGTGTCAACTTACAGAGCTAACCACAGACCCTTCACCCCTGACGACCAATATGGCATTGGCGCTAAGGATCATATCACTTTTTACACTGAATCAAACACTCCCAGAGTAAGTATTACACTTCAAAATGCGATCCTTGAATGCATAGAAGGAATTGTTTGCTATATTTTTGTTTGCGCATATTAGGTGAAAGGCTTCGGACCACGACACAAAGAAATATGGATGCCTTTAACTGGTACTATTCGCAGGGGCGTATATGATAGAATACATGTAGGGAAAGAATATAAGGAGGTTGCAGCCTGCCATAATCCAGTCCAGAATTTGAAAAAGTAAGTAATTTTATTACTCTAGGTACTTTCCTAGTGCTACTTTCCTAGTTGGCATGCATTTTAAGATTTTACCGTATTGTGTAGAATCGTTTGCACTAGCTTCCGTCAGCGGTTTGACCCGCGTCCCGTGGGAATGACTCCGCGCACCCGGTTAAAAAGTAGCCTATAGCCTTCCTCGATAAATGGGCTATCTAACATTGAAAGAATTTCGCAAATCGGGCTAGTAGTTCCTGAGAGCGCGTTCAACCAAACAAACTCTTCAGCTTCATAATATAAGTATAGATTTGCCACTGGAAAAAGTCATGGTTGATCCGTAACACAATTTTTTTTTTTAACAAATTTCATCTATCCCGACAATATTTTTCTCCTCAACAATTTTCTTTGATTGATATTATTTTTCCTTATACAGTGTTTTTATCTCGGAAACTCACAAGAAGTATAAAATCCCGTTCGCTACGTCGGCCCTGGCGTCATACGGTCACGGGGAGATATTTGACCTGGCTCCATACCCTCCCAATCCTTTCCAAACGAACATCGCGCCGTTCATGTACTGCAGTGACTATTGCCACATCGCTCAAGGAACCCCTCCGTACACTGTAATAGACCAAATAGCCCACAAGATGCCACCCCATAAGGTTTGCGTTGAAAAATACGTGGTGTCTAGAGATTAATAACTATGAATAAAACATAAGTTAATGGCTACTCTTTGATTTTTATTGCATTCTTTTAATTATTTTGAATTATTGGCATTGCGTTTTGTCATCCTGATTTTTCGCTGTGTAACAGTGACAGTTGGTGCTCAGCGTCGGAGTTGTGAGATGTGGTAAATATTTACCAGCCTGCAAAGTTAACAAAGCTTAATTAATTTAATGTCGTGGCTAGATTAATGCCAGGCCTTTTTAAGCTCGTATCCTTAACTGACGTGATAAATTGCATACAGTCGTTCTGTCCAAATATATTATTTTAACTATGGTAAAAACAAGGACGTAAACAAGTGGCCATAAGCAGTTTGAACTACCAAAATTCCATATATTATACTTGAATTAAAGGCAATACTATTACAGAGTCAGGACACTTCTCAGTTCCAAGTTATCGGTAAACACATACCTGGCAGACCATCTCAGCGCCTTTAGTCAGCCAAAGTCTCAGATTGGGCAACATATACAGCTATTTTATAATAAAATACCTTCAGTTAAATTTACGCTACTTTGGTTTCTCAAAATTTCCGCTATCGTCTCTTTTCTGTAAATAAAAAAATGGTTGAGACATTAATCGAAGATTCTAAAAAATATAGGAAAGAAGTTAAAAAATATAGGACTTTTAAGATAGAGGTTAGCAGTTTTCTTTACCTCGGGTCTACTCACAAAGCAACTGGCACACCCGGGCCGAAAACATTCGCATGTGATCATGTTATGCTTCTGAAACAGTACCATTACAATGATCAAATCCTGTTTGTGTATTTTTTTCTTGTTGACGATTCAACCGATGTAACTGGCATGTAAAACAAAAGCAAAACAAAATAAATAAAAATCTTCCGTGTCACTATAATAATTGTACGGCGTCTGTGATTAATAGTGGGCTAAAAGGCGTGAATAGGGCTTTATGAATGAACAAGATTGACTCACGGGTTTTTTCTTCTTTTTTCCAAGTGTTTTAACTTCAATAATTTCTTCTATTGATTTATGAGAGCCATTAACATCCTTAAAGTTAGAGAAGGCATGAATTACTTAAATGCTTCATAAAATTATTGTAACAATCTAAAATAGCTGTCTACTATTTACCGTTTTACAATCGCAAGAGCGATGATCCTCATGCGGCAAAACCATTATGGGGTTGGTGGTTCTTGGCCAAACCTACTCTCTAGAGCTCTTCTCAACGCAGGATTGTTCTGAAAAGAGAAGTTTAATACCATTAAATAACTAACAACACAAGGTTAATCCGGGGTTAAAACGATTTTAATCTTATCTGGTCAATGAAGTAATATAGATTTTTTTAAGTATCTTACCCCAGGGCAAATATCATTGTCACACTTCGTTTGTTTTTCCTCGTCCACGCATTTCTGAAAGTTTATTTTTAATGAGAAATTCCATTTTACTAGGGATCTATTTTTTTTTTATGTGAACAGCTATTTAGATACACTTAATTCACCTTCGGGCAAATATATTCCTTAGGTACAGGTACTCTCGCACGTTTCCTAGCTGCTGGGCACGGTGGATTGTGGAAGCAGCGAGCTGGCGAGGTACAAGGGGCTGATGGTCGAGCCGGCCAGAAGCAAGGCATCAGGTAAGGGAAGCACGAAGAAGGTGGAATGCACTGTGGCAGGTGATGGCAGGATCGAGCTGCGATTGGCTAGACGAAGAGGAGACAGAAGGAATTAACTCAGTTTCATTAGGTAACCAAAGTACTGTTTGCACCAAATAACTTTGCAATTTTGAAGTTAGCCATTTGACACCGCGTGCATTTGCTCGTACAGATATTGTGAAGAAGCATTGCTTGTCTGAAGAGAAAAAAATCTGCCCAGATCTGAGGCATCAAATGATTAACTTTAAAAGTGCAATTTTATTTGGCGCGAACTGTAGATAAGTTAAAAAAAAGGCATCAAATACAAACTTTTTTCAGCTCGCAACTAGATCGTGGAGTCAATTCGATCGGCGGAGCTTCGAATTTCGGTTTGCGATTCAATTTAATCTGTAATTTTAATCTTCATTATAACAGTGTTTATGAAAAGGTACGTTATGAATTTAAGTAGGTAAGTACTTATCGTTCGAACCTTTAAGCCATAGCAGCTATTGCAGTCCACCGTGTATTTAGAAGCGGAGCATGAGTACTGCAAAAAATATATTAAAATTAAATAATCGGAGATAATTTTCGAATCTTTAAAAAACCTTTTTTTACCCGGAACATTTTATTGCTGACCTTGCAAGAACACTTTCCTTTTGGACATGGATTGCACTGGAAAAATCAATTAGGAACCACGTTCAGTTGTGAATAAAAATTCTTATAAAAATCGAAGTGGTTATGAATTGTTCAAACTTTACTCACAAATGGGTTGCATGGCAATTCATCCTAAAAATAAAAAGAACAATTAACATTACACTAAGAAAACACACTTTAACACCGATAACAAATATTCGTAGACAAATAATAATCACCACACATGACGGCGGGCCGCATGGCCCAACACAAATTGGGCAGCATGGATCGACACAGCAGCCTCGACAACCACCGCACTAAAACATAGAAATATATTGTATAAGTATAATACCGAGTGTTTTAGAAAGATAGCATCAACAATACCGACCATCTTCAAAGATGATGGCAGATCCGTGTGGCTCTGAAATGAAGTACAAGAAGAAGTTAAATATTTTTGTTAAATGTACAATTTTGTGCGCGTACCTGGATATAAACGGTTTGACGCACCTTATACTTGCAACAACCCTTGCCACAGCAGATTTGAACGATAGCTGTTTGATGAAACACAGGCCTATCATCGTCCTTGCGTTTCAGTTTAGACGGTTTGGCTCCAACTATGGCAATGTTGGACAAGCCAAACATGTTGTGCTCTTTGTCCAACCGCAGTATAGTCGACAAATATTTGTCTTCGAAACCCTTATCTTCTTTGATTTCATCTTCGGAAACTTTACTACAGTTAGAGCTCGAAGTTGTAGGTGATATCGATGGTGAACTGCAAATAGCACAAGTGTGAGCACAATTCTGAAAAATAGCCCACATATTGACAGGCTCAGTGAAAATCATTTTTTTCGATAAAAGTTACCTACATTGCACCATCTTCGTATATTATATAGATCTTCGTTCCTTAAAACTTAATTTGGCACCTGTTAATGCATTTACTTTTCTGGAACGACACCATGTCAGTGTATATTCAGGACAATCGCGCGATTTAGAATATTTTTTTCTTTATATACAAACCTAGAATCGGGGCCATCTTCAGCATCCTCGGTAAGCCACTTCATTTTGGTTAGTTTCAAAACATTTGGATTGTCACAAGGTATGAAACTACTCTCATCGTTCTCCGATAACTCGCTATCTTCGCCCGAAGTAGTGGTTGGCTAATGTAAAGTTACGTTAAATATAGAAATCTCAAGAATCAAAATAATTATGATACAAAAGCAGTATAAAAACTTGCTAACATATGGCGTAGACGAATCAGTTTCATTTTGTTCACCGGCTTGTTCTGCTTTCTTGTACGATTCGACCAGTTCGTGAAGCGCTTTAGATCTTTCAACTTGTATAGGTGGTTCCTCCTGATTCACCTAATAAATAAGTGCATCGTTTAGACTGCCGCATTTTAGAATATTTTATTACTGAATAATAAAAACTTACCTCATCGTTGTGGGCAGATGAAAGATCAATGAAATCTTGTGATGTTTTCTCCTTAAGCCCACATTTGGGATTTAAAGTGCCACCTGGTTTGATGTCATTGACAAGACACACATAGGTAAAATAAACATTTTGCTCGGAGGCACTACTGGCTAATTTCATGGTGTCAGTTGAAAATACGCTGGAGGGATGGTGATGGTAATCGCGTGTGTCTGTCATTGTTGCTTAGAGCGTTTTAAGAGAGATTTATATGCTGTTTAGTAGTCATCTGAAAAATGGTTCACTAGTTTGATGCTTTTAAAAACTTCACAATATTAGAATTTAACTATACGAACATTATGTTTGGTCCCAGTCCTTCTAAAATTTATCAAATAATTGCACTTTATTATGCCATTTTTTCTGGATTTACCGTGACATTAATTTAAAATTGACATTCGTTCTATTGTATTTATTCCTTTTTGGAGTTCTCGACCTCTAAAAATACAGTTTCGTATGTCTATGGAGATCATTTTCTTTCGTTACAAAAGGTTTCTATCATTGTTTTCCTGTTACATGAAAATCTATACTAATATTATAAAGCTGAAGACTTTGTTTTTTTGAACGCGCTAATCTCAGGAACTACTGGTTCGATTCGAAAAATTCTTTCAGTGTTAGATAGCCCATTTATCGAGGAAGGCTATAGGCTACTTTTTACCCGCAGTGCGCAGAGTAGTTCCTACGGTACGCGGGTGGAACCGCTGGCAGAAGCTAGTAATGAATAAATATGGATGGATCGGTAATACGACTGTTATTAATAGTTCCAAAAAAGAGACTCCTGCCCATCACAAAAACATCGTAATTATACGGTAAACAGCCTCGTGTCATAAATTAAAGGCCGAGCAACAATGGTGCCGTCATTTCCAAAATCCGTGCCGGTTAATTGTATGAAATTGTTCCATAATCTGATTAGGAAGTAATTTTTTACGTGCTTTAAACAATGTTGATGTCATAGTGTGAACTAGCGGGCTACGACCTGCGCGGATACTCGCTATACAACACAAAACCAATGGGACTAGGCAACTTTGTATTGTATGGTATCATTGCAGAATGTATGAACGGAAAGTAGGTTCTGTTTATAAATGAAATGCGTGTTTGGAAATAATATTTATAACATGTTAGGTTTGAGACAAAAATGTTATTTAAATGGGCTCGTACAAACAAAACAATGTTTTCTTCAAATAATAAGTAGAGATTTATCTATTATACGTAATTAAGAATATTATGTAGAGTCCAAACTTGAACAAGCATTTTGGCAACCCAGTACACACTTTAAACGCAACCTAATAAAAAACCGATGTGCGGTAACAGATCCAGTTATAATCGGGTCTTTTATTCTGGGAACGAAGACATTGTTAAAAGTCCAGTGTCCGTAGTCCAATGATGTGAACGACACCAAGTTACATAAAAACGTATCACAATAAACTAATAAAAACTGATTTTGCAAAGATTAGACGGACACGCTTCGTTCGCAGCGTTCCTTGTGAATCGTAGACTACGGTCGTACTTTGTACATTTATATTGTTAGAACTTTTATTGGATTGGAATCAAACTGTTATGTTTGATTATTTAATAATAGGTTTATCATTTTGTCTTTGCAATACTTACATGTTTTAGTCAACACCTAGTTAATAAATGTGTAAGCAATTCATGTTAATCTACTATACCTACATATAACAATCAAAGCCCTGACTCATCAACGCAGGGTCCAAACCCGTGAATCTATAAAGCTGAAATTTTGTGCAGAGGTTAATCTTAAGACTTTCGCGCAGGTAAGAAACGATTTCCTGAAAATCCCACCGATAGAGACGAACACCGATTACAAGTTTCACGCGGGCGAAGTCGCTGCCAGCTTGTTATAGATAAAAATACATTGATATACAAAAAAAACCCATTATATCTGGTAAATCTTTATTTTTTTTAACATATGAAAATGCTTGAATAAGTTCTTGTCCAACAACTGTAGTAGTATTTATAATTTGTGGACTTGACCACTAGTTTCTTTTGTGCATACACGTAAATTAATGTCAGTGAATAGGTGTGAATGCCTGCATCAATCTGAGGCAAACGTTTGTAGCGGTGAATCATTATATCGCATAGGTTGTCAACCGTTTATAAAATGAAATAATAGGCCTGTTTGCAGTTAAGAATTTGATGTAGGTATGTACGTAGGTATCCTTTTGATAGGAATAGAGAGATATAATTTTGAAAATACTAAATATACTAAACCTAAAAAAAATCTTAGATACCTTCTTATTTTTAAGCATTTGCTTATTTTCTATTTGATTTTTTTCTGATAAATTCTTTTCTTCAGGAATCAGAATATTTGCAGGGCAGGAGTAGGGTATTTTACTTGGGATACAATTTCTAAGTAGGTATATTCACTCAAGAATGATAATCGATACTTGAGTGATTTTTCCTATCAAGATAACCCCTCTCTGGTACTATTTGTTAGAAAGGCATTATGCTTGACGATTAAAAATAAAACCGTTTAAAAACAATGGGTGTTACATTTTCAAATTGGTACATACCATACCAACATTAATTACCTACCAAAGATTCACAACCTCTGAAGCGCGTCGGTCGAAATGGAATCTCTCTAGCGTATCATTTTTGTTGTGTTCCATCTAACGATGCTGACGGCTACTCGTCATCACTCCCATTATTGCAACAATAAATAAAAGTTATAGAAAAATCGTGTGGAATGTTTCGTTAATTTTAGGAATAATTTTGTATTAATAATTGTGCTTATAAGTGTAATCAAGTAACTATGGCTAACAAAGTGTGTTGTTTTGTGTTATTTTTATTTGTTTTCCAATGGACTAATGCTCAATTTGGAAGTAAGTATTATTTTGGTAAAAAAAATATTCCAAATCATAATTTAACGTAAAAATAATAGGTTTTATGCACNGTTTGTTTGTTTGAACGCGCTAATCTCAGGAACTACTGGTTCGATTCGAAAAATTCTTTCAGTGTTAGATAGCCCATTTATCGAGGAAGGCTATAGGCTACTTTTTACCCGCAGTGCGCAGAGTAGTTCCTACGGTACGCGGGTGGAACCGCTGGCAGAAGCTAGTAATGAATAAATATGGATGGATCGGTAATACGACTGTTATTAATAGTTCCAAAAAAGAGACTCCTGCCCATCACAAAAACATCGTAATTATACGGTAAACAGCCTCGTGTCATAAATTAAAGGCCGAGCAACAATGGTGCCGTCATTTCCAAAATCCGTGCCGGTTAATTGTATGAAATTGTTCCATAATCTGATTAGGAAGTAATTTTTTACGTGCTTTAAACAATGTTGATGTCATAGTGTGAACTAGCGGGCTACGACCTGCGCGGATACTCGCTATACAACACAAAACCAATGGGACTAGGCAACTTTGTATTGTATGGTATCATTGCAGAATGTATGAACGGAAAGTAGGTTCTGTTTATAAATGAAATGCGTGTTTGGAAATAATATTTATAACATGTTAGGTTTGAGACAAAAATGTTATTTAAATGGGCTCGTACAAACAAAACAATGTTTTCTTCAAATAATAAGTAGAGATTTATCTATTATACGTAATTAAGAATATTATGTAGAGTCCAAACTTGAACAAGCATTTTGGCAACCCAGTACACACTTTAAACGCAACCTAATAAAAAACCGATGTGCGGTAACAGATCCAGTTATAATCGGGTCTTTTATTCTGGGAACGAAGACATTGTTAAAAGTCCAGTGTCCGTAGTCCAATGATGTGAACGACACCAAGTTACATAAAAACGTATCACAATAAACTAATAAAAACTGATTTTGCAAAGATTAGACGGACACGCTTCGTTCGCAGCGTTCCTTGTGAATCGTAGACTACGGTCGTACTTTGTACATTTATATTGTTAGAACTTTTATTGGATTGGAATCAAACTGTTATGTTTGATTATTTAATAATAGGTTTATCATTTTGTCTTTGCAATACTTACATGTTTTAGTCAACACCTAGTTAATAAATGTGTAAGCAATTCATGTTAATCTACTATACCTACATATAACAATCAAAGCCCTGACTCATCAACGCAGGGTCCAAACCCGTGAATCTATAAAGCTGAAATTTTGTGCAGAGGTTAATCTTAAGACTTTCGCGCAGGTAAGAAACGATTTCCTGAAAATCCCACCGATAGAGACGAACACCGATTACAAGTTTCACGCGGGCGAAGTCGCTGCCAGCTTGTTATAGATAAAAATACATTGATATACAAAAAAAACCCATTATATCTGGTAAATCTTTATTTTTTTTAACATATGAAAATGCTTGAATAAGTTCTTGTCCAACAACTGTAGTAGTATTTATAATTTGTGGACTTGACCACTAGTTTCTTTTGTGCATACACGTAAATTAATGTCAGTGAATAGGTGTGAATGCCTGCATCAATCTGAGGCAAACGTTTGTAGCGGTGAATCATTATATCGCATAGGTTGTCAACCGTTTATAAAATGAAATAATAGGCCTGTTTGCAGTTAAGAATTTGATGTAGGTATGTACGTAGGTATCCTTTTGATAGGAATAGAGAGATATAATTTTGAAAATACTAAATATACTAAACCTAAAAAAAATCTTAGATACCTTCTTATTTTTAAGCATTTGCTTATTTTCTATTTGATTTTTTTCTGATAAATTCTTTTCTTCAGGAATCAGAATATTTGCAGGGCAGGAGTAGGGTATTTTACTTGGGATACAATTTCTAAGTAGGTATATTCACTCAAGAATGATAATCGATACTTGAGTGATTTTTCCTATCAAGATAACCCCTCTCTGGTACTATTTGTTAGAAAGGCATTATGCTTGACGATTAAAAATAAAACCGTTTAAAAACAATGGGTGTTACATTTTCAAATTGGTACATACCATACCAACATTAATTACCTACCAAAGATTCACAACCTCTGAAGCGCGTCGGTCGAAATGGAATCTCTCTAGCGTATCATTTTTGTTGTGTTCCATCTAACGATGCTGACGGCTACTCGTCATCACTCCCATTATTGCAACAATAAATAAAAGTTATAGAAAAATCGTGTGGAATGTTTCGTTAATTTTAGGAATAATTTTGTATTAATAATTGTGCTTATAAGTGTAATCAAGTAACTATGGCTAACAAAGTGTGTTGTTTTGTGTTATTTTTATTTGTTTTCCAATGGACTAATGCTCAATTTGGAAGTAAGTATTATTTTGGTAAAAAAAATATTCCAAATCATAATTTAACGTAAAAATAATAGGTTTTATGCACCTAACGTTGTAACTAACCTATAGTAAACTTAAATTAATTTAAAGGCTTTAATTTGATTTATGATTAACGCTCAATCCTTCTCTTTGTGAGAGGAGGTTTGTGCCCAGCAGTGGGACAATTAAAAGGCTTTGTTTATAAGTTGCAAAATATGAACATCATTATTTTATAGCATGAACTTTATAGAGTTCACGCTAATTATGTCTGAACCCTTCAATTGTGTTTATGTTAATTTTAATTGCACTGCGCGCGTTTGCTACCTACAATAAGAACGTTTTTTTTATATCAGGCATCTTGAATTAATTAGCCTGTAAGTAATAATAAAATCAAGATATTAGAAGTAAAAATGATAAAGTTGACTAATTTTGCCTAATTGTAATATACTTATTACCCAAATTTAAACAACATGCATGGCTTGCTTGTACCTACGGAGTACCTATAACACAGTAGGTAAACTATAACATAGGTAATAAGGTACTCGTTACTTGTGCCACTATTTAAATGAGCTTACATAAATTATGTTATTCAGAAAAGAAACAAATCGTCATCATAATTTGAAAACAAAATAAAGCCTACTACTACGCAATATAGTTTTTTCCGTTAAACTCCATCTGGCCTATAGTAATTTCCCATGTCATGTCATTTGAACAAATGATGCACCCTATAATTGCAGGTGCCCGATGATACAATAGACAGCCTCGATCAGGGCACACTGTAAAATGATAACATCATTTGTATCAAGGCCATGTTTGATGGCAAACTACCAGTGCAATATAAGGCTGATGATTTATGTACCAATTAAGTAAAAAATATCGAAGAAAAGTATCTAAGAGTAATCCTGTTGCAAGAGGTTTTCCTGATTTCAAACAATGCTAAGCAGACCTAACTACAGGTGTTGGGAAAAGTTTATTCCTTGTTATCATGGTGGTTCCAAACTGTCTTATGATTCACTTTTTTACGATACATAGATATTTAACAATTGTTTGCTAATGTCGTATGATATTGACATTTCTGACCAAATACAAGACATCGCCTATCTTAACCATGAAAATGTAGCGATGCATATTTTATTAATTACATAAAAACATACGTATTTTCAGGTATAGCTTTAAGCGTTGGGATGGGAGGAATCAAGAGCGAAGAGGATCCTCTAAGTATCCGAGTAAGTTTATTGTTTTATTTAATTTTAATTAGGGTATCGTTATCATCATAACCCAATTTTATTTGGGGTCTGCACTGCTAATCTTCCGTACTTCTCTATCTAAAGTTGTATCGTAACTAACATCCTTTGAAGCCACATTTTCGTTCACACGATCTTACGCTTCATTGGTCGCGCCCTTCTTAACATGATCCTCATGTCAACCCTCATACCATGACAGAGAAGTATGGCCTTCGTTTGGATTTGACTTATCACTGTTCTCTTTCAGGGTCCATGTCCACAAAATACAACATGTGTACCAGTCAGTTCTTGTCCACTGATAGAAGACCTCATGGACTTCTCCTGTTTCTCATCAGATAAGTAAGTTAAATTCTGTATTCAAACCAGTACTTTATAAAACTGCGAGACTCTATTCCGCACCTACCCTTTGTCCAGTTCTAATTATTTGTTGTATAATTCCTTCTAGATATTTCCACCGCCTCAACCAACTGATATGCGGCAGTGTAAATGATGAGGACTATGTCTGCTGTCCTTCTTGTGACTGCGGGAAGGTCTTTCAAGATGGGATGGAGCAGTGTGGCCAGAGTATGGTCAGAGGAGTTCAGTACAGTGGCCTTGGCAGCCAGCCTTGGACTGCTAGAGTTGGGTTTACACGTAAGTATTGATAAACCTATTGAAATTTGAAAGTGTTAGTGTTAGATTGCTATAGCCTCCCACTTTGTAGACGTAGCTAGACGTAAACGTTGAAGCCCTAGTATAGGTAGGGTCAAAGTTAGGATGTTCGATTGATATTCCCCAACTTTGTAATTGATTCATAGTCAACTCTGTAACAAATATATATTTGTCAATTTGTTTACAAGCCTTCGGTGCAAGATATACGAATTGCTTAAATTATTTTTGTAAACTAATTATGTAAGGGAGATTTTTAATTCTCACTCAATATTCACACAAATAGAATCGAATTGTTGCTGCGCACTATGGGAAAGCGTGATCTCGTGAGCGGTTTTCATTTATGTTTATCATAATATCGTTTTCGAGATATTGATACGTGTACGTAGATATTTTCCCAAGAATCTTCGTTATATTAAAGGGCGACGAAAAGGCGAAGATGTAAGGATTTTGTTGTTTTCTTTAATTCCTAAATGTTTGAATATTTTTGTGATTTTGTGTTTTCCATTGAATTAAATCGTCTAAAACGTACGGTAGAAAAAATAATTAAATAAGTAGACATAAATATGCGACTAAAGGCAAAGGTATATAAATCAATGGTATATTCTAATAAGCGGTTAGCGATACCCCGAGGCTTCAAATTAGAGTCATTGTTGACTGGGATTTTCCTTACATTTATGTTCCTTGCTTAACTTATTATTATCTTGTCCAACCCATTAAAATTCGTTCAAAACAAACTGACTAACCTATATTTTGGGCTTCATTCTAAGAATTAATAGAGCGATTTTTTATTATTTCATTTAGATAAAGAAACGGGTAACGTGAGGTTCGCGTGCAGCGGCTCTATCATAGGAAAACGTGCGATACTGACGGCGGCACATTGTGCCCTTGCCAAACCAGAAGGATATAAATTGTGAGTACCTACTTGTTTTTGGACGTTTTCAAAATTCTTATGTTTGACCGTGTAGCTCCTCTTTAGAATATTAGAACTATTATTTTCGTATTGAAATCGTAATCGGTCGACTGACCGAGAGTATAACGACCATTTGGTGATGCCAAATGGTTCGGAGATGGGCTGCAGCGTCTCCGCAAAGCAAAAAATATCTCACAAACACGCATGTCCAACGTGGTGAGTGTGGAAAAATCCCCTCAGCTTAAGAGGACTTCTTTGTCCAGCAATGGACTTTTCTCGGGTGAGATGATGACGACGCCGAAACAACAGAGGTACTTATTCGTCACGCTACAGGCACTCGGAACTGATTTTTACTATAGTTTTCTGCCCAATTTCGAAAGAAAATTTACTTACAGAACCTAATTTAAAGAAAATACAAACTGTTTCTTTTAAGATCGACGGTGGTGGTAGGCGAATGGGACATCGGACGGAGCCCGGACTGTAATGACTTCTTCTGCGCCCCACCGACTCAAGCCATCAAAGTGGAGAACGTTATCGTGCACCCAGGATATGAGCAGAAGATATTCAGACACGATATAGCACTTATCATGTTGAAAGATGAAATCAAATATTCAGGTAGGTACCTAAGTCCCTCGTTTTATCCGTACTTTCTAGTTATTTTCAGTTTTTAATATTTCTTAGATGGGTCAGGGTAAAAGTAGGTTTAATTGCGATCGTCGATTATTGATCATCTTCATTTCTTATCTCTGTACGTAAGAGTAGCAGAATAACATTAAATAACCTTAGCCCTTAACTAACCTAGATTTTGAATGTGTAAGCCAAAAAAGTAACAATATACTCAAAAAACTAAAAAAAAAGTTTTCGAAAGCCACTCCTGCCGCACCTACCTATATTCATTCCCTGTAGATCACGAAAAGAAATCTGTTATGGCAGATACAATTACCACAAAATGTGAAATACATTCTAACATTGACCTTCACGTTGCCCTTGAACGCAAGTTGACTGACAGGCTGACAGCCAGCATCCTGCCACTCACCCTCCCATATCATCATCAGCATTTTTCTCTTTCCCAGTGACAGCAGCGCCGATCTGTTTGAATGATAAGCCGGAAATCGTGCTGAATGAACGAGCCTCACTCGTTGGATGGGGTAAACTGTCCGGCCAAAACACCGTGGTGAGTTGATAGCCATCTGGTCGTAATTATGCCTGTCGTATCATGTATCAAACTAATTGTTTTGCTCTTGAATATGACCGTGATTGTGGGAGAGTAATTTTGATAGATGGTGAATTTGATGGTATCATTTGTTCTGTCAATCTTGCTGTTTCCGTGGATGAAGTAATGATTGAGGGAAATTATATAACTAATAAACAATGCAGAAAAAATATTTGTAACTAAAACACTCTCTTCTTATTCATAAGGAAGAGAGGAGAATATTGCGCCTAACAAAATGTAAATACTTTACTACTGTATCTGTTTTGTGTTGTCTTGCTTAAGAGTTGTAAGGAAGGCACTCGTATTTTCTCCTTTCTAGTAGTAAAAATTGGGTACATTGTCAACTTCAGGTAAGCCGTCAACAACAGCTGGAAGTGCCACTGGTTGCCCTAGAGAACTGTGAGCGTGTCTTTGGGGATTCAGTGCCGGTGAACGAAGGGCAACTCTGTGCTGGAGGCGAGGAAGGGAAAGATGCTTGTTCAGGGTTTGGAGGCGCTCCTTTACTGTTGTTCAGAGATGGAAGGCATGTGCAGGTGAGAATAACCCCGGTACTCTTTCATTAACTATGACTGGCTCCCGCTTGCGGTTTCACCCGCGTCCCATGGGAACTTCTCCGCGCACCCGGATAAAATGTAGCCTCAATCGATAAATGGGCTATCCAACACTGAAAGAATTTCTCAAATTGGACCAGTAGGCCCTGAGATTAGCGCGTTCAAACAACCAAAAAACAAACTCTTCAGCTTTATATTATTAGTGTAGATTGGGAGGTGGAACCGATTTCTAAATACTAGCAATTTTTATAAAAAAAAATATTTCTCGCGGCTTCACCCGCGTCCCGTAAAAACTACGTCCCGTACTCGAATAAAATATAGCCTATGCCAGCTGGTGATATTATAGGTTTGCCAAGTTTTATTACTTAATATTGAATATAAAAGACTTTTATTATACCTTCATCGGGGAGAATATTTAATATGGTTTTCCATTCATTTATGGACGGTATGTTTTTTATCGGTTTCTCATTCTTGTTTCAGGTCGGCATCGTGTCTTTCGGCTCTGAGAACTGCGGCAGTGAAGGAGTACCAAGTGTATACACGAATATCGCTCACTATCACAGATGGATCGTCGACAACTCCTTCGTAAGCTCCTGAAGTACATCTCCAAGAAACAAGTAACAGTCGCCTAGTCACGAAAATACGGTGTTTTGTTGAAAGACGTTAAAATACATTTTGGGTTCATCTAACTTAAGATACTATGCATTCAAAAATTGCCGCCCAATATTTGTCCGTGTTAACTGGTTGTGATGACAGAACAATTTGAACAACTTCATTCGTAGATTGTGAGTGATTTTAGTATAAAATTCTCAGTATTGTTTGTTTGTGTACAATATTATAAAATAAAAAATTTACATAAATTTTATCTTAATAAAATTCTTTCATTCAGTGACCAAAATAAAATCACAATTTATAAGTAAAATGTATAAAATTTATTGTTTGCTCAAAGGACTATGTAGCGTAGGGCCATTGAGTCATAGTTGGAGCACGGCCCCTTGCGGATTACTGAGCATAACGTTCCAATTAAATCATGCAACGAAGAATCTTGAACATGTTGCTTGAAAACCTGTAGACAAACAGTAATACATGTAAAATTACATACTAAAATTGACAGTTACAGTTAGTTCTTATAGAGCGACATTCAAATCTATCGAGCTTCACTAAATAAATTGAATTATCTTCATTTAAACAATATATACTGCGAAATATTTTAATTTCACTGTAATTTTCGAATGTACCGAGAATAGCTCCTTGAGGAACACTGTAAACATGGTTACCATATTTGGTAATAAGAGATCTCACATAATTTGCTTTTCTATTTTCGTAACCAAATCTACGAATCTTTCTTGTTACAATGAGAAATCCAACCTTGCTGTAGTAAGGTCATTGGCTTATTAAAAGTTTTACAAGTTTATTATCAAACTGTTTCATAAGATTATTTATCCTATTTGGATTTCGCATTTTCGTGCAAAATAATTATAAAAATAGAATTATTGCAAGAAAAAATATGATCTTACCCCATTGATAGTAGTAGTTGGTATAAATCTCGGCCTTATCTGCTTAGTCAGGTATTCAGCTTCGAGTTGTAGTGACGTGCCTCTAGAGTTGATGCATGCTTGCACATCTGACGGTCGCAGGCCTGCTTCTACGACGCACTGAAATAAGCATCAAGGTTAATAAATAAGTATTTAATAATAGTTAAATGTAGGAACTTGCTAAAGTATAGATGACAGGACATCAACCTACCATAATCTGACAAATTTCTTCATTAGATTTGTGTAATGTTAATTACCGATTGCTAAAATTTTACAGATTCGGGTCTGTGCCAATAGGTGCTGTCAGTACAAAAATAATTTCCATAGTCTTGCAGTAGTCATAAAAAAATAAGATTCAGTACTTAGCAATCTTAAAATAAATAAGAATATACTGAAAGACACCGTTTCCCTGTTGAGGTAGAAGCGACGCATCACCCGATGCCCATTGTCCCGATAGATGGCGTTGAATTGAAATTCTTAGTATTTCTTCGTTTTTTGTGTAAATCGACCATTATTAAGTCATACTCGTAACATTTGCGTGTCTCAGACGTTACACTTTATTGAACTAGTTAATTAAATTGCCCTAAAATGCACACAATTCTAAATAATGTAGTAATAAAAATTCTGCCAATAAATACAGAATCGTTTATAGGCACGTAACGTCCGAGACACGCAAATGTTACTAGTACGAGTCAATAATGATAGATTTACACAAAAATCTAAAAAAATACTATGAATCTTCAATTAAACATCATCAAGCAGGAGAATGGGCGTCGGGTGATGCGTCGCTTCCACCTTCATGGTTATAAACATTATTACCATTTCAAAAATGCGACGAGTATTTTGGCAATTTACCATGATCGATTGTATTAAAGCAATGTCATCGACTTTTACTATGATACTATTGACATAGTTAATAATTTCAAGACCATTGAATTTCGCCTTGGTCTTGATACTTGTCACTGCTTGCCTACTCAGCTCTGAACTATGTCACATTACCTTCCGCCAGCGACTTCACCCGCTTCCCGGAGCAACTACTTCCCGTGCCCGTATAAAAATTAGCATATGTAATTCTGACATATAAGCTGTATTACTGCCAAATTTCATCAAAATCCGTCCAGAAGTTTTTGCGTGAAAGAGCAACAAACATCCATACATGCATTCTCACAAACTTTCGCATTTATAATATTAGTAGGGTGTTATCTAGGCTCTTTTTCGCTATCATATGCACATGTGGAGGTAACTTTGTATAAACCTATTAAAGGTAATGATTACCGAGAAGTGAATATTTCAAAGATGCAAATGCATTCAGTGAATGATATGAATATGACCGTAGAATTGAGTAAGTAGATATTGTATTACTAAGAACTGATTTTGAAAGTTAGTAAGGTCTAACAAATAAAATATGTAGGTACTAACTAACATCATTAATAAGATCATGAGCGAAGTCCACCACCGCAAAGAAGTCATAGAAGAGTTAGTACCTATGTTATTTTTGTGAGAAATCATCAGATGACCTCTTCCACTGTGGGTGAGCGAGTGTCAGACTTTTACTGACTAAAACCCACCATGCTCCTTCTTGAGCCCTTCGTTTACCTGGGCCGCGGTAACTCTTTTGAACAATCCCGCAGCCCCGGCAGAATGGAAGACAACCTTCTAATAGTTTCAATGCCTACTAAAATTAGCATGAACACACGTACCCGCATATCACCCCTAGTTCCAGCTTCCGTATGCATTTCGCAGTTGACATAAGAAACCTTTTCCACGTCGCTTCGCTCCTGCATGAGATCCAACGCGCAGCCCTGCACCATGTTACCGGCACACTCTGACGGCCCGTGCTGGCATTTGAATCCATTGTTACCTCTGTTTATACTCTGAAATGTTTCAAAAAATCTATTTTAATTTCAATTTTCCTAATAGGTACCTACCTACAGCAACTGAGTTCAACATTTTCATGTTAAATGTTGTCAGGAACACCATTGTGGCTTCCAAGTAATCAGAATTCCTTAAGAAACTTCCCTCAAAATATTCAGAAAACATATCTGCTTTCTATTCTTGTTATCTAAAAAAATATGTTAAGTCGCTTCCAAAATTACTGGGGATACTTACATGAGCTTTTCCAAAGGGAACAAGTTTTAGTTTTATATATCTGTGCAGCAATTTAACGGCCGGTTGCAGTTGATCCGCAACGAAGTGTCTACTGTCCGGACATTTGCTCTCGTAATACACGGTGACGAGGGTCTGAAATATAAAGCAAATATTATTTAGTAAAGCCTAGCAAAATTATTTTTTTTCGCCCTAAAGAATAACACAAATTCGGAAAAAAAACACCGATATAAGTGGGTAATTTTTCTATTGTAGTCAGAATCGGAATTCATGCTCAGTTCATAGAAATAACCAACCTATTAGTACTGGCTTAAATGTCTCTACCCAAAGCTTTGTATTTAAGACCTTGGTGTTATGTTCGGTAATATAAACATTCAAAGTAACACATGTGGTATAAATAACTGTTAGGATCAAAGTAGCGGGTGCAGGACAACTTTCACTGTTCCAGATTGTATGAGAAGTTGACCTCAACTCACTGGCATGTGGAACGTATGTGATACTAAATACACACGCCTTAATGGCTTTAAAAGGTTGTATGATATCTATTTAGGTACTCCTAATATGAAGGTCACTTATTAAATTCAGAAATTGAAGGAGCTAATCTAAATAACGTCATATTTCTATTCTACGTTTTGGAGTTCCCCAGGGTTGCATCCTGGGTTCATTTTCCGTAATTATTTTGTATAAAAATGTAGATGGAGAAAAGTAAACATACAAACGAAATAATAAATAAATAGCATGTTTTAATTAATGGTCTATCAACGGCTATGCAAGGATAATTAAATGAAACATCATAATTATGATTACCCTTATCGAAAGCCTCGGTCAAATCTCGTTAGAATAAGTAATTTAACTATAATAAATAAAATGACTTCAATTCGTTACACCCATTTTCCATGTACTTAAATAATTATTTATTTATTCGTCACGGACATTATCGTATGGGCACGTGGATAATGCCTTCATATGTATATTGTTGGAAAATGTAGGTAGATAATTAGTGTCATCATAAAACTTGTAGCTATTTCATTTATACGTAAATAGATCGTTGCTACACTGTAGGTACAAACGACAGCACATCAAGTTACCACAATCTGTCAAATTTTTGCAATTGATTTCAACGTTATCACTATAGTGTAAGGTTAATATTCGATTGGTAAAATTTGACAGATTCGTTTGCGTTGACCTGCTGTCGTCTCTACATCATTTGCACCGAATTGGATTTAACACAAAGAAACATTCTTATCGCTGACATTTTCTGCAGCTTTTAGTATACAGTACCAATATAAATGTGCGTGATAAAAACATGATTGTTACAATTAACAAAGACAATATTTATTGATCTAGAAAAAGTTAATTAATCAATTGTTACGCGGATCGCAAAAAGCTAGTCCGAGAAAATTGCCGCAAAAACTGTTTAATTGTGAAATTTTTCTCATGAGTAATGTGGTAGTAGTATTGTTCTGATTAATTGCTACTTGGATTGGCTATTCGTTTTAATTATTATTATCAACTAAATTAATAACAATGTAAACAAAATTTTATAACAGTATAGCCATGGGCCAATCCCAAAGATGACTGGGAATATCAAATGTAGTCTAATTTCAAACAGACTGGTTGTTTTTTTACACGCGACCTGATATCATGCAGCTGGATAAAATACCTTTACCGTAATTTTATTTATTTTTATTTTAAAATGTCTAATTGCTTCAGCTGTTAGGTTTAATGTAAATTATAAATTCATTCAATTAACCCGGCGCCAATGACGTGAAAATAATTACTCGGACGATGAGGCCGGGTCATATTGAC
>NWSH02000535.1:5882282-5896126 GCA_002382865.2 Heliothis virescens
AATATGTTGATTTAAAATTGTCTCGGGTCAATATGACCCAGCGTCATTGGCGCCGGGTTAATTACCATAAAGTGCAATTTCACTTTCAACTTGAATAGATAGAGATACATGTTTAACTAGTATCTTCGTTTAAATACCCAACACGTTTATTCTAAACACAAACTAGAAAATCTCTCTAGCAGCGGAGAAAACTAGCGGCATAGTTAATGTTGATGATAATTTACAAATATTTACTACTATCTTGATCTGAAACACGTCATAGCAACAATGGAAGATGCTCTTCCTGAATATGTTTGGTTACATCCAATATCGTTATTGTTTGCGAAGGTAAACGACATTGAATACGAAACTATATTGTTCGGCCGAGAATTAAATAATATTCACTACAACACGTGTGGACACGGTAGAGATTTCGTGCAAATTAAAATTTAAATATATTTTTACCTTTTGTCCTGAAGCACCGCCGACCTGATTCCATGCGAAAATAAACAGAAGCACTATTTGAATTAACCGTAACATGATTGTACTTTGAATGAATGATAATTTGTTTAAAAAAATATGAAAAAGTGCTATTGCCGCGTTATGTTAAGGTACTGTGTACCATTTGTGTAAATATTTGCGAGTAAACGTTACTTTGGTTGTAATCCGCGGCCGGCTCGTACCCGGACCGACGTACGTATGTGATCAATTCACGCGATGTGCTTTTAAACGCGGACAACGCGTATATATCGCTATAATAGACAGATGCTGATAAATTTTCTATTAACATTTTTAACCCTATAGTGGGCGGGCTATTTGCATTTTTTATTATTTTAGTAAATTTTCTCACTACGCCCTATATACTATTGAGAGATGTAGGTGATCCTAATTGAGGTAGTATTTGAAAAGAGGGGGAAAGGAATATTGTACAGGGCGGTACGGTGTATTAAAGGGGGCTCCAGCTGGCATGTGTCAGATCCCTGCAACCTGTGGATGGCGAGTTGAAAGATACTTAAGAAGGCAAGGCTTAGTGTTCAGTGCAGCGTGCAGGTGGCACAAGGTAAGTCTCTTCCATTGATTTATACTATATTGTAGTGTACTGAATTGCCAAGTGCTCAGTGCTCTCACGCAACACCGAAGTGTTTTCGCTTTATTTGAAAACTCTATTAGTACTAACCTATTTCTAAGAGGCGAGATTATATTGACGCCAAATTTTTCTTCTAAAATGCCATTCGTAAGAAGTTAATTTCTTCGTGATGTCAAAGGAAGCCCCCAATACTGAAATACAACTTCACTTTTAGCTTGATACTAGGAAATGAATAAAAATACAATGTTTTATCAATTTTCTTTTCTATAATTTTCGTTTGGTAAGCAAATAGTGCTTTTTGGCTTGTTATAGAAGGTACCTCATTTATTTTTACTACACCCATGTGAAAAAAGAATTTACGTAGGAGGGGAAACGAAAATTCTGCCCCTAAGATGACCCACTGCCCAATTTTTGTAAAACGCGATCTTGAGGCAACTTGTACACTTCCAAAATATGTATAAGTTGACTTAGCCTACATTTCAATAATAATTTTCAATAAGACAGCAAATAAGCACTTAAGACTAGTGTTGCTAAACTTACCATGGGATGAGCTACGGTGGATGAATGCAGTGCCTACTTCTTGTTCTTAGCTTACCAATTTTCCAGTTGTGTATACAAAGCGTAGAGGATAGCTCCCGATAGTATCATCACCCAATAAGGTTGTATCAAGTAAATGCCGTACGATATCACAACTACTACTAGGAGGAAGTATACTATTTCCATTTAATTTTGCTGAACATCTTGTTTCGTTATGCTTTTTTGTTGGAATCCATTATTTTACTGTTGAATTTTTTTGTGTTACGTATGAGTCATGATTGCGTCTGTCAAAATCTATTAAGCATAGACTTATTTGATTTCGTTTGCGTTCTCAATTAAAATTAAATAAGTTTTATCGTAATAGTCCTTATCTTTGATTTGTGTGGTAACTATGTTTTGTATTATTTAAATGGCTAAATCAAAGTTATGTTAGGTATGTGTCACGGTTTAGTTAGCTAGGTGATATGATTGTGACGCTCCAAAAGAATAAATTAAAAATGTATTTTTTCTCAAATTTATTTATACATTAGGTACTTATGAGTATTTATGAGTTACTTACAGTAATTCATACTTGATTGAATTTGCAGATTTTAATATAATTCAAAGTTATTAGCCATTCGTTTCGCTATTTAGTAGTTAATTGATAATTACTTTTTGGTGTAAATACATTAGACTCTAATATGATAATCAAATCACGTTTTTTTTCTTTTTTTTTTCGACCAAATGCAGTATGCACTCTTAAACTTATCCTTTATGAACGCTCTTTCTCTCTAATCTCTTATTCTTTTCAGCAAACTGGTCGAGGACAGTACAGATGGGTTTCCTAGACCCTACAACGGAGTTCTCCGTACAATATTGTTTCTGGAATGCCTTATACTCTTCATGAATGTTGGTGGACAGGTCTGCTAGAGATTTTTCATAGAAACTCCTAGCTTCTTCTTCGTAGTTGTGAATTTGAGAAACTGGTTGCAATGTTGGTGGTATATAATTGTCTCGCGCTTCTGTTCGGAATGTTCTGGAAAAAACAGGAAACCACTTTATCTATTAGCCGTTACATCATAGTAGGGCAATAGATTTGTTTGAGTTGTGATCAATAAATTATTAAGTTAATGATAGATACATAAAATAACAGTCGTATTACCCAGGCACCCATTGCAATTTGTTATGAGTTCTTATTTCTCTGAAGCCTTCCTTGAACTTTTCTCTGTCATACACCGATTTTGGTCTAGGAACTGGGAGACGCCACTCCGTTTCAGGTTTTTGAGTTCTTGTCTGAAATAAAAAACCAGGTTTAATAATGAACGCAAGCCATGTCAAGGCTTGCTATCACTAACAACTAGGGTTTCTATCTAGACTATAATTGAAACTCGGAATGATTGAAATATCGTACCTACTTATTGCTTATTTTCGTAACTCTATTATCAGGGTCAGCTAATTTTGTTCAACACACATAGATAGTTACATATTTACTTACGAATCTTCAACACAGTGTGCATTTACATTTCAAATCTAGCATACCTACCTTCTCAATCCAATACGAGTTTTACAAAGATACTCATGGTGGCCTAGTGGGTAAAGCACCAGGTACTCAAGTATGAGTGGTGGGTTCGATTCCAGTTCAAGTACCAATGTAAGTTTTCTAAGTTTGCATGTTCTTTCTATGTTATCTTGAATACCAATAACTGATTAAAGGTGAAGGCAAACATCTCGAGGAAACCTGGACTTAAAAGTCTGAAATCACCAATCTACATTGAGCAAGTGTGGTGATTAATCCTCAATCTTTCTCTGTGTGAGAGGAGGTCTGCACCCAGCAGTGGGACGATAAAAAGGCTGAAGATAATGATACTCAAATGTCAATACTCATCTCTTGACGATGACTCACCCACGTTATATCCTTGAAAGTGTAATAAGTAACAACATCCTTGTTACAGGACGGTCTCTGTAGCTGATCGGCAGTATACGGCCGATGGTGCAGCCTGCTGGTGGTCAGGTATGGGTCCAGGTACTTCTCGAACCCTTCATGTGTAGTATCCAGAGGTTCTAATTCTGTTTGCCAGCTCGGTTCGAGAGGAAGCTGAGAAGAAAAATTGTGGGTTACATACCGCTAAGTTTGATGGTTGTTGTGACATTATTAGGGCTGCCACTTGTGAGGTTGTTCAGCTTGCTATGTAAAATTATATTTGTTAGATTTTCGAAAAAATGACTTTATCATAATTTCTTAATAGGTTTAGGAGAGCGGGGCTGAAAGTTCCGATTTTTTTAAAACATGAGATATTCGTGTTAAAAAATAAGATTTCAGTTTCACTGCGGCCATTTATCAAACCAATATTTATCGTTCTTTGTATTTCTGTAGTGTTTTAGGCAAATATATTCACCGTTTTTTTTATAGAAGCAAATTTTCATCAAATTTCGGACGGGAACTTTCAACCCCGCATTTGGGGTAAGTTGTTCCACCCTCGGGGCAAATTGTTCCGCTCTGATAAAGTAACACACTGACAGAATTACCAAAGTTTTCTTAAATAAAAAACAACATTTAAAATTATCTTTGCATGTATTTATCATATTGATATGAGATAAACAATAGAGATTTAAAACGTCTTGTAGGAGTTCCTAGTTACTACGGAAACCCATATATAGTTTCGCCAATATCTTGTCTGTCGATTACCGTCCAGCGAATGAAACAGTGAGTATTAGCAGCATAGAAAGCATGAATCTTGTAGAGCCTTATTGTAAATAGTATATTACACTGGACGCACGAGATACCGAACAAAGTGGACAAAATAAAAGTAGGATAAAAATATAAGAATATATTAGGTAAAGTGCTATAGTCCCCCTACATGTAAGTGGAGTAGTAGATATGATATTATTATATCAATTACCAACCCTTAACGTGAGTATAATTCAGTCATGGGATAAGGTAATATTATAAGAATATTACAGGCGGTTTAAAATTAAACAATAATAAATTTTTGAGATATTTGACGTTAATATTCAGGATAGATAATTGCATCCAAAGTCGAAAAATAAAAGTAGTACACCGCACACCTCTGAAAACTTTATTGAAACCAGTATTTAAGAGAATAAGGAAACGAAATCACAATAGATAAGATATATTTACAAGAACTTGAGTACTAATGAAGAGTCATGATTAATGTAGATACGTAAAGTAGTATTTTAAGATGTACACATGATTATTCGAGAAACAAGCAATTATAAACATTCATAGATATATATGTAGAGGAAGATACAAAGTATATTATATTTTTGTTGACAGAAAAATATGATGTTGATTTTTTGATGGTTACTTGAGGTGTAAATGATAGATAGAGAGTGGGATTATTCATAGATGAAACGGATACGAAACAACACTTCGGTGCGCGAATCCAATCGCAGAACATTATAGACCGAGGCTTAGTATTATTATATAGGATATCATCCCTTCTTGTGTACCTCAGATATGGTCTGTCAGACTGGATGATCTAGGTGTGCTTAGGGTCCCCTCAACGATTTATCCTTGCGGAGGGCAACCTCCCCCAGCGGACACGTCATACATACTGCTAATAGAGAGCACATGAACGACACACAACTTCTTTTACTGCCCGGGGGAAAACTTTTGGGTAAGAGCGGGAGCTAATTATGGGGGCCGCCCCCCCCCCATCGGCGAGCAGTATTCACAAGTGGGATATAGCACCGAAAATTCGCCCGCCTAGGCGCTGACGGTAGGCCTGCCTGCAGCAAGACGAAGGCCGGTAGAATATATCTCATAGGGCGTCGGCAAGCGGCCAACAGCACCCGAACGGCTCAATATTCATGTGGAGGAGTAGTCCCGCGATTGAGTGGCAGGCCCAAATGGCGAAAGTATCTGGGGCCTCTGGTCTCGAACAGTAAGTGGGCGGCTTTAGCGGCCACGTTGCAGGGATCTTGTCGAACAACGGACCTGTAACTAGAAACGACAGGCGGAGGCACGGCCCTACTTCACCATGGCTCCATCCCGAACATCGGGAGGCGGCGGATAAATAGCCAGCAGTACTTACGCCGGCATACATTGAAAGAGTATGAGACCCTTAATATTAACGAGAGGCACCCTAGACTGGGAGACGGACTACCATACTGCAGCAGAGACGGGAGAGAACGCACGCCATCACGCAGGCCACAAAGGGTCATCTGCCCATAATAGATTAAAAGATCATGGGCACCAACTGATATTTTAAAACACAATGAGAATAATTGGAAAACTAGGATACCCAAAACATTACCTACTTTTCGAGGGTATAACAAGTAGACTGCTCCAAAAATTCAGGAATGGGCGGTGGTCATATAACAAGACTTCGACGAGGTAAAACTAAGCTACTGCTGCGTCAGCTATCAGGGGAAGATAGAGACTCTGCAAAGACCGAATGTAGAATGCCAGAACGCGCAGTTTAGTGTGATATATAAGCTATATCACAGCATATATCCTACGAGCAGTTATACCTTATAGTAGGGTGCAATGCTGCTAGAGCATAGAGAGACTCTTTGAGATGAGGTTACAGAGAAGACCGCGAGCTGGTCCGTACTAATGTACACATGAAAACTTATAGGTGCTAGGACTCCCTAAAGGACAGGAATTTATTGAAAGAATATTGTAATACTAACAGTGGCTCTATCATATACGACCAAATAATTGTTGATAATGATAAGAAAGAATAAGAAAATGATAAGGAACTTGTTTCGGATAAAAACAAGTGAACGTGACACAGGAATGAAAGAGAATTATTAAATACAAGGATAAAACATAAATTGAACTGCACCATAAATTTCCAGACTTACACAAGTACCGTTCTTGTTGAAGGCTTTGGTATAACAGCAATTTATATAGAAATCCGCCAGTTACAGTAGCCTAGTATAGGAGACATAGATAACAAATTCATTTTTAAGAAATAACATATAAAGAAATATTACTTATAATTAAAAAGCATAACATTAATAATGTAAAAACGAATTATAATGTTCACAAGACAAAACGAGCAATGGCAGCCTGGAAGTGGACCAAAATGCGTTAATTATTAATAAATAATATGAGTAATTAAATTTAAATATTGTTAAATAAATGGTAATTAATTGTAAATAGACAGCGTGTTGCTGGGAATTTGTTCATCACCGTTTCTTCTTTTCAGCCCCCATAACTAGGAAACGGTGAAAGGGGGGCGTTTTTGAGGGGTTGCTGTCCAATGTAATTTGACGTGAAAAAGTGCTAATTTCATTAAGCCTAATTTCAATAAAGTGATTTGAAACTTTGACTTTGATTTGACATGTGCATCAGCGGGTGGCGAGGCCGTAAACCGCAACTGTAAGCTTCGCGGGTCGAAGGCGTGCGCTCTGGCGTTGGGAACCCTTCCTGGGAGCTCGAGGCCTTGGTGCTCAGCCAGACTCTACGTAATGGACGGCTGCGACAGAAAGGAGGCGGTAATACCGGCGCCAGACCTGGGCAAGCGGGGGAGGAAATCCAAAAGGAGGTGAGGGAACGCATCACTCAGCATTGGGCGGAGGACCTCGCCCCTCTGAAAACGTTGGCCGCCGGCTAAATGGGATGAACCACTGAGTGCTATCCGAGAGGAGCTGCCCCGTGGCTGTATTCCTCTGTCAGGCGCGATAGATCTCGACTCGTACATTCGGCCGGGCGTATGGTAGCATACCACCGACTCTCCCTAGCGTCTGGTGCCAGGTGCTGTCCGGGCATGGTTGCTTTGGATCGTACCTGCATCGATTTGGGAGGGGAGGAGAGCCCAGTGTGCAGCCGAACTGCGGAGCCGCCGTAAGATACGGCTGGATGCACACTTTGAAGTGTGCCCATCGTGGGCTGAAACCCCGCCTGCGGCCTGGTGGTCAGGGTCGGGACGGACTCTCACTCACCCAGCTTTAATTGGCTGCCCATGCTGGATGGCGTCTCAGGCCAAAGTGGCCGTGTGCTCCGGCCATAATAAAAAGGCCCTGCGCCACTAAGGGTGGCGGGGTTTGGGAGGGGCTGCCCGTAAGGTGGGCAATCGCGGTGGGGGCCCTGGACGCTATAGACTCCCAGGCCCTCCCCACTCAGGCGAGGTCGGAGTGCGCGTGGTAAGGGAAAGGGGATGCGTAATGTCCATTTTGTTTTTCCCCAGGCAGGGACAAAAAAAAAAAAAAAGGTGTCTCAAGCGATTTGAGTGTTGAACTCAACTGTAGCTTCGTTTTGGCAAGGAGTTATTGTAGTTCCTGTTAGTATTTAATTCATTCAGCACTAAGACTGACTGGTAATACAGAAAAAAAACAAATATGGGTCTGAAACTCCTAACATTACTTAGTATTGAAAAGGTCAAATGGGTGTAAAATTGTTTCCGCGGAACAATCAGCCCCGCTACCGAGGAAAACTTGGTAAGCGCCTCAATCGACCTTTTGTGCTTTTATGATGAAAATAACCAGAGCACAAAAATAAGCCAACATAAAGAAGAACTTCTACAAAAAATGAACTTAGTAAATGTCCCCTACTGATGAAAAAAAAAGTGTTACCTTGGAATCGGTGCACTACAAACAAAGTTAGACCAAAAGTTTTCAAGAATCTGAAAAAAGTTACGAACGTTGGTTTTGAACAGCACTATGACACCACTAGGCCACTTGAACCGGCCGGCGACTGGAGCCAACAGATATGGCCGCCCGAAAATGAAGCCCGCAATACACGTCTGGGTCGGTCTAATAGCCTAATTACAAGGACGCGTAATTGCTCTCTTTAATTTTACAAAGTTATTTGCTTATCGGAACAACCAAACCCCGGAGAAACCTTTAGCCCCGTCCTCCCCTACGGAAGATTTAGTCCAATAACTTTGCTAGGCGTAAGCTTGTTGTTCTTTCTTATATATCCTTTCGTTAACCTATTAAGTTTTAGCTTTTGATTGCTAACGAACTGAGGAAATCTTACAGGTCCTTCGGGTAGTCTAAGTAGGGTAGCATTAAACTGATCCTTATCGGTAACCAAGCGAGGCCGGTATGATTGTGAGTGTAATTTGCTGCGCGATCTCTGCTGGTGCCATGCGCAGAATAAAATTGTGCGAGGTCTATCGGTTATCCTGGGAATTTTATTTTTGGTAAGAATACAATACTTGTTAAGGGTTACAAATAACTATACATTACCTATTCAACTTTTGAAGAGGTTTCCAACCCACTAAATCGCTGAATATTTGGTGCATTAGATCACGAAGCTTAATTACGAGTGAATAACACACATGCTTAACACGAAAGTAAAGATAATATAAGATATTGGTTTGTGTTTTAAATAATTTTGTGTGTGCGAATGCCCAACTTGGCTCATTATCATTGAATCACAACACCGGGTCATAGAAAGAAATCCGATCAGTCATTTTTGAGAATGTGCAGTCTTTTTGTTCTAGTTTCCCCAGATAGAACCTAAAAAAAAATATTATCCACGATACTTACTCTTCTAAAGGGCTGCGGATAAACATACTCATTCTCGCATAACAATGACGTGTGTTTATTTGAATCGCTTAGTATCAGCAGTTTGAAAGCCGTAGTACTCAAGCAGTTCTGGGCGACCTTGTCAACTGTTGCGTAATGTTGGTACAACGAAAATAGTTTTTCTTGATTCTTCCATTGGACTCCTCTGTTGAATACCAGGTCAAGCAAATTTGTACACAATTACAATGAAATGGATATTTGGCTAGTTCCAGCGCATATTTGCTGTGAAAACAAATTGGCCGTCATAAGGAAATCAGGACTACCTTGATGACTTGAGCAAGTGTCCCTCTTAATAGAAATGAATAAATGCTTGCACATTTGTGGGAGTTTTTGCATACCTACGTCTATTAAATATATTGGTGAATAGTAAACTTTTAAGGAAGGTCGCTGTCTTCATCACTTTAAATAGTAGGTAACTTCCCTTGGTTGTTTATTAATGATAAAAAATTGTGGGGGGGGGTGGAATATTGTCCATTTAATATTTGTCGCATTTAAGTAGAACGCTATTTCAAAAAATAACGAAGTAGTAAATAAGAAATTAAAATCCATCTCTTTCAAATATCTCCGGCTGGTCTCTCCATTTTCCGGCCAATAGTCTCAACAGGAAAACCCCAACTCCCGAATGCTTTCTCACTGGGTATGTCAAATGACCCGATCGCCAATGAGGTACGGGCACTTTTTAGAAAATTCGTGTTTTGCATAGTATGTTTTTCATCCCAGTGGATCAGCAATGGTTTTTGCTATTAGCTAGTAGTAGGAAACCGACAGTGTGTCAGTTGTATGAAGAATGGGACAGTTGGAATCGATAAGTTCGTTTTGTTCCATATTTATGTTTATTTGGTTGTCATGGTTCGCGTAATAAATAGTTAGTGGATAGGACGAACCGTGTGTTGCTTTGCTATAATTATTGTGTGTAGAATGTTCAATTTGTTTAATTCTGATGGGATTGCTTCCTGGGATGGTTTTGGTCCTCTTATCACTGGAACTTGAAGTTTTTATTAACTATTCGTCCAGATTAGTATCTTAGATACGAATGCGATTTGAATTATCAGATGTTTAGACATGGTAAAGTGGAGTATGCAAGTTTTATAGTAATCTAAAAACTGTGATGAACAAGTTCTAATAGGAACAATAGGAACCCTACACCTTTATTGTCATTGGTGTGGAGGAGGGGATTAAACAGAAAACATGATTAAATAAAAACACCTCATATTAAAGTTTGGTAAAAATCCATATTATTACTCCTTTCACAATATGACTGAAAACTTTATCAAAACACAGATATACGTGTTTTACAAACTAACGTTTATAAAGAGTGGACGTAAATAAATACAAAATGGCGCGCTTTATAAGGTGCGCGTACGCCGGTCAACAATATCCAGAATCGTTTGCCTACTAACAATGTATTGGGTAGAATGTACGAGTCCCTTGGGAGAAATGCTTATGAAATATTTTTTGTTCTTAAAATTCTCACAACAGTGGAAGTTTTAAAACATAAAAACCTATGGCAGTATAGTTTGAACTCTAAGGAATCCGTTCTCATTTTTCAAAAAGCAATGGAAAAAGAAGAGGGCCTTTATAATAAGGTTTAGTCTTTAAATAATGAAATAGAGTATGATCATAATAGCAATTAAATCAGTTAGGAATAAACTAAGTAATAACAATTAAAAAATTTGATGTCGTATCTTCAAAATTTTTAGATATTTTTCAGAAAATGGGTCGAAAGAAAAGTTAACAATAATGTATTTAAAAATTATTGTGATAGCTAAATGAAGCGTGAAAGAACATGCAAATTTAATGAAAAACTTATCTATTGGGACATTAAAGTTTATAAAATTAGTTTTTTATTGTTCTTCGTAAACCAGGCAAAAAAGGAATAGGTCTTATCATTGAATGCTTTACTTGGCCAGTGTTACAAGAAAGTTACGAAGGTACTCATGATTTTCCTACTCATCCTTCTTAATTTTCAGACTAATTAAATCATTTCCTCCAAATCGGTACGTACTTCTGATTGCAATGTTATTGATAATACGAAACTACAAAATAATTGTCCGCGAGGAAATGTAAGGCAATTTTTCATCTGAATACGTAATAAATAAGAGGTAAATTTTTAAACGAATGTCTTGCAAACTTATCCACTGTTTATTAGTTAGCATTGTAGAATATAAATATCCATTTTAATAACAGTTAAAGGATAGGTTTTGCAATCCTGTTTATATTACCTTTTACTTTTTTCAAACTTTTGTTGATACCTTAAATTGTTACGTATAAATAAATTTATATTTTTTTTTTATTAAGAAACAGCTTTCTACGATATAACAAAAATTAATACAAAACCTTAACAGTATTACTATTAATACGTATTAAATCACAGTTCATAAACAAGTTAGTAAGAGTTAAAAATATGTATAGATACTTCAAAAAGTAAATGTAATTTTAGTAACTAAGGAAATGGTTTAAAGAAATAACTTTAAAAATTTATTAAACTAAACAACAATTTGGTGAGTTAAATTTAAAGTGTACCTACGCATCGAAATTTTAGGACATGACACAACGCACACTTGAAGAAAATAAAAGCTGCCTTATAAGGCAGTAAGATAAGCCCTAACTGCAACATCGAGTTATGGTGTAGGTACTACACAAAATATTATAAAAAATGGTGAAACATATCTTTCCATAACAATCACATCCACCGAATGTTAAGCTTTCCCCACGCGGATCAAATGTACAAAAATTGGAAAGCCACGTTCCGAAGGTTCAGTTCAGATTATAATTATAAAAATTAGGTAAACTTTATAATTACATGAAGTAAAAAGCTACAGTATAATGACATTAGGTATGGCTCGGTTCTTGAGTAGCGACGCTTTAAAAAATATTGCCTTATAAGCGATGGTACTATAAGTAGGGTAAGCTTAAGAAAAACGTTAGCACTTAAAACCAGTTGAAATAAATATCACTTTGAATTTTATTATTAGGGTGATAAAATATAGATTTATTCGTTCTCAAATATGTTGGATGTCTTTATTGATAAATGAGCATGGATTGACAACCTAGTTGTTCGAGAAAATATGATTGTGAATGATTTCTTGAAATGTTTTTGTGTATTTTCCCTGAGATTTGCTGTCGCTTCGGGTAGTAATATTGGCTAAGGTGTTGCAAGCAATCTAAGGGTAAAGATAAAAGGGCAGTGTGGTGGCCAGGGATCTTAAGCATCTATTCTTTTTGTAGGCTCAGCGGTGAGTTTTTCTTGTCGCTACTTCTCTGACATCAACCTCTTTGAGGCAGTCGTTCTCGTTTAGCATTGTTTCTTGAAATGTTTTAAATACATTGAAAATTACTGGAAAAAACTTAGCGTCTCAAGGTTTAATTACTCGGAAATAATGGGTATAGAGCAGGTTTAAATTCCAATTCTTCAGTTCTCTGTTCTCAAAAGGTTTTTATCAAGGTACAGAATTACGCTGCAGTATCAATTTGAAAGGACATGTCAGCAACGTTAATGGCCGAACACAGGTCTCTCGAACAGATATAATTTCACATTAGCCTCATGACAAGTAATGTCAAAATATCTAGTCTTCTAGTGCTTGCCCTAGATAAGAATTTTGACTTTACTAGAAAATAAGAAAATTTGCTCAAATCAACAGATAGATAAGAGTCCGGGAGCTGGGCTGTAAATGTGGCCTAGATTAAATAATCTGGGGCTATTAACAACATTACAAAAAACAATCTATAAAGATAAACAATAAATCATGAGCCAATCATAGCAGAGCGACGAGAAGGCGACGTAGTACCTCAGACGGGTTGGTGAATGGCGAGACGGCGTAAGCGCGAAGGCGGCGCGGAGCAGCAAGGTCCACGCGGCGCGCAGCGCCCGTGGCCCGGCACGGACCAGAACGGCACGCAGATAAAAAAGCCAGAGATAGGAGCACCGCGGCACTACAGTTGGCTCCGGCCAGGCAACCACAGCGCACCTAACCCCTAAACCAGCCACCAAGAACACTGACTCGCGGCTATTGTGAGATTCTAACTAGAGACACCACAGAACGACCTAGCATGAAACAAGAAGGGCTTATAAGTAAAAGGATTATTGGTTTCACGATGTGTACCATAGATAGATCAGTACTGAGGTGCAACAGTAGTACGCAGAGAACGCCAGAAGAGGTTCAGAATAGATTCGACCTTTGATAAATTTCTACAAAGACTCATAGAGTTTTATGTATGAGTAGGGATACGGAGGTAGATTTTCTTAAAAATTATGATGAACTAAGTCGGACTTACGGACTTGGAATAATATAATGAGTTAAGGTACCATAACTAAAATCAACAGAACGTGATGCTAAGGAAGATATATTGGTACTATAATTGTTTAAGTTGATTTATCATGTTCTTCCCGCTTTTGTAGCTGTCATGCGATTAGGCACTATGCCAATGTCAAAACGAGGAGCAAGATCAGCTAGTGCGGCACAAAAGATCCACTTTAGAAAGGAAAGAAAAATATTCTTTATTTCCAATTTGTCTTATAAAGAGCTCATGAAAATATGTATAAGTACTAGTATTACAGAGAGTTAGATGCTGTTTCAGGCGCTGAGTGGTTAGATTCCGGCAGCCAGTCCTTTCATTGTCAACCTGCACGACTGCCAGAGAACAGCGCAGTCAAAGAATAAGGTAGTTGATCATACCCCTCTCCGTGCACAAGAATGCTGACAGGGTATGTAGTCCAAGACCATATGATTCTGCTGTCGACAGACTTGCTGCCAGACAA
>NWSH02000535.1:5900906-5933817 GCA_002382865.2 Heliothis virescens
CAAAAGGAGGTGAGGGACGCCATCACTCAGCATTGGGCGGAGGACCTCGCCTCTGAAACGTTCGGCCGCCGGCTACTGGATGCCATCGGGCCCGTCCTTAACGATTGGCTCGATCGGCGGCATGGCACCCTCTCCCTACGTCTGGTGCAGGTGCTGTCCGGGCATGGTTGCTTTGGATCGTACCTGCATCGGATTGGGAGGGAGGAGAGCCCAGTGTGCCACCACTGCGGAGCCGCCGTAGATACGGCGGAGCACACTTTGGAAGTGTGCCCATCGTGGGCTGAACCCCGCCGCGCCCTGGTGGCAGGGTCGGGAACGATCTCTCACTCCCCAGCTTAATTGCTGCCATGCTGGATGGTCGTCAGGCCAAAGTGGCCGTGTGCTCCGGCCATAATAAAGGCCCTCGCCACTAAGGGTGGCGGGGTTTGGGAGGGGCTGCCCGTAAGGTGGGCAATCGCGGTGGGGGCCCTGGACGCTATAGACTCCCAGGCCCTCCCCACTCAGGCGAGGTCGGAGTGCGCGTGGTAAGGGAAAGGGGATGCGTAATGTCCATTTTGTTTTTCCCCAGGCAGGGACAAAAAAAAAAAAAAAGGTGTCTCAAGCGATTTGAGTGTTGAACTCAACTGTAGCTTCGTTTTGGCAAGGAGTTATTGTAGTTCCTGTTAGTATTTAATTCATTCAGCACTAAGACTGACTGGTAATACAGAAAAAAAACAAATATGGGTCTGAAACTCCTAACATTACTTAGTATTGAAGGTCAATGGGGTAAATTGTTCCGCGGAACAATCAGCCCCGCTACCGAGGAACTTGTAACCCCAAATCACCTTGTAGCTTTATGATTGAAAATAACCAGACACAAAAATAAGCAACAATAAAGAACTTCTACAAAAAAATAACTTAGTAATGTCCCTACTATGAAAAAAAGTTACCTTGGAATCGGTGCACTACAAACAAAGTTAGACCAAAAAGTTCAAGGACGAAAAAAGTTACGAACGTGTGGTTTTGACAGCACTATGCACACAGCCACTCAACCGCCGGCGACTGACCAACAGATATGGCCGCCAAATGAGCGCATCACCTGGTCGGTCTAATAGCTAATTACACGCGTATTGCTATCTCTTTATTTTACAAAGTTATTGCTATCGGAACAACCAACCCGGGGAACTTTCAGCCCCGCTCTCCCCTACTTACATTAACCGATTCCGTGCGGATGTCTTTTTAGCAATCTTTAGTTCCTAGCGTCAAACATAAATTCCTTGAAGCCTCTGAGGCACTAAACGCCAAAGATTCCCTTTGATGATTCCCCAGATAATAATTAATAATTATAATTGTTTATTACTCAATTTTGTACATAANAGAACCTTTAGCCCCGCTCTCCCCTACGGAAGATTTAGTCTCAATACTTTTGCTAGCGTAGCTTGTTGTTCTTTCTATAATCCTTTCTTAACCTATTAAGTTTAGCTTTTGATTGCTAACGAACTGAGGAAACTTACAGGGTCCTTCGGTAGTCTAGTAGGTAGCTTAAACTGATCCTTATCGGTAACCAAGCGAGGCGGTATGATTGGTGGAGTGTAATTGCTGCGCATCTCTGTGGTGCCATGCGCAGATAATTGTGGAGGTCTATCGGTTATCTGGAATTTTATTTTTGGTAAGAAATACAATACTTTAAGGGTACAATACTATACATTACCTATCACTTTTGAAGAGGTTTTTCCACCCACATCTGAATATTTGTCATTAGATCACGAAGCTTATTACTAAGTGAATAACACACATGCTTAAATAATTTGGTTGCTGTTTAAATAATTTTGTGTGTGCGAATCCCAACTTGCTCATTATCATTGAATCACACCGGGTCATAGAGAAGAAATCGATCAGTCATTTTGAAATGTGCAGTCTTTTTGTTCAGTTTTCCAGATAGACCTTAAAAAAAAATATTATCCACATACTTACTCTTCTAGGCTGCGGATAAACATACTCATTCTCCATACATGACGTGTGTTTATTGAATCGCTTAGTATCAGGCAGTTTGAAGCCGTAGTACTCAGCAGTCTGCGACCTTGTCAACTGTTGCGTAATGTTGTAATCACGAAAATAGTTCTTGATTTCTTCCATTGGACTCCTCTGTTGAATACAGGTCAGCAATTTGTACACATTACATGAATGGATATTTGCTCAGTTCAGCGTCATATTGTGTGAAAAACAAATTGCCGTCATAGGAAAGTCAGACTACCTTGTATGACTTGAGCCAAGTGCCTATATAGAATGAATAATGCTGCACATTTGTGGGAGTTTTGCATACCTACGTCTATTAAATATTGGTGAAAGTAAACTTTAAGGAAGGCCTGTCATTCAGTCACTTTATAGTAGGTAACTCCTTGTTGTTTATTAATGATAAAAATGATATTTCCAAATTTAATCAATTTGTCGATTAAGTAGACAGCTATTTCAAAAATAACGAGTAGAATAAGAAATTACCATCTCTTTCAATATCTCCGGCTGGTCTCTCCATTTTCGGCCAATAGTCTCACTGGAAACCCCAACTCCTGGATGCTTTCTCACTGGGTATTCCAAATGGACCCGATCCCAATGAGGTACGGGCAACTTTTTAGGAAAATTCGTTTGCATAGTATGTTTTTCATCCAGTGGATACAGCATGGTTTTTGCTATTAGCTAGTAGTAGAGACCACAGTGTGTCAGTTGTATGAAGAATGGGAACGTGTGATCGATAGTCGTTTGTCGATTTTATGTTATTTGTTGTCATGGTCGCGTTAATAATAGTTAGGGGAAGGACGACCGTTGTTGCTCAGTAATTATTGTGTGTAGAATGTTCAATTTGTTTATTCTGAATGGGATTGCTTACTGGGATGGTTTTGGTCCTCTTATCACTGACTTGAGTTATTTTACTTAACTATTCGTCCAGATTAGTATTTATACGATGCGATTTGATTATCAGATGTTTAGACATGGTAGTGAGTATGCAAGTTTTAGTAGTATCTAAAAACTGTGACAGTCTAATAGGACAATAGGATACCTACACTTTATTCGTCATGGTGTGGAGGAGGGTTACAGAAACATGATTAAAATAAAACACCTCATATTAAATTTGGTAAAAATCCATTTACTCCTTTCACAATATGACTGAAAACTTTATCAAAACACAATATACGTGTTTTACAACTAACGTTAATAAGAGTGACGTAATAAATACAAAATGGCGCGCTTTATAGGTGCGCGTACGCCGGTCACATATCCAGAATCGGTTGCCTACTACAATGTATTGGTATGAATGTACGAGTCTTGGAGAAATGCTTATGAAATATTTTTGTTCTTAAATTCTCACACAGTGAGTTTTAAAACATAAAACTATGGCAGTATAGTTTGACTCTAAGGAATCCGTCTACATTTTTTCAAAGCAATGAAAAAGAAGAGGGCTTATAATAAGGTTCAGTCTTTAAATAATGAAATAGAGTATGATCGATAATACAATTAAATCAGTTAGGAATAAACTAAGTATAACATTAAAATTTGATGTCGTATCTTCAAAAATTTTAGATATTTTCTCAGAAAATGGGTCGAAAGAAGAAAAGTTACATAATGTATTTAAATTATTGTGATAGCTAAATGAAGCGTGAAAGAACATGCATTTAATGAAAACTTATCTATTGGGACATTCAAGTTTATAAATTAGTTTTTATTGTTCTTCGTAAACAGCAAAAAGGAATAGGTCTTATCATTGAATGCTTTACTTGGCAGTGTTACAAGAAAGTTACGAGGTACTCATGATTTTCTACTCATGCTTCTTATTTCAACTAATTAAATCATTTCTCCAAATCGTACGTACTTTTCTGATTGCACTGTTTATTGAATAATACGAACTACAAAAATATTGTCCGCGAAGAAATGTAAGGCAATTTTTCATCTGAATACGTAATAAAATAAGAGGTAAATTTTAACGAATGTCTGCAAACTTATCCACTGTTTATTAGTTAGCATTGTAGATATAATATCCATTTTAATACAGTTAAGGATAGGTTCTGCAATCCTGTTATAATTTACCTTTTACTTTTCAAACTTTTTGTTGATACCTTAATGTTACGTATAAATAAATTATATTAAGAAACAGCTCTACGAATATACAAAAATTAATACAAAACCTTACAGTATTACTAATTAATACGATTAACATCACAGTTCATAAACAAGTTAGTAAGAGTTAAAAATATGTATAGATACTTCAAAAGTAAATTTTAGTACTAGAAATGTTTAAAGAAATACTTAAAATTTATTAAACTAAAACAACAATTTGGTGAGTTTATTTAGTGTACCTACGCATCGAAATTTAGGAACATACACAAACGCACACTTGAAGAAATAAAAGCTGCCTTTATAAGGCAGTACGATAAGCCCCTAACTGCGAACATCGAGTTAGGTGTAGGTACTACACAAATATTATAAAAAAAATGGTGAACATATTCTCCATACATCACATCCACCGAATGTTAGCTCCCCACGCGATACAAAATGTACAAAATTGGGAGCCACGTCCCGAAGTTCAGTCAGATTATAATTATAAAAATTAGGTACTTATACATTACTGAGTAAAAAAGCTACAGTTATATGACATTAGTATGCTCGTTGAGTAGCGACGCTTTAAAAATATTGCCTATAAGCGATGTACTTATAAGTAGGGTAAGCTTAGAAAACGTTAGCACTTACAAAACCAGTTGAATAAAATATCACTTTGATTTTATTATTAGGGTGATAAAAATATAGATTTCATTCGTTCTCAATATAGTTGATGTCTTATTGATAATGAGCATGATTGACAACCTAGTGTTCGAGAATATGATTGATGATTTTCTTGAAAATGTTTTTGTGTATTTTCTGAGATTGCTGTCGCTTCGTAGATATTGCTAGGTGTGCAAGCAGTCTAAGGGTAAGATAAAAGGGCCTGTTGGGGCCAGGCGATCTTAGCATCTATTCTTCTGTAGGCCAGCGTGAAGTTCTGTCCGCTCTTCTCTGACATCACCTCTTGAGGGCAGTCGTTCTCGTTTAGCATTGTTTCTGAAATGTTAATAACATTGAAATTACTGGAAAAAACTTTACGTCTCAGTTAATTACTCGGAAAATAATGGTATAGAGCAGGTTTTAATTGCCAATTCTTTCAGTCTCTCAAAAGTTTTATCAAGGACAATTTACGCTGCATCATTTAAAGACCATGTCAGCACGATGCCGAACACAGGTCTCTCGAACAGATATAATTTTCACATTAGCCTCATACAAGTAATGTCAAATACCTATCTCTAGTGCTTGCTAGATAAGAATTTGACTTACTAGAAATAAGATTTGCTCAAATCAACAGATAGATAGAGTCGGGAGCGGCTGTAATTAGGCCTATTAAAATATCTGGGGATTTACAAACATACAAAAACAAACTATAAAATAACATACCATGACCATCATGCAGCGCGAAGAGCGCGTAGTCCTGCGGGTTGGTGATGGCGGCGGCGTGCGCGAGCGCGCGGCACAGGTCCCGCGCGCGCGCGCCGGGCCGGCACGGCACCGGCACGCGCCGGATGGAGCCGCGGCACTCGTCCGGCAGCACCACGCGCACCACCGCCACCGGGCACTGCTCGCGGCTTGTGTCTACTGACCCACGACGCCACTGAAACAAGAAAGGGCTTTTGTAAAGATTATTGTTTTCACGTGTGTACCTAAATTCGTCTGGTCACGTATCCGAGACGCAGAGGTTCAGATAGCTCGTCCTTTGATACGAATTCTTGCAAGACTCATGGTTTTATTATGGTAGGTACCGTAGTTCTAAATTATGATGAACTAGTCGGACTTCGGACTTGATACTTATTAGGTACCTAACTTAAAAATCAACGAACGTTGCTGGAGATAAAAATTGNGGAAGGACGACCGTTGTTGCTCAGTAATTATTGTGTGTAGAATGTTCAATTTGTTTATTCTGAATGGGATTGCTTACTGGGATGGTTTTGGTCCTCTTATCACTGACTTGAGTTATTTTACTTAACTATTCGTCCAGATTAGTATTTATACGATGCGATTTGATTATCAGATGTTTAGACATGGTAGTGAGTATGCAAGTTTTAGTAGTATCTAAAAACTGTGACAGTCTAATAGGACAATAGGATACCTACACTTTATTCGTCATGGTGTGGAGGAGGGTTACAGAAACATGATTAAAATAAAACACCTCATATTAAATTTGGTAAAAATCCATTTACTCCTTTCACAATATGACTGAAAACTTTATCAAAACACAATATACGTGTTTTACAACTAACGTTAATAAGAGTGACGTAATAAATACAAAATGGCGCGCTTTATAGGTGCGCGTACGCCGGTCACATATCCAGAATCGGTTGCCTACTACAATGTATTGGTATGAATGTACGAGTCTTGGAGAAATGCTTATGAAATATTTTTGTTCTTAAATTCTCACACAGTGAGTTTTAAAACATAAAACTATGGCAGTATAGTTTGACTCTAAGGAATCCGTCTACATTTTTTCAAAGCAATGAAAAAGAAGAGGGCTTATAATAAGGTTCAGTCTTTAAATAATGAAATAGAGTATGATCGATAATACAATTAAATCAGTTAGGAATAAACTAAGTATAACATTAAAATTTGATGTCGTATCTTCAAAAATTTTAGATATTTTCTCAGAAAATGGGTCGAAAGAAGAAAAGTTACATAATGTATTTAAATTATTGTGATAGCTAAATGAAGCGTGAAAGAACATGCATTTAATGAAAACTTATCTATTGGGACATTCAAGTTTATAAATTAGTTTTTATTGTTCTTCGTAAACAGCAAAAAGGAATAGGTCTTATCATTGAATGCTTTACTTGGCAGTGTTACAAGAAAGTTACGAGGTACTCATGATTTTCTACTCATGCTTCTTATTTCAACTAATTAAATCATTTCTCCAAATCGTACGTACTTTTCTGATTGCACTGTTTATTGAATAATACGAACTACAAAAATATTGTCCGCGAAGAAATGTAAGGCAATTTTTCATCTGAATACGTAATAAAATAAGAGGTAAATTTTAACGAATGTCTGCAAACTTATCCACTGTTTATTAGTTAGCATTGTAGATATAATATCCATTTTAATACAGTTAAGGATAGGTTCTGCAATCCTGTTATAATTTACCTTTTACTTTTCAAACTTTTTGTTGATACCTTAATGTTACGTATAAATAAATTATATTAAGAAACAGCTCTACGAATATACAAAAATTAATACAAAACCTTACAGTATTACTAATTAATACGATTAACATCACAGTTCATAAACAAGTTAGTAAGAGTTAAAAATATGTATAGATACTTCAAAAGTAAATTTTAGTACTAGAAATGTTTAAAGAAATACTTAAAATTTATTAAACTAAAACAACAATTTGGTGAGTTTATTTAGTGTACCTACGCATCGAAATTTAGGAACATACACAAACGCACACTTGAAGAAATAAAAGCTGCCTTTATAAGGCAGTACGATAAGCCCCTAACTGCGAACATCGAGTTAGGTGTAGGTACTACACAAATATTATAAAAAAAATGGTGAACATATTCTCCATACATCACATCCACCGAATGTTAGCTCCCCACGCGATACAAAATGTACAAAATTGGGAGCCACGTCCCGAAGTTCAGTCAGATTATAATTATAAAAATTAGGTACTTATACATTACTGAGTAAAAAAGCTACAGTTATATGACATTAGTATGCTCGTTGAGTAGCGACGCTTTAAAAATATTGCCTATAAGCGATGTACTTATAAGTAGGGTAAGCTTAGAAAACGTTAGCACTTACAAAACCAGTTGAATAAAATATCACTTTGATTTTATTATTAGGGTGATAAAAATATAGATTTCATTCGTTCTCAATATAGTTGATGTCTTATTGATAATGAGCATGATTGACAACCTAGTGTTCGAGAATATGATTGATGATTTTCTTGAAAATGTTTTTGTGTATTTTCTGAGATTGCTGTCGCTTCGTAGATATTGCTAGGTGTGCAAGCAGTCTAAGGGTAAGATAAAAGGGCCTGTTGGGGCCAGGCGATCTTAGCATCTATTCTTCTGTAGGCCAGCGTGAAGTTCTGTCCGCTCTTCTCTGACATCACCTCTTGAGGGCAGTCGTTCTCGTTTAGCATTGTTTCTGAAATGTTAATAACATTGAAATTACTGGAAAAAACTTTACGTCTCAGTTAATTACTCGGAAAATAATGGTATAGAGCAGGTTTTAATTGCCAATTCTTTCAGTCTCTCAAAAGTTTTATCAAGGACAATTTACGCTGCATCATTTAAAGACCATGTCAGCACGATGCCGAACACAGGTCTCTCGAACAGATATAATTTTCACATTAGCCTCATACAAGTAATGTCAAATACCTATCTCTAGTGCTTGCTAGATAAGAATTTGACTTACTAGAAATAAGATTTGCTCAAATCAACAGATAGATAGAGTCGGGAGCGGCTGTAATTAGGCCTATTAAAATATCTGGGGATTTACAAACATACAAAAACAAACTATAAAATAACATACCATGACCATCATGCAGCGCGAAGAGCGCGTAGTCCTGCGGGTTGGTGATGGCGGCGGCGTGCGCGAGCGCGCGGCACAGGTCCCGCGCGCGCGCGCCGGGCCGGCACGGCACCGGCACGCGCCGGATGGAGCCGCGGCACTCGTCCGGCAGCACCACGCGCACCACCGCCACCGGGCACTGCTCGCGGCTTGTGTCTACTGACCCACGACGCCACTGAAACAAGAAAGGGCTTTTGTAAAGATTATTGTTTTCACGTGTGTACCTAAATTCGTCTGGTCACGTATCCGAGACGCAGAGGTTCAGATAGCTCGTCCTTTGATACGAATTCTTGCAAGACTCATGGTTTTATTATGGTAGGTACCGTAGTTCTAAATTATGATGAACTAGTCGGACTTCGGACTTGATACTTATTAGGTACCTAACTTAAAAATCAACGAACGTTGCTGGAGATAAAAATTGTCTATTGTTAGTATTTCTGTTTCCCGTTTTGTAGCTTCATGCGATTAGGCTATGCCAATCAAAAAGGGACAGACAGCTAGTCTGGCACAAATCCTTCAAAGGATAAAATTTTTTCCTTTGTACTTTATGCTCTAAAATTGTAATAAAATACTTACAGGTGTAGTGCTGTCAGGCTGTGGTTCCGGCGCCAGTCTCTTCAACACTGCCACTGCAGAGAACAGCGCAGTCAGATAGTATCCCCCCTCCCCTGCCAACAATGCTGCAGGTAGTAGTCCAGCCATCAGTTCTGCTTCGAGCTCTGCACAGACAAGACGGCTGCGAGCGATCGTCCACGCGAGAACGGGGAGTAGATCGTCTGCGCCTACGCTGCGTTCACCGCGGATCTGGAAGGAAATTAATTGCCACTTAGACCTGAAGGGAATTGGTGCCTGTTTAAGGTATCTCCAAAAGAAGGATCGTTATAAAGATGAGTACGAATACAACATGAATAATTAGGAGTAGGAATGTAAAAATATGTGGATTTTCAGACATGGGCCCGGGCATGATGATTATTCCGAATTAAGAAATAGTTCTTTACTTACAGCGTTAAACATAACTGATATGGCTGCCAGTAGGTTCTCAAGCTTGTCCAGCGGCGAGTCAGCTTCCTGCATCTTGAGGAAATGCTTGGAGATCACAGCCAGCACAGCCGTGGAAGGTACCTTAGTCGATTCCTGGAAGAATATCTTTATATTAACACTAGTAGTGCTCTCAACTATACTCAATTCGAAATAACAAAAATAAAACAAGTAAAGTCTTTTGTTCATGTTCGGAAAGTGCCTCAATTAACCATAAATTCTACGTAGGACCAAGGATTCAATATGAAAAGTCAAGTTTTGAGTAAATTGAGAGACCTGTATCCGAATTCATGGACAAATACAACCCAAATGATGCCATAGCAAACCACCCTTTAATTATAGCCCATAAAAATCACCTTTAAACCCTTATATTTAAGTATTAGCCCTTTTAAGATGACATTCAGGTCCAAAAAATTCTTCAGCAGAATTTTCCAATACTAGGTACCTTGATCCCCAGCTGCAGTGGCGTGGCGTGCTGAGCTCGTTCGATGGCGGCGTGCAGTCGCCGCACGTCGGCCGAGTGCCACGCGGCTAGCAGCGTGTAGAGGCGCGCGCGCAGCGGCCGTACTACCAGTCGGTGCATCACGCCTTCTAGGATCGCGTCTAAGTTCAGGAACTCCGTCGGTTTCAGCTGTAATTTTTAGGAATTAGTTAGTTATTGATTGATAGAGATAGACCTTATTTTAGAGATTTTAATATCTTAAAAAAATATCTTAATAGTTGCAATAAATTGCCTGTAAAACTAACGAAGGAAAGAAAAAACAGTTGTTACCTTAAGCCGTTCTTTTTCAACTTCTTTCTCAAACTCCCTCTCGCCATGTTTGACCAGGTAATTCTTCATTCCTGACATAAACTGCCTCATATTGCGCATCATTACCTGAAAACAAAAACATTTAATAATTAAAGTCAGTTCTCTCTTGTTCGGCACTAGGGCTCTTCAGACCACAAAAGTCAATAACACATTAAGTTCGAAAATAGGTTTTTGAAAAAATAAAGTTTGCAACGAATGAGCAATAGCCTAACGTTATAAGGTTCATATTTGATGAGGCTAAGCCAATTTCGATGAAACGTATCTAAGAACCACCACTGGTACACTTAGCTTTAAATTAAGATACCTCATCCAAGTCACAGACACATACAAACACACGGACTCACACTCAGAAAGGGGCGTTATAAGTTCGACCGCTGTGTTTTTATGTCTATACATTATATATATTGCAAAGTATGTCTATACAAACACAGCGGTCGAACTTATAACGCCCCTTTCTGAGTTGGGGAGGTTAAAATTACCTAGGTACTATCTATTAACCTCACCTGTGGACTAGTATCCTTAGAATCGAGCGTGCATGCTATAAAGTTATCGATGTTCTGCGCAAACGTCGTGCTCTTGTCCTGCGCTAGGTGCAACGCATACGCCCTCAGTGCAGCGCCCGCGCCGCGCGTCTGTCGACCGCCACGTAAGGCACGGACTCTTCCTGCCGCTGGAAATAACAAAAGAAAAGGAAATATTAAGTTTAATGAATTAAAGGATACGAAAAGTAACTTAAAGTGGACATAAAAGAAAATTGCAAAGATTAATCAGCTTTCCTCTTTATAGTTCAGTTAGCGACCTAATTAAACCACCAATTTGGCCCCATACCAAGTAGCAACATTATACTAATAGATTCAACGTTCATTAATACTGACAATAATGTGGATTAACTCGCATTCTTTATCTAATAGAGAGATTATCATATTTAATCACCATCATCAAAATTTACATAGTAAACAATAACAAAAACAATGATTAGTTAAGTATCAATTAACATGTAGTCATTATTAGTCCGAAGCACACAGTAAAATCACGATGGATGCACGTCGGAAATTCTGACCTCATAATCTAGATACACAGATAGTAAAATATTATTACTATGTGTGTGAACATTAGACGGAGGGATTTTTTGACCCATATCAGCACACCCGGTCGGAGCTTATGTCATTCGACAGTGACTCAGATGTGATATTTATGTACCGGCATGTCCCTATTGCCGTATTTTGCGATAAAACTTTAACGTGTCCATGCTTTGAGGATTTTTAATCAACGAAAAATTTATTATTTAAAAAACTTGTATTGGTTTGTCTCAAGTCTTTGAAAAAGCACCATAAGATTTTATCATTGTGTTGTCTGTTAAATGTATCGAACGATTACATTCCATTTTACGATAGTTTTAGTATTAGTCACAAAATTAAACAATGAGATTAAACCCTAACAATGCTAATGAGATGAGGACAAGAATATTATCATTAGCACTATATACTTAGCGTTTTACAAAGATAAATGTTATGAAACCAACTGAGATAATTGAAAGCCCTAAGTAATTAAAACTTAATATTGTCATAGTAACGACGAATTAAAACATAATTAGTGCACGTTGTTACATTAAAGTGATATATTTATTGTTCCAACCTCATTTCGTGATAATTATAGACAGCTTTAATCTATGCATGATTGCATTAAATTAGTATTTGAAAGTAAACAATTATTACCTACATAGATACATGTTAGTGGACGCAAATGATTCGAGGGGGTCTTCTGGTAGGATTGGAATTTCAACTACTTCTTCGCTTTTAAATACGCTGCAGTTTTTCGCTCTATGATAAAGGCGTCGCCAAAATCTTCTAAAGCTACTCAAAATTCTTCGAAATAAATTCGAACGTAACGGTTGCTCACTTTCGCAGGAATTCAATACATGACAGTGACAGTTGGGCGGCTTAGCGATCACTTCCGCTCGTCTCCTATTGACGCTTCTCTCGGCCAAAGATCTGCACAGATCAGTTAACGTGTCAGTTTTCTTTAGACGTCGTTGGAACCTGGGCTCCAACAACTGTTTTCGGGAAACAAACACCCAGTCACTTTCGTAGACGAATTCGTTTAGCGAGTCGGCTCGGAAATTCTTGATCGTTGTCAACGCGTACACATCACTAATCACAGGCACATACACATCCAAAACTTTCAAAGCTTCTTCCGCCACCTCCACTTCTTCATCGGGAGGTACGAACTGCTTCAATGAATCGATTTTTCTCAGCCATGGTTCTGCCTTGCTAGGACCCGGCTTCTCCTCAGTCAACTTCTCGCACTTTCCTTGGAACCACTTTTTGAACCACTTCATGACTGATTACGCGGCGGTTCTTGCCCGCATGAACGAAAGACTTAAAACGGTAGTTTCTCATTCACACGGAGAGCGGCTGAAGATTAATGCTGTTCCAACGCGGGTTGGAAAGCGACTGTCACTGCACTGCTCCGGACACCGAGAATGTCTGAGAAATTCACGGCACGCGCAAACCTTTGCCCTTTAGCCATAATTAATTTATTTACAGAGCTAATGTAGTAATAGATAACAGATGTGCGCCGCGGTCCTATTGTGTGTGCTCTACTAAATTAATTAATTTGATAATGATGTGTAATAATTGATTAATTACATATCGGTCTGCATTGTGCAGAGAACAGCTGTGAATTTGCGTCAAGTGATACGGTTGGAATACTGCACCGAGATATTGTACTGAAATGAGCAAATACGGGGAAAAACGTGGCTGTTGATAGCAATGACCGAAAAATGACTTTATAGCACATTTGCATGTATTATTTAGAGATGGTTTAAGAGAGATTCTTTCATTTTAGGGTAATATAATGAGTAGAGTATTATCAATTATATTATCAGAGCGTGCTGCATATTAAAATGTATTTACATAGTGTGATGACTTCGTTGTATAACGTGAGTAAATAATTAAACCGACTGCACGTGGACTGACGTAGCGGTTCATCTTCAATGGGGAGAAATGTATCAATTGATTTATCGTATAGTGGAAATATTGCTACTATGTGTATCTTAAATGACAAGTTTCTATTAGCAATAATAGTCGCTATCAATAACAATTATGCAATGGGCTGAAAGAACGGCAGAACCGATTTGGCTGAAAATTGGCGTAGAGTTAGCTTAGATACAGCTAAAGGACACACATCGGAAACTTTTTACCCACATTCCAGAGAGAGAAAGTAGTTCGCACAGGACGTAGGTAAAACAGCGTGCAGAAGTGGTCAACGATAATATTTACCCAGTAATGGATCCAGTCGGTCCCTGAAGCTTTTCGCCCTCGTGGCAACAGTTGGTCCTCTCCTCGGGATGGGAGACTCCCATTCACACGGCTCCTCCTAAACAGATGAAGAAAAAAAAAATTGTTAACAAAATCTTGATGAAATTCATGGAAACAAAACTTTAAGATATGAAATGAATTCACGTGTGCAGTAATCTAAATAATAAATAAACGAAACAAATGGTATCTTCACAAGATATGTTGTAACCATAATAGGTAAATTATTAAAAAAAAAACTTATATTTGGGTTACAGGCCAATAAAGTGCTCTTAATAAAATTATATCCCAAAATATTCCCAAAAAAATTGAATTTTAATAAGTAGAAACTTACATTATCATAGATTTGGTGGCCATTCGAAGGAGGTATCAGGCCATCCCACTGCGAACTGTCCCAAGGTTCGGAAAATACTGTGCCATCGTCGCTTGCCTGACAAATAGATAAGATTTCTATTAAAACTATAAATAATGACGCAACGTTCCGATTGAAACAAAAACCCTTTCTGTTTGATACAATGCGTGTGTTTATTGTTCAAACGTGAAGTGGAGGAGATAATAGGTGATTGAAAATTCTTCTTTATGTCATCATGTGATATGAGATATAAAGCGTATTTATAAAGCCTGTGCAGACAACGCGTGCAAGTGTTCGCATCGTCGATGTTCGCTGTAATTAAACGCTTCCAGTGCTATTAGTAGGCCACGCTTGTAAACCATTTTACTTTTATATACATTTTATTTTAAATAAAGCCCTGTATGCAATTTTAATATTGTCTGAAATTTAATTAACTTACCTGTTCAGATAAGGGTCTCAGATCGTGAACATTGTCGTAACACGAAGCTCTTGGCGGCGACCTCACTTCTTCTGGTAACATCGTTGGCTCAGCATTCAGCCGCAGATCAGGGAATCTAATGGAACATAACGTATCGTTTACTATATTCAATTTATATCTATCAACACAATTAAGCACTTAGATTAAATTAAGTATATGTCCCTTTTTGAGATCTACTAAAAAGTGTTGGTGTAGACTTCATAGTTGCTGTACAATAAAGCAGTTATCGCTTCAATTTCAATTAATTCTGATACTAGATTGATTCTTACCTCTGAGCAACCACTTGGTGTACAGTGAGGTGCTGCGTGCCATCGTCAACAGCACTCAGCCGACACTCCTGCTCAGCCAGCGAGGGGAAAGTACCGTTTTCACCTGAACCTTCTTCATTCTTGTCTGTAAACAAATTGAAAATCTTTAGTTTTCTACCTTTCAAAAGTGTTAATAAATCAGTTTTAGAAAGGACTCTAATAATATAAAAAAGTATAACTTTCAGAATGACAAACTATGGCCAGAAACAATTATTTTTTTATTATGAAAATATAAGCTGCATTGGGGTAAATATTGTATGATGTGGGTGGCCAAGTAAGAATTTACTTGGAATATGAAACCCATGCCATGTCTTTCGGTGGGCTGATATTAAGCAGTGTTTGGGGGATGTTGGGAGTGCAAGAGCAAATTGTACAAGCACCATCTACTGTTCTACAGTATCTCGTATTCTAACACTGACTTATAAACTCCCAACTGGAATCAACGGTCCAAGTCTGGTCGTTCTTGCCTGTGGGTGGCTTGTTCGCGATTCGTGGCGGCTGCACTGGTTTCATCTTCGGTTTGCTGCGCAGAGACATCAGGTTATCCACCGATGATGATGTATTAGGTGATGATGCTAGAATTTAAAAAGAAAATCACTCCAAGTTAAAATATGAATGGAACAGTAGCAAAGGCAAGGAAACGAATACTTAAATCATTTTTTTATACAACAAGATGATGTCACGCTTAATGGAATTAGCAGTAGTACTCACGAGAGAGCTCCTCAATACTATGCATATCCCGCAATGGATAATACGGATGATTCTGGGTCGGCGGTTCTGAGTAGCGTTGGGACAGATTCACTCCGACTCTCAGCAGCTTTCGTCGTTGCACTTGTGGCAGGGCAGCCTATAGTGAAAACAATATTCCATATTTATTTATATATTCATACTTAGCATAACCAAAATTATGTCTTTCAATTCATTACAAGTTACATACTTCCTTTAATGCATCTACAGGATCAGCGTAGAAGGGGCTGCCAGCATTATCCTTTTCAGACTCATCTCCGATAGAATTTAGGGCACAATCGTCTTCTAATTTCATCGTCTCCATACTTTCAGAACTATAGTTCTCCCTAATTTTAATAACAGCTTCGATTTCTTCAGTCAATTTCTTGTTCATATTCATAGAAATATTAAGTTTATCTGGCCTCTTTGGTACTACATCTCCCTTGCTGTTGGTAGTTGCTATAATCTCATTTGAACCTCTAAAACTCTTCTTCAGCGAGCTATCCGAAAGGGTTTTCTTTTCATTCAGACTTTCATTCGAATTAAGTAGAAGTATATTTTCTTTTTCCAATATGGATTGTGTGCTTTTTGCTGCATTAAGTTTAGCTGTAATTAATTAAAGAGCTGTGTTACGATCAATTCAAAATAATGATTTAAATATATAGATAGGATTATTTTGAAAGTGACAAGAAAATTAATGATCGACAGTTTTAAATACTTACGTAAAGTGTCTGGCAAAAGATCGGGTCTTTTACTTTTCATCAAACCATTATGGATGTTATTTTCATTTTCTGCTTTTAGTGGCTTAAAGGTAGAGCAACTGTTACTCTCTGGCCCCCAAATATCTTCATAGTCTGATACTTTGTCAATTAATGAACTTCGACAATACACCCCTGGAGATTCTAAGATATCAGATTCCTGAAATACAACATTCAAATATGTGATAGTTGTTGACAATAAAGGTTTCATAAAGATTCTTAAAAACAAGGACTCCAAAAAAAATAGGGGGGAACCAATCAAATATGCAGATTAGTTGTGAACATTGTGCTACTTGTGGTTACGATATCGTGCGATTAGTAACATCTAAAATGCAAATGAAATGATGCATTCGTAAATATGTACACTACCTGATAATGTTTGGACTCCTTTCGGTGGGAGTGCTTACTCCTCCTCGATCTACCAGACGGTGTGGTGCTCGTTGTATTCGTATTTGGAGACAGAACTTTATCGCGATCTTTCCCCATCATTGGAGATATAATTGACTGGTTGGATGTCGGCGAGAAAACATTTTTCCCTGATATTGGGGAGCTTCTCGATATGGGAGAGAAGATCTCACTCTTATTTGTTTGACTTAAAGGAGAAAAGACGCCGCTTTTAGAAGATATCGTGTCGTTAGAAACTGGTGAGTTAATCTGACTCGTTGGTGAAAATATGCCGCTCGTAACAGAGTTCGTGCCGTTAGGAGACACTAACTGATTAGGAGCAAAAGTGCTACCGGATTTAGTCAAACTGTTCACTATTGGATCCACTGAATCGGATGTATTCGTCTGAGACTGTGACTCTACTGGTGATCCCGGTTCGACATTATTCTGTTCAGTCATTTGACGTTTGAAGCTCCCGTGCAAACTAGCTGTCATTGCATTGATGCACTCTCCTTCTGGTGACATACGGTGCATCATGTTCTATACAGGAACAGGAAGTTAAAGTCAGTCCATAAGTTATATAAATTTAATTATTTCTTGAAAAACAGAAAACAACAAACTCTCTATTGGTTAGAAACAAATAAAGTACATGGCAATGACAAAAAATAACGTGCAAAGCATTCAGGGGTGCACAAAACATGCATTAATCTAATGATCCTCACCTGGGATTCTCCATTAGAATCAGCAATGTTTTTTCCTGTATCCATGATGCTGAATACAGAGTCTGCGCTACTGTTGTTATTGACTGCATTAGACGCAAGCGTTAGTTGTAACCTGTCACTTTGTATGCTTTCATTGATTTGATGATTGTGAATTTGTGTGTTATTGACACAGAATGTAACTGTGGTAGTGACTGTTATGTTTCCATTCTGTGATACTTTGTTAATAGGGCTGAAAGCTTCTGATTTTGGAGATAAGGATGGCTTGGAAAATGGCGGTTTAGCCCACCGTGGCGGGGGAGGTGGTGGTGTCATTTTTACGTTGTTTAATTGGGTGGGAGAATGTTGCGTGTTGGTTGTTGGAAATGTATGAGGTTGTGTTATATGCGCCTGAAAACAGGTGAAGCTTCTATTAATAACATTCTAGAGAACAACACCAATGAAGCTGTACTTAAAAATAAATTTATACTTACGGTACTAGACATAAGGTTCAGAGTATTTGGTGGGGTAGGTCTAGGCGCTCTGACGAATGCGCTGTTGGGTTTGGCTGGTGGTGATGGCGCAGTTTTTCCTTTAAAAGTGCTGAGGTTCTGGCTTTGAGTCGGTGGGGAACCTGAATTTTCTATCGGAGACATCTTTAGTACTACATTTTGTTCTTTGTCGGGGCTGAGGATGTGTTCACGGGAATTTGTTCGGGTACCTGGAAAAGGTAATGATTTTTAAATAATCAACAATTCTTAATATATTTGATAGATTCTAAGTGTAAATGAACAATACTTACTGGCATTAAAACTGCTAAGACTAGATCCCGTATCGGAGGGCGTAACGGCCATTGGAATCACACCATTAGCCAGCTGACAAGGAGAAAGTAGATTGTTCGGATTGTTCTTCGGGTTTGCCATCGGATAACCCCAGAACTCTTGTCCAAGAAGAGCTAAAGAACTGAGTTGATGACGACTTTTTGCTTCTCGAAGCGGACGAGGTAATTGCAACTGCACTGGGAGCTCGTCACTGAAAATAAAATTTTAATAGATAATCTAAGTATTTTTGTGGTATTTCAAACTTTTAGTATTGAAGAGAAGTTCTTGAGAATTATGAATACTGAATGCTTTCGAAAGAAATAGATGGAAGAGTATGGGGGAGGTGTTTGCTCAGCAGTGGGTAAGCATGGGATTATAAAAAAAAATAAGGTACGAACAATTATAATTCAAGAATAACTTCAAGGCCAACTTACCAGCATTGAGAATAGTGTGCAATAAGTTCAGGTATGTTATCGAAGCGGTTGTGGGAGGTCTCAAGCCCGATGCGGCCGCTAGCTGCTTGGATGAGGTAATGCTCGATGTAAGGTCCTTTGTCTGCTGGCAGACGGACACTGATGGCCATGGTATCGGGCTGACTGGATTGACGCACCACGAAGTTCTGGAAAAGAAATCGTTGTTTGTAAATTCAATGGAGGAAACTGTCAGTTCGCTTTTGGTTGGGTTGTAGATTTTGTACTGCCCCCTAGTTCTTCCATTATAGCATACTTAAGGTAAATCGATTGATATGTAGGTTAATGGGGAATACTTTGAATAGCAGCTCCGATATCATGGTATCTTGAAAAAATCATGGTAATTTTAAAAGGTAAAATATATCAGTGTTCTCTTAGGAATGTTTCTAGACCTTTATTTCTTCGGGATATAAAAGGCTAGACGTAAATCAAAGTTGGATGATTTATATGTGACTTTAATAAAAAAACTTCTGGTCGATATTATGAGCTAAGGCTTATTCCCAACTAATATAAAAACTTTGATTCCAATGACAAAAGATCGTCTCACTTACACAAAAAAGTAAGGCCTGTAACCTAAAAGTATGGTAATTTATTCAAGACCTAAGACCTTAAACGGGTATAACTTTTTTCATTACATTAAGACAAAACCAGTTTTCTATGGTATCCTTTCGGATTTACATACAAAGAACTCTTGGTAAAGAACTTACCCCTTCTTCCTTTCCTTGAAGCAAATGAAAGGCTCCGGCCCTCTGAATGCCTGGGAGGAACCACACAGGGTGCGTCCTGATCAGGCGCTCCAGAAGCCCTATATCGCATGGTGGCTGTTCTTCTGATCCAGACCCTGAAGAGTCAACGGACGAGCAGTCCCCTCGAGCACCCTCGCCATCAGATGACAGACTTTCTCGACTCTGAAAGGAAGGAAAATATTTATTTCAAAGACGTATTCCGAACGTAAAATATGAAAACTACGGTTATGTCAACGATGATTATAGAACAGTGGGTTTGTTATTGTTTACTAAATAAACTCACCGTAAAAACCAAAACAATAATCTCATTAAACTTATGCTAATGGACTCGAGTAACAATGCGCTCATTAACAAAAAAATAATAACAGCATTATCGTGTATTACGAACACAGGGCCGTTCATTTCCATTCATCGCATACATTAGTACTAACGCAGTCGTAGAAAATGTTCCGCTAATTGAGGTTGTGTGGTACGTGAAAATAATCATAATAGGCAAATATTAGTGACTCCCTTTATGAGTTTGTGTCGAGCGAGTGGGGGCTTAGGGGGCTCACAGCGAAAGCCCGTCGGCAGCACACTTTATGGCTTCGCTCCGTGTGTACACAGCCTATTAAATTCGCACTGAATATTATACGTCCGCGATGCGCTATAATGTTGTTAGTCAGACGCCCGTCTCAAATTATACTCCTTTATGGTAATTTAATGATGATATTCTATTTCGAACGTGTAGCAAGGAAATGTAATAAAGGCATTAATTTAAATGGCTCTATATGAATTTCACGTTGGTAAGTCGTTAAGAGATGTTGGAGCTTCAGACGTGAGTAATATTCTTTAGGGAAACATCAAAGCTTTTCTTTTGTAATAATGTGAATTAATAAAGTAACAGGTAATTTATATTTATTTTCATAAAAATCTTTTGTAATATCCAAGCAAAAAATCTCAATATGAAACCTTTTTACACATAATATACCTAGACTTTACTCAAAATATGATACGCGAAAACGTCTGGGACGTAAGCAAAGCCAAAACAATATGGGATGCTTCATATAAATGTCACTTTGGTAAAAAGTGAGTACAATATTTAAGGGAAAATACCCACGACAATCTCGCTTCAAACAGAAAGAAGACTCTTTGTTCACCAACTTGGAAATATTATTACTCGATTTCCCGGCAAAGGATCCGAGGCTTCACAAAGGAGGGCCAGCAATTTCATACACGCTCATACATTCTCGTTTTAGTTTAGTTGTTTATATGTTAAAGTTGTATTACCCTTTGCGTCCGGCTATTGCCCCCAGATAAGATTTTATCATGATATCTTTGTTGAAGATATTCTTGGCAGATCGCAATTTTGCCTTCTGATCTCTTTTATGAATTTCAAGTAGCCCGCAGGGTACGATCCTTTTTGTAGAACAAATGAATATTGTGCCCAGATTATTTATAGAAATCGCTGGGTCACATCTCTTTGCGAACAACGACTGCAAATGCACGTTATTATGTAATCCAAGTTATGTATGTGTGTTAACGAATATTTTGTATGCATGTTAAAAAAAGCTTATCTAAGTTTGATATTACTATCTACAAAAGTAACAGAAGGTAAGAACAAAAGTTTTAAAATAACAAAGCCAATAAGCCACCATAGTTGCCTATTGAATGTAAAACTAACCGACAGCAAATAAAGGTATTAACCATCAAATAAAACACATCGAGGCTTATGTTAGGTAATGCATAAATATTCATATACAATTGAAACCAGTCTGTCCGTTAATTGAGACAAAATCCCTTTATAGTGTAGCCATGTGATTTGCATGTAGTTTTGAATTAAAATTGTTCACATTTAATTCGAATTGCAGTTGTGAACGTGAATATTTTACTTTACACTTAATTAACGTGGATTTGTGGTTTGTGTTTCGACTAATGGAATATATAGTAATGGTGTTAGTTATTATTTTATTTGTATTTTAATTAAGGTAGCTGTGGCCTAGTGGGTAAAGCACCACCCTCTCAAATTTAAGTGTGTAAGATCGATTCCAGGTGAGGCAAGTACCAATGCAATTTTTCTAAGTTTGTAGGTACTTTCGAAGTATCTTGGACACAAGCAATTAAAGGTGAAGAAAAACATCTCGAGGAAACCTGGACTGTAAGGCCTGCGTTGACCAAGCGTGGTGATTAACGTTCAATATTTCTCCGAGTGAGACAAGCTCTGTGCCCAGCAGCGGGACAATTGCTGATGGCTGATGATGATGTATTGTATTGTTTCAGTTTTAGTGCGAGAGTAAAAATAAGCAAATATTATTCACACTTCTAAAGATTGCTCAGGTTTTTTCAACTAGACATACATAGTTATCATAATCTACTCAAAATAAATACATAAGGTACATAACAGTACATAGTTATAGTACATAAGAGTACATTATTATAAAAAAATCTTATACAGGGAAACTTATACTTTTATAGATCCTACCTCACGAAATCTTAGCAAACAGAGTTCTATAATCTAAGCTAACTAAATCAATGTTTATTTAGATAAAAGTTTAAAAAGTCTAGCGCGTAATTTACACCGTAGTATCCGTTTAAACGGGTAATTTGCAAGGAAAAACACCTCATTATGTCTGTAGGAGTAATTGCTAGAAAGTCGAGCGTCACTCACATTTGTTTCATTGGATTTCTCCTCAATGTAATTTAAAATACCGCGTTCAGACTAAGTATTTCTTTTTGTTGACAGCAAGTAATCCAACGTGGTAATGCTGCCAGCCTCTTGGGTACGCTTCCAGTGGGCGGCGATGAAGAGGAGTTTTTTGATGCCGTATTTTAATTTTTATTTTATATGTATTAGATAGTAAGTTATTTGTAAATATGTACAGAAAAATGTATTTTAATTAATGTAAATAAATAATAAAACACTTTGTTGAACAAAAAGCACTTGAAGAAAAGTTTGATATTTATGCAATTTTATTTTGCCTTGTAAAATGCTTTTTAATATGCTAAGAAGTTTTTAAATAGAACTACCAGGACAAGCTACCAAGAAAAGCAGCAACATTAAATTAGTCAAACTTTATGATAATACCCAAAGCGAAACAAACAAAACTCTCTCCAAACTAAAATATCAAAGTTTAAATGAAGCACACAACCGCATTTAGTAATTAGAAAGATAATTATATTCAGTTTCTTAAGCTTTAATGGCTAGCTTTAAGAAGTTTCACTTTTTCTGCAGAGAGAATAAATAATCACAGAGATTAATAATGTCTGGAGAGTCTGTGCAGTATTTTACGATGATAGATAGGTAACAGAATAAAATAAAATATAACTAAACAAGCCTCGTATGGGTTTGTTAAAGATTAAAAAATATATACATATTTACCTATCTAACAGAAAACTACGGAAATAAATCATCAACTAATTACACCTATTTACTTATATAATCACCCGAATATCTACGCATAAATGCTCGTTTATTAATGTATTTATCCATATACGGATGTTTATCGTTAATTAAGGCGATAATCGTAACTTTTAATTAAACTTCCCTTAATTCCAGTGATTTCCAAATAAACAGCAAAAGTTCTTCGTACCGTAAAATATTTCCGATAATTACAACGTACAGGCGTTCATTTCACCACAACATTAATATCCGCGTTAAACAAATATCGTGATAAAATTAATTTCGCAGCTATTCGGGGCATTTAAACGGGGATATTACGGACCAAAATGTCGACTACACGGGAAATTAATTCGGCGATCGGTAACAATAATAACTGCGATGAATCATGGGTGACAATAGGCCAGGCGGCAGTTAAGGTGTTAAATTTGCGGTACAATAGGCCACGGTAACAAATATCACACCGCCACGAATGCTGTGGACGATTTATGTGCCAAGTTGGTTTGCAATTAGATTTCTTCGGTGTGAGATGCGGCTGTTGCCATGTTGCTGTAACCACTTATATTGCAATTGGAATATAAGTGGGATTGGGAACCGCACTTTCATAATTGCGTTTCTCAAATGAGTGTTATGGTTGGACTGTATTAGTTGGAGTGCATGTCTGTTGTGTTAAATGTTATTTGTGTTATTATACAGCAATTACATTTTCTAATGTGTAGGTCTAATGTAGACATGTGTGTGTTCAACAAAAGCGGAAAAATATTGTAAAGCTCGCATTGAGCACGAGAAATTACCGCTCGTACCTGTCATGAACAAACATAAATAACAAAAGTGTATAAATAGGTACTCGTACTATATGATGTCTTCTAAAACACAAGGTACAAAACCTTCAGGTACAAACTTCAAAGTCTACACCACCAAGCTCCACTTCACAACTACTCGAACACCTATTACATAAACACTTTGCAATAGCAATCTCTTAAAGGCATCTGCGTCTCNATAAAACACTTTGTTGAACAAAAAGCACTTGAAGAAAAGTTTGATATTTATGCAATTTTATTTTGCCTTGTAAAATGCTTTTTAATATGCTAAGAAGTTTTTAAATAGAACTACCAGGACAAGCTACCAAGAAAAGCAGCAACATTAAATTAGTCAAACTTTATGATAATACCCAAAGCGAAACAAACAAAACTCTCTCCAAACTAAAATATCAAAGTTTAAATGAAGCACACAACCGCATTTAGTAATTAGAAAGATAATTATATTCAGTTTCTTAAGCTTTAATGGCTAGCTTTAAGAAGTTTCACTTTTTCTGCAGAGAGAATAAATAATCACAGAGATTAATAATGTCTGGAGAGTCTGTGCAGTATTTTACGATGATAGATAGGTAACAGAATAAAATAAAATATAACTAAACAAGCCTCGTATGGGTTTGTTAAAGATTAAAAAATATATACATATTTACCTATCTAACAGAAAACTACGGAAATAAATCATCAACTAATTACACCTATTTACTTATATAATCACCCGAATATCTACGCATAAATGCTCGTTTATTAATGTATTTATCCATATACGGATGTTTATCGTTAATTAAGGCGATAATCGTAACTTTTAATTAAACTTCCCTTAATTCCAGTGATTTCCAAATAAACAGCAAAAGTTCTTCGTACCGTAAAATATTTCCGATAATTACAACGTACAGGCGTTCATTTCACCACAACATTAATATCCGCGTTAAACAAATATCGTGATAAAATTAATTTCGCAGCTATTCGGGGCATTTAAACGGGGATATTACGGACCAAAATGTCGACTACACGGGAAATTAATTCGGCGATCGGTAACAATAATAACTGCGATGAATCATGGGTGACAATAGGCCAGGCGGCAGTTAAGGTGTTAAATTTGCGGTACAATAGGCCACGGTAACAAATATCACACCGCCACGAATGCTGTGGACGATTTATGTGCCAAGTTGGTTTGCAATTAGATTTCTTCGGTGTGAGATGCGGCTGTTGCCATGTTGCTGTAACCACTTATATTGCAATTGGAATATAAGTGGGATTGGGAACCGCACTTTCATAATTGCGTTTCTCAAATGAGTGTTATGGTTGGACTGTATTAGTTGGAGTGCATGTCTGTTGTGTTAAATGTTATTTGTGTTATTATACAGCAATTACATTTTCTAATGTGTAGGTCTAATGTAGACATGTGTGTGTTCAACAAAAGCGGAAAAATATTGTAAAGCTCGCATTGAGCACGAGAAATTACCGCTCGTACCTGTCATGAACAAACATAAATAACAAAAGTGTATAAATAGGTACTCGTACTATATGATGTCTTCTAAAACACAAGGTACAAAACCTTCAGGTACAAACTTCAAAGTCTACACCACCAAGCTCCACTTCACAACTACTCGAACACCTATTACATAAACACTTTGCAATAGCAATCTCTTAAAGGCATCTGCGTCTCATGGAAATATCGCAAAGTACTACGCTCTTAGTATCGCATAACAGTTCACTTTTACACGAGTTTGGTTCAAGTGCGAAGCGGTCGCACGTGCTGTAGCGTTGTAAATGGTTCGAACGTTTTAGGAGCAAACGTCGCGCACCTGCGACCAAAGGGAAGTTTTAATTAGGTAAAAAGTTTGCGAGAATACGTAATAGGGTATCGGAGTCTAACGATTTTATGGCCGGTTAAGTAGCTTTTGAGAGGTAAATGATTTTCGAATTTGGTACCGTTTATTTTTATTATAATGTCTATGAAGACTTTAATAGTTTTGTAAGTATTATTACACTTTTAAAATAGTCAAAAGTAAAAGTAGCTTTTAGTATGCAGATTACGTGTTACAGTTCTTGCTAGAAAGTTCGTGTGTCATTAAAATGTTTTAGCTCCAACTTTGCATTTTGATGGAAAAAACGCGAAACTTGAAAATTTTTCTTTTCGCTGCGATAGAAAACCGTCGGCGGCGCGACAAACTTTTAACGAGCACCAATCGAATGCAGACAGAGATAAAATCACCCAAACAGAACAAAAAAAAGCTAGGGTCAGTAAAACAGTTATTACTTGACAAACAAACTTACGAGTCGCCCTTTAGTTTTCTTGAAGTTCAATCAAAGAGAGCAAACAGTGTTTGTGGTCCAGCGTGGGGAAGTCGGAGAGGGGTGCATGCAGCGGCAGATGACTCACCCGGGGTGGTTAAAATCAATAAGTCGGGTCGGCCCGCTCGTGTGTACCGATCAGATTGCCGTAATAACCATTTTTCTACGTAGTGCGTTAATTCGCGTTTTTCATCATTACCGGTAATTTCGTTTCTCGGTATTAATTACGAGTTCGTGGGAATGGTTAAGTAAATGAGTGTGCAGGATTAATTAATGAAATTGGTTTTGATAACTTTTGAGCATGAAGGAAAACACTTTTTGAGAAAATGCTATTGGTTAAAATAGAAAGATTTAAATAAAGAAGGTAGCTATGGCTTGAGAGGTTTCTCTTATTTTCAAAATTAGGACATGCCAAAAATCTCCCAATTTTTCGATTTCGCGTCAACGCAGACGGCGTAGTTAAATATGTATAAGGCCGGGACTCCACCAAAGCAGAGATGTGTGCGGTGTGCTGTGTGCTGTGCGAGAAGAGATGTTTTTCAGCTCGCGGGACTCCACCAAAGCGGAGATGTGTGCGGTGTGCTGTGTGCTGTGCGAGAAGAGATGTTTTTCAGCTCGGGTGCGGGGCGTTGAGTGCCGGCCGGCGCGCGCGCGGGGTTCTGCGGGTTGCTAGCGGGCGAGAGGGGGGAGGGTGACATCGCTCACTGCACACAAGTATAATTATCTTATACAGTATTGCGACTCGGCCGTGGCCTTGAAATAAGTGCCTACAGCCGCGCGGTACGTAAGCATGAGATAGGGCTGTCGCTGTCGCCCACCTACAGCGTTTTAATTGCATCTGCCTACTTTGAGTTTCTATCTAGTTTTGAGATTGTAAATATATTACTTTTTATTTATTTATTAGCACAAATACTTAATAACAATTTAAAATATTATTACATAATATGATTACATAAAATACTCTGTGAATTGAAAAGAATAGAAAGTGTTCAATAACAATGCAAGTTGTTTTTTTTATTGATAGATTTAATTAAAAAAAAAACATGATAGAATAGGTGGGTATTTATTTCTAGTAAAAAATCGCGCGGTTGCTGGTCAAAAACCAGTACACCGTCCGTTCGTCACTACGGCACACCCGCGACTGTATCATACTAAGAACATACCAAGTTCCGAGCGCGTAGGTATAGCTCGCGCGTCGTCCGTTTATATGAAGTTAAACTACTGTATGTAATATTATTACCCAGGTGACTGGCACGCCGCTCACATCTCTCGTCTCCACTGCGCGTCGTCCGCGCACAGCTCACATCTCCGCTTCCATCGCGACATACAAATATTACACATCTCCGCACAGCGATCTCCACTGAAGCTGAGCGGAGAGGAGACGTGTCAATAACTCAATTCTATTGGTTGTTTAAAAAACATCTCCTCTCCGCTCGTCTCGTCTCCGCTTTGGTGGAGTCCCGGCCTAATGCAGTAAATGTCCACATAGCCCGAAGGTGCCATTACCATAATAAGCGTCCCGGAAACTGGACAGGGGAGCTCAACTCATGGGGTTTGATGCCATTGACTTGACGCCTGACTTCGCTTCGTCGTTTCCTTTATTGGCAACCTAATTGCTTATTTCAAAAATTGTTCGCTAAGGTCAATTAGGCGATGAAATATATTAAAGTTAAATATTAGTCTTTAACTTTTTTATAATAATTTAATTTAATAGATGTTAATTGATTTTCTGCAAAAATTCTGCGAAAAACTTAAAGAAACCGATCCTAAAACCAATCAACGCATGAGAAATGCAATTTGCGTAAACTACACGGTCGATACAATAACATGTGCAACTAACGATTCAATTAATACACGTCACACAATAAGACCAAATAATCGGCGTAAAAATTCGCATCAGTCCGAACAATGCAATAAAGCGGAAACGAGCGACGCATCTATCCTCCCTATTGTTGTACTAAATCGATGGCATCCACTGCACCGCATGCAAATTAAACTAGGGACGGCTTCATTTTTTTTCGTCCGACGATTAAACCCAGCCCTGCGTCGGAAGGGCGCAGACGAAGTTCCGGGCCACCCGATAATCGTTCCGTGTTGACAATGGTAGTAATTATCGCGTATAAAACGCCTAACTTCCGAACTCGGAATCGAGTCCCGACTTTTACCGATTCCTGCCGACTCGATTCTTAAGTTTATTAAAACTAGTCGAGTGTAATGAACATTTTGCTGCTAAGAAGTAGTTTGAAAGCTTTTAAAGTGATTGCCGTCTAACAAGATATTAATTGGCGGCCAAGTAGTTTACGCGCCATTAAGCAAACAGCGAGTAAATAATTTCTTCGCAGCTATTACAGGCAATCAATGTCAATAACGATTTTAGAATAAGTTTGAAGACCATTACGTTGTTTTTATTTCGAAAAACGATAACTAAATACACCAAGAGAGCGTTTCATTCGATTTTCAGTTAGTTTTTAAGGCGTTAAATTAATGGGTGTACATTTAAAAAGCATTAAATATCACAGCGAAGTCTCCACTTTGTCGTCTGTCGTTAAATGTTGATGAATGGGGCGAGCGGAGTTTCATTACGTTATCTATTCATTTGCACGACAAACGAGCCTTTCAGAGAGTCACGACCAGGATTATTCAAATATAATAAAAAATATAAACCCATTTTTACTTTTATTTTTACTAGATTGATTAAAAATGCACACATATATTGTACACAAGTAACTACGTTTTACTGCTAACGTGCTTTTTTTAGGGTTCCGTATAAATACTGTACTTTTTGACGCAAGGCTACTTATCTTGGAAATATCCATTAAAAATATTTATGTCTGCCATCACAAGTACATTAAAAGTGTATTTAACCCTCAAAAACCGAAGCGCGCCCTGTAATTACCCGCAAAATAATTAAAAACACCATTACAGACCGTAAATGGTACGGTACGAGTTCGCGTCCGAAATTTCTAAGTCGCACATGTCATTTATGTGCCGCAAAAGGCAGTTAACTTTGGTCCCCTACTCTAATTTGAGGGTTAATAGGCAGTCCGATGGACCAGTAAGTGTAGTGTAATGAATATTATGCTTTCAGGCTATCCCTTTACTTTTCGGCATGGCACTTGTGGTGCAAAATGACCAGGGAACGTTTAAAGTAATTGCATAGACAAATTAGTTCTACGAAATTGAAAGTCGAGACTTTCAATTAAATTGGTGAGTTCAACAATTTTCTAGGCAGACAAATTGCAAAGTATTGAATTCGCAGAAATCTTAAACTTGGGTAGAAGTAAGCCTTAGCAAGGCCAAAAGCCCGCATTTCAAGCCTTACCAATGGAAAAATACAAAAGCAGAATAAAACTGCAGCATTACTCCCCATATTTTAAACGCGAGCAGTACAATGCAAGGGTTTGGTGGGGCTTCAAGCATTCACAAAGCAACGCTCGCAATTGACTGAGAAGTTTTACACCTCGAGTGGGCTCCTGTCACGGCTGTAGTGCGGCTGAGTGCAGCGGCAGGGTTTGTAAACATTGTGGCACAACAACGGTTAATTGTCATTTTAGAGAGAAAACATGAAACAGTGCTAAGGATAATGCAGCGTACGTTTAATGTTTCTTTAATTATGGCTACAGTAAGATGTCGCATACTAAAGATGTGTCGTGTAGCGTTGCGAATTGCTGAATGTTTATTCAGGCAGGTTCTTGTAGGTTGTTCAGGTCTTTGTAACAAAAAAAAGGCCCCCGTTTTGCATGAATTACCTATTGTTACACATCTTTAAAAAGTATTGTATTAAACGCAGTGGAAAATTTGTAAACTCGGTTTAAAGGTGCCGGGTATTTGTACACCGTAAATAATTCCAATAAAAAGAATGGAACATCAAACGAAAATCCTCCCCCTGCCTACAAAGTCCCTTCTATACCACCGCAAATTTAATTCTGTATCGACTATTGAAAAATATTGCTTTCATGTAACATCACTCCCATCGCATTCACATGGTAATGGCAGCAAAATAAAAAGACGAGACGCGTTTCGAGAACCAACATACATCTCCAGTACTACACAAATAAATGGCTGAATATAATTTCATTCCGACACAATATTTTACTACAGAAATTCTCCTCGTTCAATCTCTTTACCTAGTACCTTCCGATATGCAAATAAAGAAACCGTACAAAACTGGAAGTACAGTTGGGAAAAAATGTCTGCGAAACTAAAAACTAACGAAAGTAGAACTGCGGCACGGTTCATTAGGCATCCGAATGGACTCCAATTCGTTATTTAAAAGTTTTAAAACTTCAATAAAATAAAAGGTCTTTTACCTGACTGAGGCTGTCTCCTAGACTGCCGTCAGCGTCAACCGGTCTGAAGAGTTGGTTTGAGTCTTTGATTGGTAAGTCTCTTGGTCTATGTTTTCTTTCTTGGGCTTCCCGCATCGCTTGGGTCTGAAGTCTTTCAAAGAACTCTCTAGGTTTTAGCGGGGGTGGGTCGTCGTCAGGCGGCGGCGGCGGAGGAGGGGGGAGCCTCGTGCGAGGTGAGCTTCGAAGCAGAGACCTCTCGTCGTCTTCGGTGGAGCGCTCATCGTGATCTGAGTCTGAACTTCTGCTGTCACGTCTTCTTATTCCCTGGAGATGTGGCTCGAGGAATGTCGCATTTCTGAAACAAAGAAATAAAGGTTTAGTATAGGTACGATGAAATGTGCTAGTGATAAAGTGACCGAAAGTACATCAGTAATCGATGCACCGGAGTGCATTCACATGCTGCAGTCTTGATAAAAAATGTCCTTTCAGTAAATAAATTAAGAAAAGCACTCCACAATTCAACCGATACTCCACAACTCACAGCATTAACGCTGCGAAATAAATGCGCTATTAGCCATCTAGTCGACGCGAAATCGATTTCGGCTCATCTAGTTGCAGCTTACCAACACATGGGGCCGAACTGACCAGACTAAAGGGACATTAACTAAGATTTATTCTCGAACACGGGCCCAGCCGCGTAGGTATTAATTAAAAAGCTGTGCACGGTGTGGTACAACGCAACGAGTGCGTCGGACATTCTTTAGAATTACTTACTCAGCTCATTTCGAATGGTTAGGGGAGAATGCTTCGCAATCTTGTAGGACTCGAAAACTACTTAAATTGATTCATTAGGATTGCTGATGGTAACCTGCATAACGCTCACTTTTTAAAAAGAATGGCCTTATTTCTAGTCGCATTGAAAACGTCATTAGGCAAGGGTTAGTCAGCATTCATCAAACATATAACAGTTCCACAATTTAACCCATCTCAGTGGGTTGGTGTTAAAAATGTTTGTAATAACCCTGTCGTGCTGATGCGAGGTGACACTCAATTTGTTAAAACAAATGACGCGTCACTATGACCGGCATATTTTTGAATGGACCCTAGTGTTAATTTGATGACAGTTTTAGTATTCGTTAACAAAACAATGATTGCAAAAATATTGTATGCATCCTACTGTCTAAATATTTAACTTGTAATACCTACGTACTTTTACTCCAAACTATCTATTTTAGACACGCAATTCTAGAGATAGCTATAAATTATGCATGGGCGTTGAATCAATTGGAAGATGGAACTTTACGACGCTTAGTTCAGAGTTTCCTATTAAATTAGTCAATCAATTCGCTCGATAGTTAATCCAGGTTCAAAGCTGCGTAATGGCGTGTTTAGTAAAATAGGTTTAATATAACTTTGTCCCTAAAAGATGACATATTATTATTTGAATGACTTAAACAGTTGTAGGTTGCTATATTTAACCTACATTTGAACATAGAGGATATAAAATATTTAAAAATATATTTTTTCCAAAGTGACTCGTATTCACACCCCAGGCGGTTCCCTCTTAATTTTTGCATTTCACATCACTGGGTGACGTCACAGCCCCGCAAACCCTTTACAGTAACAAATCAGCATCGCGTCACATGTCACCCCCATGGTCATTACGGGAGAGTGACACCGACAATTAATTAAAACGTCATACTCGCTTCCAACACAGGTGCACCGATGAAAACCTTAATTAATTTTAATGTCGTATCACATATGCGTAGAGTTATTAATATTAAAAGTCATTAACTGAGGTTTCAGTAGCGGTTTAGGGTTTGGACGGTGATGGTGGAATCGGTCTTGTCATTATTTCGAGCGAGTTTTAATTATAGTTTTTGTACGTCTGGCTCAGATTTCGCGACGTATGAGTAGATACTGCAGCATGCCAGACAAACGTTTTATAAGTGACTATATTATCAAAACGACTACTCTTTACTTTTAAGATGAAAACCAATTAAATTAGATTTTTCTATCTGCCGAACAGTGCAGGCGGTACAACCTTTCATCACATTTTCAACAATTTCTGAGCACAAAATATAGAAAATCTTAAAAAGATTTTTCCCCATTTATTCGTTTAGCTCAACAATTTTTCAGACGTGCCAAAAATTTGGCTCAATTGTGCCTACTACGGCGAAAAGTATAGATTTTTTGGACACAGGTCGGAAGTGGCGGAACCATGAGATTAATATGAATTCCGCACACGCACTAGCGGGAAAAATATATTATTTTGTTTCAGGGCTGACACCTGGGCACAGCACGAGTATTGCCGAATTAATCATTGCTACCTATAAATTGATTATATTTCTTGTAAATTTTCTTTACAGTTAAGGAAAATGACTTTCTACGTATGAGAATAACTGAGTTTTTGATACTCACCAAGGATCATCGAAATGTGACAAATCGTTTATACATTGTCACCTCTTATTGGATAATAATAAAGGAATAAATCATCCCACCAAAAACATTCTGTAAAAAACTAGCCAATTCTCGCTGAAGCTGCTTGTTTATCTCTAAAAAGTAATGAAATCTAGACAAAGTCGTGCTGAGTCTAAGGATTCTTAC
>NWSH02000535.1:5959458-5969524 GCA_002382865.2 Heliothis virescens
TGTCTATTGATGTGATCACCTTGTAATATTGCTAATTTTTTATTGTGTATTTTATGTGCGTTTAGTTTATTATGGAACATAAATAAATACACGAAATATAATGCAAGTGGATTGAAAATGTTATAAATATGACGTCCGTGTTATGTTCAAGATAGTGTTCGACTNAAACCGGATCAGTAGTTCATGAGATTAACGCATTCAGCAAATAAACAAACTTACTCTTTAGCTTTACAATATAAAATGAAGATTAATAAAAAATATCCTTTGAATTTGAATATCGAATAATAAAATAAATTGCTTTAAAAAATACAAAATAAATTAAATCGTTATTTTTCACTAAACAATTTAAAAATATTTTTAGCTGTTCGATTATTCATAATACATTTTAATCGATTTGTCAAAAATTTGTTTAAAAAAAAAATCCTACTCTACTTTGTCTATTGATGTGATCACCTTGTAATATTGCTAATTTTTTATTGTGTATTTTATGTGCGTTTAGTTTATTATGGAACATAAATAAATACACGAAATATAATGCAAGTGGATTGAAAATGTTATAAATATGACGTCCGTGTTATGTTCAAGATAGTGTTCGACTATTTATTCGTAAGTTTTTACCAAATTAAAAATGCCTAACTTTTGGGTAGTCCTTAGATGTACGTAGTTTTCCCTTATTTTGAAATTTAATGACCTCGTTTGACCTATTGCATATTGTTGTCAAATAAGTTTTCTCGAAAACTTTTGCTAAAATATTCCTTATGAAGCATTATTAGGGTTGCCATCTCTAAAATTTGGAAAACAGGACAAGACGCGTGAAAACCCCGGATTTTAGAGTCCAAAAGCCGGACATGTCAACAAGATCTTTTACGAACGGGCCGTGCAGTGGCGTAGCTAGGTTACCGGGGGCCCCGGGGCAAATAGCAAAATGAGCCCTCCAGTGGCGGCGATGCCTGGGTTGGGAACCAGGATAACTTGTTTTCTTTCTATTAAGCACCGTCAAAAACGACAAATTGATACTTAAAATTTACTTTTCTGTATTTTTGAAAAACCGAGATGTCGCGTTTGGGTTCTTGATGATCATAAGTAAAATCTAATGAGCTTGAACTTTTTGGAGAAATGCTTAATTAAGTCTTCACCGTCAATTCATAAATGNCCCTCCAGTGGCGGCGATGCCTGGGTTGGGAACCAGGATAACTTGTTTTCTTTCTATTAAGCACCGTCAAAAACGACAAATTGATACTTAAAATTTACTTTTCTGTATTTTTGAAAAACCGAGATGTCGCGTTTGGGTTCTTGATGATCATAAGTAAAATCTAATGAGCTTGAACTTTTTGGAGAAATGCTTAATTAAGTCTTCACCGTCAATTCATAAATGTAAAGGAAAGGGTTAAGTAAGATGCGCGAGCGGAGCGAGCGCGAAATTTTTATGTTGTAAGTAGAGTTGTTTTGGTTTTTGACAAATCCTATAAAAAAATATATATCGCCTCTGAAGGCGCGAGTGAAAAAATGTTTGGGGGAAAAAAGCACTAGCAGTAACAGAATTCGCGATTTTTTAGTTTTTTGGACGGGTGATGGACAAGCGAGTGCACTTTTATTATATGCTTGAATAAAAAAACAGCAGGAAATAGTGACAAGATGCATGAGATGTGCGAGCGTCACCTTTTTTGTTATTTTGAGAAATCTTTTATAGTCACGATAGTTTTTGGAACACGATAGTATTTCTCAATCCTTCTGACTGTCTGAACATCGTTAAAAATTTTAATTCAAAACACCATTAGATGTGAACAAGTTGAATACTGATTATTTAGAAGATTTTTCAACCAGATAATTACAGTTTTGGGACCGTGCTTGCTAGGTTGATAAGTAAGACATGGTAATTTCTAGGGTTCCGTACCCAAACCGTAAAACGAGACCCTATTACAAAGACTTCCCTATTCGCCTGTCACAGACGGTTAAACAGTTGAATTGTTTACAGATGATGTATTTTTGTTGCCGCTATAACAACAATTACTGAAAACTAGAGTAAAATAAGTATTTTAGGCTATGTTCCCATAAAACAAACGTGATTTTAACTGTTTTATAGCTAATAGTATCAAATAGTATGCAACCTTCCATGTGCAAGTCCGAGTTGGCCAGATGTTGATATTTAGAATATGCGCGAGCGAAGCGAGCGCGAAATTTTCGCAAAGTCGGGTCGCAACCTGTCTTTATTTATTGTAAAAATGAGCATAGTGCGTGTCTCGCGGGCGGGCGACCCAATTTCTTTTATTTTTTGAAACCCGGTCTACAAATGAAACCTTCCCCGGACGCTCCCCGGACGCCCTCTAAACGAGGACAAATCCGGGAAAACCCGGACGGATGGCAACCCTAAGCATTATGCACTTAGAAATCATATGTTGAAAGTTGGTATAAATTCTTGAATTTCACATCGCGGTTCAAAATATCCCGCCGAATTTACGGTGTATGTCAATGTCAAAATCTAGTCGAGCAGAGAGGTTAAGACAACTAGAACTACAAATAAATTTGAAAAAATTGAACTCATTTCTTGTTCCAAGGTTAATTTCCTCAAATATTGATTCAAGATCAACAACCTGTAGGAAGACGGGAAACTAAGGTACGGAAATACTCATACATTATGTACTCAGGTACTTATAACGCGGATGCAAACTGCACTCCCACATATGGTCCTAAGTATACATTAAGTTGTAGCGGTCGAAACTTACATGGCGTCTGCACACGATTTTTCATTCAAGTTCTCTGTACTGCTTTTATTTTGGTCCTTATGTCCGGAAAATATTAGCCTGCTATTCCTTTTACCCTTAACAATGTACTATATGGTATGGTAAAAGAGTTTGGTATGGGAAAAAGTACGTACATTAATTTTCATTCTACGTTCCTTTTACTTTTGTATGTAGCACATTATTTTACAGCCCCAAAGGTGGCTTACTGAATTCTTCTAAGACCTATCGTATTAATTGAATTCGTTCTGTTTAGTTCGTTCTTAGAATATTTAACTGAATCATATATCTGTTAGATTTTTTGATGAACAAACTCTTTCAGCATTAAGAGCACTGCAGCACAGGGAAAAACCGAGATTTCTTCCTGATGATTTATAGAATGCTTAACAGTGCAGAAGTTTAATAACTCAAGATTATCTATTCCACTAGTTTATATCGTTGGTTTCACTCCGTAATTTTATTGTGGTGATTACAATCAAACGAGGCAAATGCACCGTTCGCCTACTATTTATCCTCAGAGTTTATTAATTATCTGGCAGCACGAATCTACTGCTACTGTCAAAGGCTTTAAATTCAACCAGTAATACTGTAAACAATGAACAAGACTGACTTAGCTGTCGATGTTATCCAAGATTGACAAGAATTGTAAGTATCTCGTTCAATATACAATGTTCGATGCAGACAGATGAAATTCCTTATAAAATACCATAGGACATAGAAGGGATTTTACGCAAAATCTGATCATCGTAAGTTATTCCGCTTCGATCCCTTTTATGGTATTAAGATCATAAAGCGGGATAAAACTGGAAGAAATCGGATCAAGATTTTTTCTAAGAAACTTCGTTGGCGTGGAAAATGTTTTCGTATCGGAGATGTGAGGTAAATAATAAGGCTTTGGTTATAATAAAACCATACACCATAAACACGTACAGGTGTACATTGATGTTACTTTGAGGCCTGGTGACACTAGAAAATGATGCAGTAGCGGCATCACCAAGGACCCGTTGACAGCGTTAATATTTGTGTTTGAAATCCAAACCATATATTGTGCAATTATTGTACCTATTCATCGATACTTCACTTAGGAATGAAACATACCTAGAAATAAGGCATCTATCGGTGTTACGATCAAGTTCCTTGCTGTCATGCTATAAGGGTTCATTAGGGAGGTTGCCATGGCGCTCCTAGCGACCAGATAACAAGGGGTCATAGGTACGATATGCATCGTTTCTGTTCGATTCATACGTTCTGCGCCTTTATTGCGGATCGTATCAGTTGTCTTAAATTGTTTCCCTTAAAATACATTTTTATTTAGTCTATTTTATAGTTTCTTCATAAAATCTATCAGAACAAAAAGCCTGTAACATATCAAACTAAAAATGGTCATACACTTGCATATGCATTTACCCACCAAAACAAATCGTTAAGCTAGATTCAGACAGCATTATTCACACTAAGGTTAATAAAGCCACGCTCACTGACAATCCCTCCAACTTCCATTCCTTTACCGAACATAAATCCCTTCAATTCCACATCACCATTATGGATATTAAAATATGCACGTCCCCCGTCCGGATTCGCAGAGATTCAGCCATGTTTGATTTAGAATGGTGACTTCCGGCTGCATGGGGGCACGAATTAAGGATATTAACTACGCCGGAAGGCTTCTCATTGCCAATCTGAATATAATATCGATAAATTCCGTGATCATTGCCTGTTCGATCTCATTATGGAGAGAGTTGCAGGTTTCAAAATGAGGCTATAAATAACGTCTATTGCAGATAGGAAATTAATAAGGATTGCTTTATTTATATTGTGCTGCTAAAGGTAGGGTTGCTTGCGAAATCACTATTGTGAAAGATTAAAGATTTATTTATGGAACTGCAAGAGATGCTATAAATAATAATAAGAATTTCAGAGAGCAGATGTCGTTTTTCCTGTAAGACAATGATCTAACTAAAGCTAGAATGTTTATAGAAAAAAAAATATTCTTCATAATTACTCTGTATGCCATTTTGCTAATTGCAAGAATGTATATTGATGAAACACAATACGCTAGAACAGGAAATGTACTAAATCGTACCTCTTTAAACATCCCATTTGGTAACTATTACACGTGATTCATGAAACTCGCAGTGCGATAGGAGGACATACATTTAGCAAACTGCTTGTAAGCATACATTAATGACGAGACGTAATGTCGTGTAACAGAGGTCCTAACTCACCTCATGATAACAGCAGTCAGAAGGTTCATTCTGTCTGACCAAATAATGTTATTAATTAATGTTTTTCGGTTTAGTAAACGACCAATGAATCTTCTCACCACAGGCGGAATGGAAGCCATATCAGGAGTAAGTTTTTTATCATTTGAATTTGTGTTCAAGGTTATGATTTTTCAAACTCAATCCTAACAAAATTTGGAAATAATAGGTGCACATATTTGGTTAAGTGACATAATGATGATGATGATGTATTAATAGCCCCTTAAGTTACTATAATTAGGTAACTACCCAGTTAGACCTTAGACTATGTACAAATATATCAATTCCATAAAATAAATGGCTGCTCATGACACAGGAGACGCTCAAATCATCCTTGGACAGGTAAATTATCCTGAAAATATACACCAAGTCAACTCAACTGTTAGTTTCTGAATAGCAAACTATTTCGATTAATTTAGGAAGTATCAGCTATTATAGACAATGTAATGATGCATTTTGTGTATTAAATATCCCACCCGCGTCAGTTTTCTTTACAATACTACGTGGCGGCCTTTCTGTCTTTATCTGCTTCATGTCATCTAGAACATGCTATCAATTACTTAGGTCCGTGATTAGTACAGACACTGCCAGCCATAAAACTCGTGCTTGTCTTATTAATATGCGTACTACAACATCTATTATGATCAGACGTAGTACGCACCTACCCATATTTGTATGAGTTGTAAAAGAAAGTGTGTCTTGAGTCATTGAGGGCGAACATGATGAAGGTAGTAATAGCTAAACGTGCAGGTTAAGAGACTCATAATGTTATTGTTAAACTTATTTTTAAGAAATGTTCTTGGAGTTTTTCAAGGTATCTATTTGTTCTCAGGCCTTGAATGATACATGCCGACATTCAATCCTAGTCAAGCGTGGAAAATCTATTTTTACGACGGTTCAAAGTATGTAGTAATTTATTTAAGAATTTTACAGAATGACCTGCACTCCATTAAAAAGTGATGTTTTTTTTTTAAATACCTAAACAGTAAAATTCACCTGTTGGCTACTACCTAACGAAAGCTTTATTAGAATTTTACGAGTCCAATTAACTCCATATACCTCATGTTATAAAAAATCGTTACACTTAATTAATGAAAATGCACAAACAAAAACTGATAATAAACATATCAAAATGAATCTTAACGATATATAAAGTAACGAACAGCTGTTAAGTGAAGGCAGCTGGTTTAAAAATGATATAAAGTACAAAAATGACCTCGACTCAAAGGCCCCTAATTATGGTTTAGGTGGGTGTACGTGTAAAATGAGCAACGGGACCCGCCCACAAGATGTGTGTTCCGGGTTTAATACTCGAGGATGTAAGACAATAAGACAGAGTTATGTATAAGATGGAATTGTTTGATATAGGTAAGATGACACTGCAAAAATAAACATAAAACTTGCAATAGCGGCAATAAAGGAAACAAAAAGGAGTACCGATATTGCAGCGTCAAAAACGAAAATGTGACCACAACAACTGTAATGATATAATTCAATGGGAATCAAGAACTTCATTGAACAGATACATAAGCGCCGTAGAAAGAAATACAAAACAAAATGCAACGACCAAAACATAGACTCGTTGAGCATTAACGAATGAAAACAAAAATCTCAAAGAAGCCTTGCAACAAAATAAAATTGGCATCAAATAAAGGGGCTTAAAATTCAATATCAATTTTCATATGAACTCTGATTTAATAATGAAAATCACTGCAGCATTCGAAGTGCAATTTCATTATTGGGAAACAGAATATTGGATCTCAACGAGGCGTATTTTGGAATACTCATGGGGTAGCACGACAAACCAAATCAACTTTCCGCTATTGTCCATTGTGATATTTGGTGGATTATTTCGATGGCACAGACATGCTTGAATTAAACCCACTTTGTTGTCTGTGTAATTATGGAGGTTTTGTGATTGTTTTATGATTCCGCGTATTTCGCGTATTCGGACTTTTGTTTTATATTAATGGAGAAGAGAAACAGGAGTTTTCTTCTTTTCTTTTTGAGATTCAGATTCTAACTGTCGTAAGATTTAGGTTCCTCATGACTCAGCGTTTAATTTAAGAATGCTAGAGAATTAAACTAAACAAACATTGGGTCGTCTTGAAAAAAGGTGTAATTGGTTAATTATGTTTTATAAAGGTTACAAAAACCAAATAAGCCTTGTTATAAACCAATACAAAACAAAACAAAAATTAAGTGCTTCTGCAAACACGCTGCAAATTGACTATGCATGATCGTGTTCTTTTTTTAGTGCAAAACGTTTAGCCTCCGGCTTTGGTTCACTTTTGAAACAATATGAAAGGTGCTTCTTAATCATTTTCCGTCCAATCTTGTACCAGGCGGCAACTGTATCTATAGGTATAAAATCAAGTTTGGCCAAAATCGGCACACCTGGCGTTTTTTACCACCTGTCTTGATGTCTACCTGCGTATGCAAATCGGAATCTTTGTATTTAGTTCAGGCAGCCACATCCTGATCATTTGTATCTCCGTTTATGTAGTTATAAGTAGGTGTTTCACATAAGCGGCAATACTCTGAACTGCTTATTAGTATTTTATGTAGCGCAGGTATGTCGGCTCAATCCGTATCGCAATTTCAATCACTATTCGATATTCAATGTGCATAATCCAAACAACGTGGTTAAAGTGTGTGCATTGCAGGGCTGTGTTTATTAAATTCCCCGTAATACGAGGGTGGCCAGACAATTAGGGTTGTCGAGGGAATATAGCTGTCAATCAGTACAGTACTCGAGTGCGGTTATGTGATACTTATGACCGGACGTGGGGAGGCACCTTTATGGGTAGTTACTGTTAATCACCTTAGCAAAGCCCCTTTACTGATTCAGACGGCAAAATTTCAACCACTACTGATTTATCATCAATGTGGGTTAACGGGAAGTTTTGTAACAAATGCGAACGTCTGTTTTAATTAGATAATCACCAAGATATCGGGTGGTTTTCATTAATTTTCGAAATTGGGTTAACTGATGTCATTCTCGTTTAGTTCCAGAATCGAAAGATGTGAGATTGAAATAGAACGGTTTTATCTGTCAATCTATGCGGGCGAGCGCGGGAAAGTTACGCGCCTGGCGTGACATTCTAGTCCCAACGGTCGACGCCGGTCAAATGAGTTGAATACCGACCATGTCACAATGTTGTTTCAGGAGTGTTAATTAATCAAACGTTAATTCTACACAGACATTGATTAATAGACATGTAACTAAAATAATACCATCAAATTCCCGAATGTATGCTAACTCTGAAAAATATTCCAGACAAAATAATGGCAGCTGGTATTCAAATAGAGCAACGAAATGGGTTTCCGATTAAATTTCAGACAACAAAAAACATATACGAAATATAAAGCTTTACAGTAGCGGAGCCGAGGGCGTTCGGTAACCTAATACAGATTGTGAAACTAGGGAGAGCTATTCTGCAATAAACTAGACTTTAAGTTGTGGGTGTTTAGACTGAATGGACTATAGAGTTGGGGCTGATCGGCTTTGCCCCAGGCACTAGCAATGCAATGCTTTTATTGCGAATGCTCCGGTATCTGTTATTTGCCATTCTGCTTTTAGTTTCATCGATTTTTGTGTATTTTTGTTGTGAAGAGATTTTATATCGACGATAGCAGCGCATAGGCATAGGTATAGTAATGACGTTATAGGACATTTTAGTAAATATAATATGTGGGATAGAGGGTGTTGGAGCCGAATTAAACACTGGATTCTGGATATAAACTGTAGTTTTAATTATTCTTTTGAGATCAACGTCTTAGCTCGTCTTGCACACGTCCTTCCGTTCTCTCCGTCCTTGTTCCAGTCCCTTTCATGCTCCAATCTTTTACATTATACTCTTATCTCTTTCACACCTTTATACGTCATCCTTTTCACTCTTACTTTATCATGCTTCACATCTGTCATTCATCATTACACGTTCCATTTCACTCATCTTTCTCTTACGTTCCTACAACTCGGCCATTCTGCTATCTGACTGCCCCCAGTCAGACCTAATCTGAAATACAGGATACACCTTACACACCTTTGACTCTATACAATAAAAACAACTGACACTTAAACCTTTCATACCTAAATTACAACATAACAAAAACTTAAGATTATCTTATCATTACAGGCTTACACTTACTTGTTATTTCAATTACAAACTCTTTACACCACTATAACTCTTTAGCTTTTCAACAACTTTAAATTATACAGATCTACTCTTGAATGATAACAAACATTGAAAGTACACCAACACTGTAGTGACTACACTTGAATATAAAAAAGTAAACTAACTAAATTCTTAATCTTACAGAAGTTAAACGCTTAGTAGGAACTTATTTCTTAATTAAACAGACTTTTCTTCATTGACCTACATGCTTACATCTAATGAAATTTACTAAAGTAAACTACACAGAGTACACACAACAAGTCTTAGAATCACATTGCACATTTACAACTTTTATAAACATGATGTAATTTACACCTTATAATGACATATTAGGTCAAGGTCGATCGTAGAGATACCCTAACCTACACAACAGCTGGAAATCTTACTTAACCTACTACACCTGAAACAAATAAGACTATTTCACCTACTCACCTAGCTCAACGCTATCACTAGACAATGGCCATGGCTTCATATAGTCAGCAGATGAGGATGTCAAACGTGGACCGTCTGTCATATGATCTATCTTCTCCAGATCATAACGATCATTTCTTTTGACCTTCGTCACTCGGTATGGACCCAAATATTTAGGCTTGAGCTTCAGACAAGGCCCAAATTGCGTCCTCCTTATAGCTACAATATCTCCTACGGCATATTTTGTACTTTCCTTCCTTTTTCTATTATAAGTCCTACAATTTTCGTCTTGTACTCTTTGTATTTGTTCTTTCGCCTTAAACTTTAAGTTTTCTCTTTCTTCTATAAAATTATTTCTTTGTTCATCCTGGATTAATTCATAAATCTGTAAATCTTCCTTAGTCTTCATCTTCGTACCAATCATTAGCTCAAATGGAGTGGTATCGATGCTTCTCTGATATGTGCTATTCAGCGCTCT
>NWSH02000535.1:5969624-5982840 GCA_002382865.2 Heliothis virescens
GTCCTGTAATAGTATCATCGACATAGAAAAGCGTATGAAATTTGAAGAGTTCTCTCGATTTCTGCAGGATCCCATCATCAGATCCTGACCTGGTGACAATGGGACCCAACTGCGAGTATATTCTTTCATATAAAGAAAGAATTTTCCAAATCGGTCCAGGCGTCTTCGAGAAATCGAGTAACAAAGACAAAAAAAAAANTTAATACCCATACCCACCCACAGTGACAATCGGTCCTGTAATAGTATCATCGACATAGAAAAGCGTATGAAATTTGAAGAGTTCTCTCGATTTCTGCAGGATCCCATCATCAGATCCTGACCTGGTGACAATGGGACCCAACTGCGAGTATATTCTTTCATATAAAGAAAGAATTTTCCAAATCGGTCCAGGCGTCTTCGAGAAATCGAGTAACAAAGACAAAAAAAAAAACATAAAAAAAATAAAAATAAAAAAAAAACGGTCGACTTGAGAACCTCCTCCTTTTTTTTGAAGTCGGTTGAAAAGAGCAATGAATGGAGTGCGACTCGAAAATGTATCATAGAGGCGTTGAGGCTCGTTAAAGCCATGGAGTGGTCCATGTGAGTTGTTTTATTGTGCAAATCAGCAGCTTCAATTAGCATAACAAACGGGCGATGTACGCACGGGCAGTTTCACTGGTCGGCGCCGTGTGGTGCAGTCGGTACGGTGTAGTAGGGGTTGCTTGGTATCGGCAACACGTCCAAACGGGATGGTCGGAACAGTCGTGCTCGCCAGACCGTGCCTTTCGGCTGCATCGACTTTCCAACACATACATCGAATTTGAGCTCCAAACTTACATGTATGGAATTGACATAATGGAAGGCTTACGCTTTAAAAGTTAATGCAGAGGTTTCATGTAATTTAAAGCACATTGTTTACGAGTAGTTTTTTTAACTTAATGCCCTAGAATAATAAGTTAGATTCAGAGCACCAAAATATCTAAGCTCTGAAACGCACGAGAAAATACAACATGTAAAATTGATCATCAAACAAAATAATTAACTTTCTTGGCATCAACCGACCTCAACCGAGGCCACCGCATTAAATAATTACCAGGGAAATCGGTCTAGAATTCCATTATGTGAGTGACATCCCAAGAGATGCGGCATCCGTTGCAACCAGGGGACGTACGCACCAAGTTATTGTAATGAGAACGACAAGGGATATTTATGCCCCGCCACGCGTCCCGAATACGCAATGAGTCCAAGATACTCGAATATTCAATATAAGGGACCGAGTCTCGAATTGGGATATTTGCAACATCATTTACTACGCAAACATGCTGACAGGTGTTGATTTTGGATCCTTGGATATTTCTATTGACAGAGGTTTTGCGTTTGAGAATATGTAAGTAAATTGATGTAAATACGGTGATTTCAGATTTGTGGGTTTCAAATATTTATGTTTCGTCCTTTCAATGTACCTATTTGTTATTGTGTAAACTTTATTTTTAAATTACTTAAGCTAAGCCAGTTTATGCTTAAAACGTCAAGGCAAAATGTGTGAGAATGAATCTTCAGGATCTAATATTGTGTCTACAAAAATGCCTAATAGCTTTGGGAGCTGTGAAAAGGGTCTTTCAAATCCTTTCACAATAGTGTGAGATGACCTGTCTCAACGGGAGAAAATTATTTTTCCCTCGGCTTTTGTCCTCAAGCAAGAACATGGCGTCCGAAAAATAATATTCGAGCCCATTGTAGGCTTTCTCTCAAAGTATTTAAAGTTTTTGTCATAGAAGAAAATATTTTCGTTATTGAAGTTTATTTTTGCTTTCACCAAACTGGATGTAAAATAATATTGGTTCTGAAGCGTGACTATTTTCGCTTTCTTTTGAGGTGTATCCATGTGTAAAGTTTTATTTTTATTTCTACGAGTTTTACTTACAGCTGTCAGTTATTATTACAGTAAAAACCACTGGTTCAGTAAACATAGATTGGTTAGGTTGTCATTTATTACTAAACCAGTATTATTAAGTTATGGAGCATTATAATTTTGCGGCATATCCATATTTTACTTTTATTGATCGTAAAATATTTGTTTGAATCTTACTTTTACTATGCACGTTCACGTAGGTACGTCATTTACACGGGGTGGGACATAAAAAATAAACGTTTCGTAAATCCAATTTGTCTGAATTACTTTTACTAAAGATAAATTTGCCTTAAGATCTTTATCGAGCAGTCGGCATAAAAACCCAATTAAATTGCATTGTCAACGAAATTAATAATTAAAGCCGAGTTGCAACAGTTTGAGATTTACGTAATGGGTCCGTAATGTGTATTTTATGGAATCAATAAAGTGAATAAATGTCCTAGTGTGGTAGTGACGTAACTTAGTGCAGCGTCTTGCACGAGTGATTTCGTTTTATGGTTTGTCCACAGGCAATAACTTTATAGATACAAGCAGAGCCGAAGATTTTTTCGATAGGTAATTTTATTTTTATCAGCCGGTTTAAAAAAGAAAATGCTTTTGAGAATTAATTGTAATTTGAGCTTAGTGATTTCTGAGGAGCACTCACGTTTATAGTGACTGGGAAAAGCAGATACGGCTTTTGAATTAAATATCAATCATTCGTTAACAAGCACGTTGATAATGTAGAACCATTACCTATATCTACGAAATTATCACTTCAGAATGTAAATTCACGTGAAAGTCCTCTCTACTTACTTAACCGACTCGCAAGCTGCAATCTAATGCACACTATCAGGTAGCCCTTCCGAGCAATTACATGCACATTATTTGCATATTAAATACTCCACTAAAAGCACCAGTGACGTCACTATCATGCTCAATGCAACCGCTTTAATTATTTCGCTTTCACTGTTGATTGACGCTCAATCAACTTAGGATAAAACGGTTTCGGTAGATTTACCATGGATGAGTATCGGATGGGTGGCCACTGTTTTACAATCATGAGTGTTATGAATAAATATGGTAGTCTATGGAAGCTGTTTAACCACTACATAATTAAAATAAACTTTACATGTCTCAATCTGTAAAATAGTAAGGCTGAGAAAAAATATCATATGAAAAAATATTTTTCGTTTAGGTATCTACCTACTCTTTGCCGATGGTAAAAAAAATTAAATATCTAGCAATTTGCAAAAATGGCTGACTGTTGATTTAGGAAATCCTGACATATCCTGAATCCGAGTCATCAGTCCTCAAAAAAGACAAAAGGACATAATTAACATACTAAATACCATAAAGACCAACACATGACTGCATAGTCGTTTTGCTTTCACTGTCGATCGCCGCTCCATCACTTCAGTTGTCAATTTCCAAGCGAAGCTCAGACGGCCATCAGTCATGCGGCGGCTGCACGGCAGTTACGAAATGACGCATGCAACCATCTATCTGAAGTGGTAATCAATATGCGCCAATCTGTGGTAACGTGTTGTTCAATTGATGTGCCTCAGCTGGTATTTATTTGTAGCCGGCAACAGTTTATTTATGAGAACAAAGACGTTGTCTCTTGATGAAAGCCTTTTGTTGTGGTCATACTTTAAAATAATAGCAAAACAAACTCTGTCTTCAACGACGATAATATGTTGATTGTTAAGAATTGCTACAAGCTATAAAACCGACAATATAAAATACCAACAATATTTACTGACACAAACATGAAGCTACAAACGTTAGCAACGATAAAAATTAACCTGCAATGTCGCAATTACCCGTCATTATAACACAAAACTAGATCTAGAACACCATACCATAATTGGAAAAGTTCACAAAGGTAGTCATTAACCGTACAGTACATGTGGCCGAGGAAGGCGGAGAAACGGTATCCGAATGAATCCGACTTAGTTTTTTCAATTTGTTAAGGGAGATTTAGTACGGGTTACAAACACTGATCCACGAGTGAAAGTCGTGGTGTACGTAATTGGACTAAATTACCGTCTTCGAGGGACCCTCAGAATGATTGCGGGCCCAACAGACACTTTTTCTATTAGAATCGAGCTTCTTTAAACGTTCTACGGAGTAATTTTGGTCTCCTTTACGCTTGAGGCTTGAGTAACCGGATTAACGTTAATAGAAGCTCAAATAAAAAGAAATGTAATGATAAAGTCATAGTTTTACGGTGTGTTGAGAGTCATGCAGTAAAAATGACGATAAAAAAGCAATCAGAAAAAACAGACCGCTACTGTTTCGACTGCTCTACCTGATAAACCATGTCATTGAATTAGCATTGAATGAATCAAACTATCTAATCTAGGTTTATAATTAAGTAAGAGAGTAGAACAAATGAAAAAACAAGACCCCGAACTTCAGTACGACATAATAATATTATTTTAAAATAATAAGAAGACTATTATCCAACGTCTGCAGGGAGCTTTTGCTTGGACAAAAGACGTTATTATTGTAGAAGTTGCTTCAATAGTTTTTATCTCAGGAACTTGCACAAGTAAACATTCACAATTAGAAGCCAGAGAAGCTGGTTTTCTTTCTGCCAGTGCGCAAAAAGTAGAAGCGCTTTGCTAGATTAAAAGTCTTTGTCTCATAAATCTAAAGGATAAAGGACCATCTCTTATTCAACTACAAAATTGCGTAACAACGGCAATCGTGATGAAAATTAAAATACGTAAATGGAATCAGAATTAATGCGCGCTCAAGTATGCATGTCGTATTTAATTGTGCGTTCCAAGTTTAGCATGAAAATCAAGAGAATTACTGAGAAACATTCAACGCAACCTTGACTGCTTATGCAAATTACGTACAAAGAATAAACGAAGTCGAGTCACATGAACAAACCATAACAAGTACTTCGGAGGAAAGTAAAAGTTAATTACATGGTCTAAAAGTACAATACTCAGTAAATAATTGCTGCTTAAAATCCCACACAAGACACGTAAGATAATCCATACAAATATTTAACTCATGTGGGTACAGATAGCAGCATATCAAAGTTTAAATCAGTATATGTTAGTAACATCGTTGACCCTGCTTGGCCTACTAACAAAGAAAACAATCAAAAGAAAGAAAACAAAAGCAGAAGTAAAAGTGCTGATGCAAACCACCAAACGCATAGCAAAGAAAACGACAACCAATATTGGTTCCAACCAAATGCGTGTGTTAATTGGCGGGGCCGAAGTAAACACTGGTCATAAATTGCCGTTGAAGGCAGAGCCGCTAAATAGCGTAGTTGATACCATCGCTAGTGACGAGGAATCATGGCACGATAAACCCCTAATAAAAATACGAAGTACTGGCCAGATTATTGGACGCCTTATCAAGTGACTTAGGCCGCCCCAAATTGAGTGAGCGAAAATTATGGATGAACTTTCTACTAGCAAGAAATAAAAGATAATGAAGATCCCGATTAGATAAATGTGGTGAACATTTGGATAAGTATCGTACTAATGTCTGTAAACGTTTATGATAGTGATGATGAGAGATAATGGGCAATGATAATAATGATAACTTAGATTGTAAAGAAGGTCGTATTGAAATAGTAAAAAGTTAATTTTGAGCAATTATTTAGTTTTGGCGTTTCAAGAAAACAAAGACCACTAATTACATAAAGAACGATGTTACACAAAATGAATCAAGTTTCGATCATCCCTTTGTGCAAACGTAACCTAATCTTTATTAGATTCTCAAACCAATGTTTGTTAAACGTTTTGAGCTAATAAAAGTAATATTAAGGGAACGAAGCTACGTACGGGAGGAAATGAAAGCGACGAGAGAATGAAATTGGAAAACTTGTTACAGAATTACTCGAGATGAAAAAGGAGAAAATAAAGCTCTAGTAAAAGTTAGTGAAACACGGCACGCTTGAATGTTTTTATTTACCTGGGGGATCGTGTTTGATCTGCAAGTACGTTATTTTCATACAACTGATTTTTTGTATGTTTACCCATATTTGCCTTGAAAAGTTGGGAAAAGAGCTGATTGCATTAGTTATACAAAAGTTACTGCTTTTACTTTTTTCCATGATATATCTTTAATGTTCCAGCATGGACTGGATGAGTATAATTGAACACGTGTCAAATAGACAATAGAGGGTGCGAGAAACTGCGACCCTGCGTGTTCATGTGACGCACGCTTAAACAAAACAACTCACCTTTTATTCCAGTTTCCGATCTCCGCGTAACGTCGGCCGTTGGAGCTTCCGCACCTCCTCACTTCATTTCCTTTGAACGTCTGAACAGAGTTCCCGTTAGGTGTTAATATTCCGTTCGTAGTATTATTGTTCCGTTCCCGGTTCCTCGGGAACGTTCCAGTTCCTGAACGAAAAGTTCCCAACTGTGGAGTTTGTTCCACGTCGGGCGTGAACTGCTGGAGCGGAAGAGTCACGTTTCCACTCCAACTCTTGCGATTGACGGCGAAAGTTTTGAACGTTCCATTAGCGTTCGGTGATGGTGCCACCCCACAAAAACTGCTTCGGTTATGACTGTTCTTTATAAACGCACTGTTCTGCAGCGTCACTTGAGGTTTGATCGGCACCAGTGGTGACGCCTGGTCAATGGACATCGTACTTTAATAAATGTAGGTGCAACCTACGTTTGATCTATCTACATTTTTGTCTGTAAAGGAAAGAAATATCTACATTAGGGGTGTATAATAAAGCGTTAGTCACTACACCACCAACAGAGTTGCTTGTAAGCGTGCTGAATTTAGGACAGCCATTGCACGGCAATCAATATCGAACCATTGAGGCTTTGTCAACGAGCTGGTTGCTAAGTGACATGCCAGCTAAGACATAATGAAGAGGACATCGAACAATAGGGTTCAATTTAGGTTAATGGGTATTTGAGTTCCGCAATGTTCTACATTAAACTGCATAGTATGACATAGTAGAACAAGACCTTTTTTACCATTTTGTAATAAACAAAGCAATTATAGTTTCAAAGAATTCTAAGCTAATTGTAGTTTTTATGACAATTTAAACTCCATCAAATTAGACTACGGACAAAGTAGAAATTCAAGCGAAGGACGTTATTTGGTAATAACTGCCGGACATAGCTATTACGCATTGTTGCAGACTAGCGACAAAAACGCTGGCGAATTGTTTTTTCGCCTCCGGCTCCCTAGACTAAACCATTTGCTAAACCACACCGACAAAAACATTGGGTGATTCATAAGAAACAATTTCCAAACTTGAAGTATTTGTCCAATATAATGAAGATTTCACCATCTGATATTTTAAGGTTAAAAATAAATTCATCGATGTAAAAACACTGGTATTCGTTGGTTTTATTCAGCGTTCGTTTCTGACAAATGGCAAATAGAGTGGTTCCCATCAATTGTCCTGCATACGCCCGTCTGCATAGCAACAATTGACCTTGTATATCGTTGTATGCAACGAATAGGCGCGTCCCGTTGTCCATTGTACTCAATGTACTCGTTTATTCACATTAAAAGTGGAAACTCTCCATTAGTTTTACTACCTTGACCCACTTGACCGTCTACATCATGGTACTTTTTAACACCATCATTTACGATGAATGCAATACACTAGAGTATCATTTGCCTGTAAATGTAGGGTGTGAAGTTGGTTATTTGTTTTTTTATTTTTCAAAATTTTGTTTGCAGTTATTGATTTTCATGTATGTATGGTTGCATTCTAAATGCTCCTCTTACGCAACGTGCGATGAGAACTGGTTATACTTTTGTTTCATATCATTTGTTATGACTTGACTGTTTCAAAAGTTTCAGTGTGTCGTAACTCTTAACTGAGTTTAAGCAGTTAAAGTCATTCGAGTCGTATCCTTATTCAATCTGAAAAATATTAACACGAGCAGTTATCTGACAAGTGTAATTTATCTGACACCCGGTGGATATCAACTAGTTGCTATAAAAAGGAGTTGTTTTCAAAAAAGGATATCAATTTGCTTCGTAAATAAATGTCACGTCAATCGTCGGATATATTTGACCCAGTAAGGTGCGGACACTGGTAATTTGCGACGGTCGTTCGTCGCCATCTCCGTTCAGTTATATAATCATTGCGTAAGGCAACCGGTGAGTCGGTCGACTAGCCACCTCGGATTCGCGCCGCCTCCGCTTCGGCCTAATTGATCGGTGAACAGCGTTATCTGAAGACCATCTATAAAGCTTGAGCACTAAATTACAGTGATAGCTTGCTTCAGATCTACTTTCTTGCAACTCCTTTTAAATATATAGCCGCCAGTTTAATTTATGTAATGGAAATCGCGAACTCTATTTACGACGGTCTTGTTCTTGAATGTGCTGTCTCATAAAATGCAATTAAATTACTTTGCCAAAAGTTCTCTCTATCAGTCTTAAATTTTATTTCTTCAATCTTGCCTTCAAAGGGCATGGCTATTTTACGTAAGACTTGAAACTGGAGAAGCTTTTATGAGTAGCAACAAGTGTAAACAAAAGGCAATTAAAAATAGCAGGCAACACTGATTTTATCGCCCATCGCTTCCATCTTACGCAATGTAAACATTAGCAGTATCTATTTCTTGTAGATATTGTAATGGTCATGAGTGATTGAATGGAGCGGGAAGTTTCTGATGCTTATTACTTTTTTTATAATTCCTTTGAAAGCATGCAAACGTTATTCAACTGTTACCATTATTATGCGTTACTTTTGTAACAGCTATTACGACTCGCTCATCGTTCGAGTGTTCATGTGAAAGACGTGAAGTAAGATTCTTATGAATAGTTACATCACTAGAAGATGAATATTTGTGTTCGATAGCTCTTAAAATACCTTGTATTTTAGTTCAGTTGTAGATCGGACAATATTTTTCATACAAAAATAAGCTCTGATTCATACTAACTTAATTGACGAATAACTTTTTACCCGACTAGTTACTCTAAGTTAACTACTTTAGCTTTTTAGTCACGTTAGTTTTTTGTTTGGCTGATCATCGGTAAATAAAACAATAGATGTAATTATTACATTTGGATGTTTAAAAAGGCAGACAATGCTATTGTATAATTTGGCTATTGTAAACTATGAGAATCATACACAAATTAAAAGCTTTTGTTTTCGTTCCGCCTTCAATGAAATAACAATTGAACCACGAGGGATTTTGATAACATAAGCTCATACAGGTAGTTTATTTAGGACACCTGCCTTAGAATCTTATTAAAACATCAATTAATTTTGCGAATTTCTGTTCAAAAGAACTTTTAATCCTTATGTAATATTATTATGTAGTTGTATATTTTTGCTACATCCATTTTAATTTATTTGAAAGGCAAATAAAATATAATTAATTATACACCTTGTTGCGTTATTTAAAATTTATTTAAGACATAAATAATAATTTACAAAAAACTGATAAATAATTGTAGATGTTCATGTTTTATATAACGTAAAGTTAAAGATCCAGTGTGTGTGAACTTTCGATGAGTTTTCGAAAACCAAAAAGATTTAATTTCTCTACAACGAAAGCAAAAAGCTTTTGAATACTAATAAGGGTATACACCATTTAATTTCCTTACGCTTTTATGAATAAAGTATATAATTATGTAATAAGTGAATAATTGTGGGTAGATATTTTTTCACTTACATTTAACTTTGCCGAAACCTGATACCGGGAACAACTTCTACAAAAAATGCTTGCATCCATTACGTTGTGCATTGTTAATGTAACCTTTTCTATATGCACATGATTTTATTGTTCTTAGATCTTGGTGAGATAAATCTATGATATGAGTGTCAATTCAGGGTTATATTTAAATTGCATTTCATATCGCGCTTGGATTGGATTATCATATCATCAAAGGTATAATTTTTATTGTGCAATGGAAATGTGTAGCAAAAACACTACTAATAAGATACATAGATATATGCCTACTTAAATCCTGGTTTTTTAAAAATCATATCCTACTTATGGAAAATTTGGATCAAGTCTTTCATTTGCAATATATTTTGGCATAACTTCACGTGCATACCACAAAATTGCATTTTAAAATGGCGAACTTTTTCTTATATTATATTTTAGGTATATATGCAAACTTAAATTACTAAATTAAAATTAATAAAATATAAATAAACAAATTAAATTAAAATTATGTACCAAAAAACTCATCAGCGGGAATCGTTTTCTTATATTATGTACAAAGTGCCTTTAATAACCCCAAAGAAATTAAACTTGCATGTAACACAATACTTGACCAATTAGAAAATGCGTGTAAAAACTAAAAACCGATCGGATATCGGAAGGTGCAAGGCAGGTGCAACAATGAACTTTTACCGGTTAACGACATTGAACATACAATGACATTTATTAGAGATGAAAATTGTCGGTAAAGGTGTATGAACTCATTTTCACCCTTCATCCTATTATGATAGGTCACACCTATTAAAGTAAGTTATTCCACGTAAAACAACTAACGGACTTTTCTAGGAATAGGCGAAGTGAAATTGTTACTTCTAATAGTTTGACATGATATAAATAGCTGACGAATGGATCTCTTAACTGAAGGCATATTTAAACCTAGTTCTAAATCATTCTTTAAGAAAAAAATAGCAAGCGATTTGATGGCATACAAACAGGAATAGTTATAGAAACCCCTTTTTAGACAAAACCGTATTTTACCTAAGCCAAGAGAATGATGCTGATGGAAATTATTCGCACCATATATTTTGGTAACATGAAACATAAAAGTTATAGGATATACAAGTAACGCTAAACCATGAAATAAGCATGTCATATGGCAAACGGTTAACTTGTCAAGAGAAATGATTCAGCCGAGCCACGGAATGCGGCAGCGAGGAATATAGATCATAAACAAACGCACGTGTGTCCGTATCTATAGGTTGCAGCTCAATAAATTGATAACGACTACTTGGCTCCGTTTCAACGCTTTTATTGGATATATTATACTCATTAATAATTTGGTAATTGATTGGTACATTAGCTGAAGCTGTTACGCACACTCGTGGCTGAAATATATCTGCTCGTAATTCTTCTGATAATGTTTCGTAATATGCCGAAGTGACAGTAATTGAAGTAGACCTACAAACGAGCCCCAAAAATATGACTGTTTACCTTAAGAAGCCAAAATGACTACACTTGTTCTAAATGTATTTACAATAATTTCTTTGCAAGGTGAACCAGACTCTACAAATACAATACAGTAGCCTTCGAACCCAAATATAGCGATAAAGTAATTATTAATCTTACCATATAAGATTTAATGCCATTAAAAACATCCTGTAAAAAACACAAGTCTCGCAGCTCGGTCTCTCTACCCTAAAAAGTTGTGAGATCCATATAATACCAAGTCGGTTAATCTATTTAGTCTCTACTTAAAGGACCTTCTGTCTTTATTTATAACATACGTTTAACGAATAGATCGGCTTGGCCATCGCATGATTTGGTACACAGCACGACGGGCCAGCAACCTAATTCCTTCAGACCAGAGTCCTTCCGAATATGATGATTGAGGTGAGTGTCTCAAAGAAGTTAATGTTCCTGAAACTTCAATGGCGAACCAGAGTACCAATTAATGAGATGGTTTCGAGAATTTCAATCGCGTGAGGCGCGACAGACAGAAGAATCTAATATAATTATAATATTCACTGTGTTTTCATGCGATGGCCAAGTCGTTCTATTTGTTAAACGTATGTTATAACTAAAGACAGAAGGTCCTTTAAGTAGAGACTAAATAGATTAACCGACTTGGTATTATATGGATCTCACAACTTTTTAGGGTAGAGAGACCGAGCTGCGAGACTTGTGTTTTTTACAGGATGTTTTTAATGGCATTAAATCTTATATGGTAAGATTAATAATTACTTTATCGCTATATTTGGGTTCGAAGGCTACTGTATTGTATTTGTAGAGTCTGGTTCACCTTGCAAAGAAATTATTGTAAATACATTTAGAACAAGTGTAGTCATTTTGGCTTCTTAAGGTAAACAGTCATATTTTTGGGGCTCGTTTGTAGGTCTACTTCAATTACTGTCACTTCGGCATATTACGAAACATTATCAGAAGAATTACGAGCAGATATATTTCAGCCACGAGTGTGCGTAACAGCTTCAGCTAATGTACCAATCAATTACCAAATTATTAATGAGTATAATATATCCAATAAAAGCGTTGAAACGGAGCCAAGTAGTCGTTATCAATTTATTGAGCTGCAACCTATAGATACGGACACACGTGCGTTTGTTTATGATCTATATTCCTCGCTGCCGCATTCCGTGGCTCGGCTGAATCATTTCTCTTGACAAGTTAACCGTTTGCCATATGACATGCTTATTTCATGGTTTAGCGTTACTTGTATATCCTATAACTTTTATGTTTCATGTTACCAAAATATATGGTGCGAATAATTTCCATCAGCATCATTCTCTTGGCTTAGGTAAAATACGGTTTTGTCTAAAAAGGGGTTTCTATAACTATTCCTGTTTGTATGCCATCAAATCGCTTGCTATTTTTTTCTTAAAGAATGATTTAGAACTAGGTTTAAATATGCCTTCAGTTAAGAGATCCATTCGTCAGCTATTTATATCATGTCAAACTATTAGAAGTAACAATTTCACTTCGCCTATTCCTAGAAAAGTCCGTTAGTTGTTTTACGTGGAATAACTTACTTTAATAGGTGTGACCTATCATAATAGGATGAAGGGTGAAAATGAGTTCATACACCTTTACCGACAATTTTCATCTCTAATAAATGTCATTGTATGTTCAATGTCGTTAACCGGTAAAAGTTCATTGTTGCACCTGCCTTGCACCTTCCGATATCCGATCGGTTTTTAGTTTTTACACGCATTTTCTAATTGGTCAAGTATTGTGTTACATGCAAGTTTAATTTCTTTGGGGTTATTAAAGGCACTTTGTACATAATATAAGAAAACGATTCCCGCTGATGAGTTTTTTGGTACATAATTTTAATTTAATTTGTTTATTTATATTTTATTAATTTTAATTTAGTAATTTAAGTTTGCATATATACCTAAAATATAATATAAGAAAAAGTTCGCCATTTTAAAATGCAATTTTGTGGTATGCACGTGAAGTTATGCCAAAATATATTGCAAATGAAAGACTTGATCCAAATTTTCCATAAGTAGGATATGATTTTTAAAAAACCAGGATTTAAGTAGGCATATATCTATGTATCTTATTAGTAGTGTTTTTGCTACACATTTCCATTGCACAATAAAAATTATACCTTTGATGATATGATAATCCAATCCAAGCGCGATATGAAATGCAATTTAAATATAACCCTGAATTGACACTCATATCATAGATT
>NWSH02000535.1:5985081-6005343 GCA_002382865.2 Heliothis virescens
TTCAAAATATTTAAGTTTTCCCATAATAAGGACACTAAACTCTATATGTATTCTAAATTTGAAGCTTCTATGTCTGCTAGAAGTGCCTTGGACTTTTGATGATCGGTGAGTCAGTGAGTGACAAAATTCAGAAACTTTAACAAGTTGTCATTCTTAAACTACTGGATCAAATTGTCTGAAATTATAAATACACCGTATTTATACAATGCCTAATTAGCTACTAAAAATTCAGGCTTCTGGTTTTATCCACAACGAAATTATAGTGGGTCGAAAATAGCCTGAATTGCTTCGAGAAAAGGATGGTACGGCCGTGCCGCTTTTTCTGCTTGACTTGGCGGGGGCACTGCCGTGCCCCCTGATCGAATATGCAAACTTGGTGCTTAAGAATTACTAGCCTAAGAAGTTAAAACACAAACTAATTACAGTATACCTTGCTAAAAGGACCTTGCAATTTAATCGTAGGAAGCTAGTGGCGTTTGTAGGCGTTTTGCAAACTCAGGCTGTTATCCAATTGGATGTGTGCATCTCGCCTTTGCAGTGATTGAAACGAATTAGGTTACAGTCCAACAACCTGTCATATAACTACATGTAACCTTGGCCTAGACATGCTCTAGAGATAGCCAGACCTTATACGAGTGTACGTGACATAGCTCGCAAGTCTCTATCAATGAGTCGTGTTACTTAACTGGGTGTCACGTGCTTATATAGAAAACTATTTCAATGTGTAGAAAACTGGTAGTTCTAATAAATTTTAAAATACAAGATTTTGCTTTATTAGAAGCAATTTGTAAATATTGACGATGCTGCAAAACCAGAGGATGGTAATTAAATTCTAATATACAAAGCCTAAACAAACCCTGCTACATAATTTATAGAGGATAAACAGCTCAAAAAACAGATCAACATTTAGCGAAGTGCCCCACAGAGAAGGGTCTACACGTGACAACTATTCCAAGTGTTGAACAAAAAACAACACTTTATCTAAGTGAAGGGTTTCAGAATGTGTGGGGATCATAACAGCCCGATCTGTATTCAGACCACGCTCTGCTCAGGAAGGCAAAAGCCGCAATGTGTCTTGAGACTTCCGACTCTTGTTCAATATTTCTATTATTGATACTGGATCAGCCCTAAACGTTGTATATTGGAAACCAAAGACGGATAACATGCGAGACTTAAAGAATTTTCTCCCATTTATATTCTCAGCGCCAAGGCAGACCTATCAGTTACCAGTAGATACCAAATGAGTAAAGTTACATGAACAATTTGTCGCACTTTTTTCCTCGAGCTGTGATTAATCTTTCGAGTGATCGCTTCGCAGTGTTTGCTGAGTGGTATCGATTTAAATGGAATACAAGTACTTGGAAATCCAAATTACGCACTCGAAGCTTGAACGCAAGAGCGAATTCTGCGCAAAAACTTCATGGTCTCTTTTTTTCTTCGGATATCGTTATCAGAGATCTACATATTTTTTGCTTGAGTTTTAGCTCCGTTGTTGTATGAGTATCATCTTACTCGCTGTGGCTTGTGGAACAAACACGTGTTTATCGGTTATAAAATCATATTTAAAACTAGAAGCAACAGTCCTATCTTTAACGCTGTTATTTTTTAGATTCAAATAACTGATACAGATATATAATTGTTTGGTGAGTACCTATAGGTAGTAACCGAGCAATTATTTGTTAAAAAACTACTTGAAAAACTAAATTCATATTTGACAACGTCACAATAACATACAGTTATGTTCACGTGTGCCAACGAAATCGTAATTAATATTGCTAAAGCTTCTAGAACAGGATACGCACAGGTCGTCTTAACTGTGTAAGGTCGTTGCGATGCACCTCAGGTCGGTCAAACAAACACAACGAGTTGACACAAGCAAACGATGCGGGCATGTCACGGGTACCTTGATGAAGATGACATGAATACTGATGTAGAAGCGAATCTTGCCACACGTGGGGATCTCACAGATTTGCATAAGATGTTTGAAGGAAATCGTTAATCAAAGAACGAGCAGGAAACTGATATATACGACTATTAACGTTCTCCGTCTATTTGCTAAACCGCAACAGGAAATATAGAATTGAAGTATATGTACGCTTTCGGTTAATGAACTTAAGTTTGCCAATTTCTTACAAGATTATCCATGAGAATATCGCCCGATTTTAATTAATGGCGTTAAGAAATCAAACTTTATTGTAATCTTGTGGATTGGCATTTATGATAGATGTTAAAACTTCGTAGAATGAAAGTAAGAATTGCAGCAAATATGAAAGATTTCACGAGATCGCGATATAATTATTTGAAACGATAAATAGATTAATTCTACTAAACAAGCGAATCATAGAAACTCTCGCTGAAATTATGGAATACAAGTTTTATGGCAAATTGCTACAAACCATTTTATCATGCAAGTCTCGTGGAAAGTGTAATTTGGATTCATCAGTGAGCCAACTTCATCACATAATATCTACAAAATTGAAAACCAAATCAACTGATCTGATCGGGTCAAAATATTCAATAATAAGTTTCACCCATAGCTAATAAGAGATCATGTAATCGAAGCATATTAATTTGCAAACGAAATTGAAAGGTGTTATAAGAAAAGCGACTGTAGACTGTTACGTGATAAACAAACAACGATGATTTACAAAATATTAATCAAAGGACCGTCGAAAATTCAATCAATGAAGTGCGAAGCTCTTGTTCCTCTTCACTTAAATCATCTCTAAATAGAGCGGTCATTAATCAATGTACAAAAAACGTTGACGCGGAAGGAGTTTAAAAAAGAAGGATGGCGCAAAAAATCTTTTATTATCCGTTAAAGGCACGAGCACGCCCTACTATCAATATTCATTGTCCTTGCGAGACTGAAAAGGTTTTTTGTTGTGCTTAGAGACAAAAAGTACTTTTAAATAATAATGCATCCTTGGATACTGTTAAAAGTTTGCAAGGGACAAATAAGGTACTACAGTAGAAACTCGATTTACCGGACTAATTGTTGTCGTTAGGCATTCGGATAATCGAAAATCCGGATAATCGAATGTATGAAGAATAGAGAGTTTTGTGCATACATAACAACACAAAACAACAAATAAATATCAACGAAAATCAATGTTTATTTAGGAATAATTAAGAGATACATTTTCTTAGATTCGCGATCACAAAATAAAATATTTAGGTACGTACATATGAACATACGTATAATTTGTTAAAAATAATAAGTTTAATTTGGTTTAAAATATTTGGTAATTGTCATTTGACGTAAGCCACTTTTTCTCTTGATTGCTGCTATATCACGAAATCGTTTCAGCTGTAATAAACTCACAGTACCTATTACACTCTGTTTGTTTTTCAAATCACTTGAGAGCTGTCTCTAGGAGCTCGGGCGGGGATTCTCGCCCGCGCTCCGTGCATTCTGGCATTAGCAAGTTCCGAGACGTTGATGCTTGCCCAAATTCGACTTGTAGGTACATATTTTGAATATAGCCGGGCAGTCCGGATAATCGCGAATCCGTATAACTGAGGGCCGGATAATCGAGTTTCTACTGTAATATCGAATGGATCAGACAGCATGAAACAATATCAATGTGTGACACAGCGTGAAACCGATTGATTCCTCCGTAGGGGTGGCCCCCGTGCTACTAATAGTAGGTACTGGCAGATATTTGGTAAAAAATCTTTCAGTCGAAGCCCTCTTGTAAGTGGGTCACTAAGCAGGGAACATGACGAATCGCTTCCATCGCTCTTTAACGTTGCTGCAAGTGGGGGAGAGGAGATAAGACTTTACACTTAGCCACTCTCGCATTTAAGAATTTTTGATAAATGCACTTTAAAAGTTTATAAACGAGGAAAAGTGCAAAGAGTTTTATCAGACGCAATAAAACTTCGAATAAGACGCAAAAGGAGAGACGATAAACTTGAAAAAGAAGTGAACTAAATTAATATTAAAGAGATCCATAGAAGGCTGAATACATTAAGCAGCAGACATTCTAAGAATTTTAGGCATATGGCATATGGAGACCGGAGCCTATGAAGTCGGACCGCTACTTGCAATATAAGGAGCTGCACAGAACAATGGGCTCCGTTGTGTTTTCCGGAACGACCTGAGTATACATTAGCGAATGTTCTACCACATACAAAGGGGTAATTAAAAAGCTATGAAGAACAGTAGTGACCGGACAAGAACCCCAATTAGTGTTACCATAAAATGTTTGGAATTCAAGTCTTTCAAACGGACATATTGCCAACGCGAGATCTGTTAGTCGTAGGAAAGATGTTTTGTGAAGACAGATATTTAGATAAATATTATATAATTGCGTATTCCAGTGGAGAGGCACGATTGCGGAGTCACGGCATTTCGTAACCACGATCGGGCACATTCCATCGCGGCGCCGGTGCAACGCCCCTACGGGATAGACCTGCGACGGTTACTGATGATGCTAGCACGTATACTGTAGATAAACATACCTGACTTGTGCCTACTGCTGCCTACACTAATGTGTTTAAGGAACACGACCTAGTGGGCGGGACATTAAATAGATGGAAAAGTAAAGTGTGGGAACTGCTAAAATAGGTGAAGGTTTTAAATCAAGGCAATGTAAACGATTGGTTTTAGAATCTGCAATATTCATTTATAGATACTTTAAAGTACGTATAATAGAGAGAGTATACGTAATAACAGAGACATGTAAACAATTAATAGGAAATATGGTAAGGGATAACATTGTATATCAGGCAAAGACTTGAATGAAAAAAGAAATGGTGTAGCGTCTTAGCAAAATTAAAATCATTGTTTCCCATATTCTAGCTTTTGTATTAAGATTTTATGTGTACAGAAAGACGTATTGCACCTCAAAAACCGGAAAACGTTGCAGAACCGTCGAGGAACACGTGCGAAAAGGAGGCCGCTTGCGCAATCGGCGGCCAGTTATCAAAGATTGTTGCCCTCACTAATGCAAGGAATATCTGAACTCTTGCAGCGCTCGCTAACGGGGCTCTGGTCCGCTCTGTTCGCATTGTTTTGGTCAATTGCCATTATTGTAGCGAAAATAATGCGGCTCTCATTAGACGTTAGTTTTGCGCCGGCGGCGTGACGCTCACGTCATCATTGGCTTGTTCTATAACATATTATTATAGTTCGCTGACCGGGTGAGTGGCCAATCGTGCGTAAGTTACTATATCAACTTTGTATCATAATCTGCATTGTACACAAATGCATTCTATAGTCATGATTATGAAGCAATTCTCACGATTGTATCTCAAGGTGAGCGTAAATATAAAACACATGTTTTATCTATACAGAAAATAGACTGAGCGACAATGGATCAAAAGGCTTAGTTGTTTCATTTTCCCAGCAGAATGAAGGTAATTATCAAAGCTAACGAAACGAACATAGAATGAAGTCTGCAACTGCTTTTTTTTAATGAAACAGCGGGACTGGAATTCACAAGACCGTTACAGAACCTTACAAAAACGGAACTTTGAAATAAAATATTATTTGCTACTAAAACTGTTTTAAGGCTATCCGAGCAATAATCGATTTGAAAACCATTCAGAAAATAGAGCATCTCACATTAATCTAATATTTATGGATTCAAACCCCATGGACTTTTATCAATAAGAACAATAGGAATAAATGAATGGCTAACATGAAACGTGAAAACTGCTAAATACGAGAGATTATGATGACCATTCACACTGACGTAGACTCAGCAGCATTAATCGAAAAAGCGATTAGAAATGATATATTGATAATCCGACATGCGATGAAAAATATCGTTGCAAATCCAAAAATATAAGGGGGAAGGCCAATGTCAACGACCTACTCCCTATGGGCAACAATGAGACAGATCCGAAAAAAGGGTCTTACACCATTATGGGGCGAAATTACCGCTTCAATGGGCACCCGAATACAGCTGATACTGTAATAATAATGTGGCACGCGCTCAACACCTAACAATCCTACCAAACACGTTTTCAAATGTATTAGGAGAATTCAATAGTTAATCCTTTAACAAAATATTTTTATGTGCCAATTTCGACTGGGTATCTACATTGTGTAACAGCTTAAATAAATTCGACAGCCGAGAGACCACGCTTCTTAATTCTAATTAATGACCATGTTTAATCCTTTGGTCTTACATTTTAGGCTAGAAGCTTAATTAAAATTTGCGTAAACAATTCTTGATTGCCTACATTGAGATGTTCAAACAAAGCTCTGCGAATTTACGGACTAAATTCAATTAACGTATTTGAAACTAAATTCAACAAGTTTGCTAGATCCATTCTAACCATTACAGAAACGGAGGTATATAAAATCAAATTTGTACCGCATTAAGTGTTCCTACGCTACATCCAAGGGCTCGGTTAACCAGAGGCTGGGGTGTACCAGACGATCAATTTCAAGGGCCCCCTCGCCTTATATTCAAATCCCTTCTTTGTCTTTCGCATTTCATACAGTCGGTGATTCACAATAAAGACAGTCATCTCAAACGCGTGTCTACTTTTTTTTTTTTTGTCCCAACGGTCGATAACTTTGAATTTATTAACGTCCAAAACAACATAAAACTTAATCATTTCTGGAATGTAGAGTAAATAATGCATTGATTGCCCTATTATGTTGAATTTAAATGATGCGTAGACAACATTATTAGTATTGAGTAATTGCATTGTTAGTTTACTACTTTACGAGTTCGATGAACTTTCATTCAAACGTTCATAATTTGCTATATCTACTTCTACAACTAAGGCAATTAATTCAACATTATAAGTAAAATAATGTTCATGAGTAAATGTGTGTGTCCTAAATGTGCAATTCTTGTTAATGCATAGAACAACGTAAGTTGTAGATAACACTTATCAGCATCGATAAAGCAACTCTGTTGGTGATATCATTTAGAAACAATACTGGAAAGGAAACAATACTAGAAAAATAATAATAAAAGGTAAGAACAACTATGTTATAGCATAATAAAAACAATACGTACTACAAAAACTAAACGGTTGCAATCATATCACTGAGCAACAAAAAACACAGTAGCGCAAATAAAATAATTCCAAGCACAAATTCTAAGGAACTTCTAAATTCGGATAAACTTGAAACATTTACCGGCAAACGCACGAACTTTTTCAAAACACTTCACAAAAACGACGACGATATCAAATTTTCGCGTGAAATTTGATATGTGTACAGTATCGAAACGGTTGGGTGGGCGCGGGAACACTACGCGCCGCGGCGACCGGCCAACAACTGACGTTGACTCGATGCCCGGCTGTCGCCGTCCCACTCCAGTACGCATGTCCGGAACTACATCCCTTCATAATTCCTACATACATACCCTTTTCAAAATCCAGACTGCAATTTCCCGCCTACATCCAACATAAAAACATTAGTTTCAGTCATAACAATGAAGAAAAAGTTGATCATTCTACGTAAACTAGTGCTGGGTTAGAAAAGGACGGCGATAATTGTGAAGACAAGGTCGATCGTGATTGTATTGCAACATCGCTTAAAGCAAAAGCTAACAGTTCGGGTTTTACACCTGGCTGGTAAAGATAAGGAGATTTAAAATTGCTCTGAGCCCATAAATACTGTTAGATTTTTTATCGCGGTAGAGTTAATTATTTCCGTCCATCGTTGTGATCTTCTTGGTTTAATATTTATAATGAATTTGTTGAATGAAATATTGTAAAACTTTGGGGTATTTTCGTTATTGCTATTTTTATGCTTAGTGTGTTTGTTGGATCTATTGCTGTTATCTGATAAGCAACTTGATTTAGCTCTACCATTCAGAAGTTGTAGCATGTACCTAGATTGTCTACAACCACTTGATTAAACGACTTGTTATAAATACTCTTTTATCGTTATAAAGTTATTATCAGCTGTTTTCTTCATTTATGCAAAATAATTGACTACTTATGCTTTATCTGTGATATCTATAAGTATTAAATTATATTCAATGCTATTTAATATAACTTTTTTACATTCATCATAAACAAATTTTTAAATTATGCACTTGACTTTACTCCGAATCTCTTAAAGACCACTTCCAGAAGGTACCAACACCACGTAACAGGAACGCATTATAATAACAACACCATGACTGGATAATACTTTCATATCTTGATATTCCTCACTTTCACCGCAGTGACACATATGGGCTGAATGAAAGTGAACATTGTCACAATGCACAATAGCCCAACAGCTCTCAGAACTATTTCGTACTTTTGTCATTCAAAGAAAGTGGAAAATATTATTTATTTGATGACTAGGAAAATAACGTACCTACAGACTTAGGTATAGCATAAAGTTGTTATGGCCTACATTATTTTACTGATTAAATGAATTTGGAAAGATAAGTACCTAGAGGGAGCATTCGAAAATACAACTATAATTAAACTTAATGCAGTGTTAGTTGACGCATTTCCTGCTTTATGGTTTCTAAACAAAACGCGCGGCATTGAAAAGATAGTATTACCATAGACACGATCAAGGAGAATAGAGGAAATAGTACAGGTACCTATTTTGATAATCATATCAATATCAAAAATGTCTGAATTATTAGTAGATTCCAGCTGAAACAATATAAATCAAGAATTATACGCATTTGCACTTTCATTTAAAGAAACCTATTGAAACATAGAGCCGGCAGCAATTATACATGTTTCATCGATTGCATTAAGAAACACAGAAATATAATTGGCCTGTGTTGTGTTTGTGAGTAAAGAAGTCCTCGAATGGAGGTCACGTATGCAATCGTCGCGAGAGCTTGTTATGACGGTGGTACTTTATGTAATGCACATGCAAGTTGGAGCCATGTGGTGCAAGTATTCTGTATTTGCAAAACTTGATACTGTTTTATTTTGTTTCAAATTCAGCAGTGATTTCTCAGCTTTTGAAATTTCCAATTCTTAGGTATTTGCAGGTTTCACCATTTCACTTAATCATAATAGATCTTTATTATGTCATTAATTTTAATCTTGCAAAGTTCATTTCTCTAGTTATACATATTTTCTCTAGTGCCTTGAAGCCTTATAAAATGAATTTGCACTTTAGACCCAACATCGATTGATGAGCAACTTTAATACAAGCAATCACTGATTTGCTTGCTAAAGGCAATTCATGGCTCTTACTGATTATAATCGATTAATTTTTAATACAAGCTTTCATCGAGACCTTGAATGGTTTGTTGATTCTTTCAATTGAAGTCTGTTAAGTGATGAAACATGTTTAAAGTGCAATATAAAAATAAACCTAAACAGGCCAAGCTTGATAACATTTTCGATAACCTCGACTAGGTAACTTGGTTTGTTTACCTTTATTAAAGGTAATTACAGGGAGATAAGTTGCAACGCTGTATGACAACACTACAAAGTAAATAAGTTATTTTTCTACTGCTTATCATTATTTACTTGTTTCACACTTAAGTGTTCACTTATCTAAAGAAAATTTTGCAATGTTTAGTTGATTAGTCATACTAAATGTCAATAACGCAGAAAAATAATACGATGCAAAGCAAGTATTCGAGTTCTAATTTAAATTACCTATTCGATATACTGACCTTGATAAAGTATAATCTAATTAGCAATCCATTGAATCTATCAGTCGGATTAATGAATCATGACGTATTATTAACCTTATCAAGAAATTGGAACAGTATCTTTTTAGCTATACAGACATTAATATCGATCACGGTATGTCTATGCGATTTTCTGTCAATTAAAATATTTTATACTAAACGAGTACCTAATCTGATGGTCGTTTGTTTATGATTTTCATTTTTTTTATGATGATATTGCTATTACAAATCAAAATTCTCACGCGATTTTCCGCCAAATTACGATACTTGAAATCCGGTAAATATTTATTCAATTGTATGCCACTTGACCGTTCAATGGACACGCAAACAAGTAACGCTACTTGGAAAGTATGCGCATGTTCTACTGACATTGAACCACCAGTTCACTTCTCTTATGTTAATGTCTTACCTAACACTTACTTAACTTTAACATTGTTATTCAAGTTTACGGTAAGATATGCTGGATTTTAATTTCACGGTTTCCGATTAGCGTCGTGTTACGGGATTTGATTGCTTTTTAATCATCACGTGGAGCAATCTTTGATGATGGTCGCTTCTTGGGCTGGAAAATCATCGGGTCTTCCTATCATAGATCGCTAAGAGTAGGCAAATAGGCAAATCTATCGGGATCATCAATAAAACGGGTTTTTATAAGCCAGTTTATTATCTAAGCAGTCAAATGGTAAGTATTTCATCTAGATATCTCTTAAAAATACACTTCATCTATAAACACTATTCTGTAGCAAACAATCCGTATAAATACACGTATACTCACATAAATATAAAGAACAGTCTAAGTGAAATGTATGTCAGAAACAATGATATCTAAAATGAAACAATTTCCCATAGAATTTCACCCATCGTGACGGCGTGAAATTACATTTCTCACCCATGTCGTGCCTTTTCATTTTAGCATCGCACGCGAGACATTCAGTCTAGTCTAGACTGAGGCAATAAGGTCAAATGTCAGGTACAATAGCATCGATGTATTGTGACCTCATTATGTTCCCTGATAAAGGGAAAGAGGAACATAATAATTATGTACTGTAGTAATAAATTGTATTTTATTGAAAACAGGTTTATTAAGTTTCTGGAGACATCGTAATGTAATGTTATCAATGACTAGACTTTATTGTTTACGAGAGGAGACACAATGAAGAGAGTAAATGATTGTTTTTGTTGAGATTTATGTTTATGCTGGCACGTGTTGTCATCAATAATAACAATATACATAACTTACATTTAAAAAAATGTACTTCCTTGGGTCCCTTTCAATCTTATTTTCTCGAATTAACTTATCGTGAATTTTGAACATCAAAATTTATTATTTTCGTACATAATACAAAGCAACTACTATGCACACTTGATCATCTGCTGATTAATTCACCACATGCAATCTACTATAGGTCTTTTAGCTTTTCATCGCGAACTTTTCATCGTTTCCAAGAAAATCGTGTTCCTATCTCCAGTTCATTCCTCCCATCACTTCAACGACGTTGTACTCTGGAATCTATTCCTGTTTCAAATCAAACAGCTGACACGGAAAAACATAAATCTAGAACGTTCGACCCAATCGGATGAATAAAGACGTTTTGGCTCAAACAAACGCATAGTGTTACAAAGCAAACTCATTTATTTCAGTTTGCGCGGGAGCAACAAACAAACATTGTCGTGTTCTGCAAATATGGCAAACAGGTTGTGTTCCGCCCGAAGGCATAAACGTTAAGATATACCAGTATTAGGTATAAGATATTTGTGTGGTACTTATGTAAAAATGCTGACTGGTATAAAATCGAATCTAAACGGGTAATTTCAGTGAAACTTTCTACGAAAATCCATCTCTAAAGGGATGCATAGGCATAAATATTGTTACTCTTATGTGTTTACAAAGTCGCTAAAAGTGACTATCGCTTACATACGAGTATATGCACTGCACTCGACACATGATAGCCATTACGAGTAGATATTTTCAGGCATAAATCTACAGTAGATACTAAAGATTAATTAATCATTGTGACATATTTTCGTGAAATAGGACAAAGATAAGATGAAGGCAAGGTGAATAAAGCAAAGTATATTATGTTATGTGTAATACTTAACGCACAAACAAACCAATAATTCAAATAACGTTCAAAGCATACCTTTGGCATACGAAATGAAACTTTAATCCATCATCCGCAGGCATAAAGCCGACATCAAAAATATACACGAAACCCGAAAATTACATAAACATAAAGGTCCCTATACAATCTCTCGTGTTTGCATTGGCTCGGCAAACATCGGGGTAAAGAGCGGAAACGTTATTACAACTCAGCAACCGCACCAATGAACAACCAGGATCATCGATATTTTAGTAGCAATTCATATTTTTACACATCCATGGCTGTTTTTGTATGGCACGGTATTTTTACAGTCAGTACATTCTCAGCCATGGATGCAACGTAACGCAAATAAGTAGAGCGAATGTCGTTTTCGTACGAATGAATGAAATGCCCTGATAACGGGGTCTACTTGAAACAAACTCCACTTTAGTTAAATTCTAATGATTTGGGTATTAAGTTAAGCCGTGCATAAACACTCGGGTTTATTTCAAATAAATATTAAACAACGGCGGCGTACAATGACTTCAACAAAACAAGTGCAATTAGCGGCTGGATTATTGAAAATTATGTGTCTATGTGAGTGGAAGTTACTCTTGTGTTACTGAAAAGTGAGGAAGTTTCTTACCATTTAATTTCAGTGAAATATATTCTTAAGTTCTAGAGACCCAAGTTTTTTTATAAGCATGTGTAGCTATGTTTTCTTGTTATATATAAGTTTATGGAAGAACGAGCGAAATGGGCAATAACAGAAATACAGGGTTCCTGTGAGACTTCACGGAACAGAACTGCAAGCAAACGCCGGCCACAAATATAATAAAGTTTGCATAAACCCTAACGTTCATAAAGCATGCATAACTACTCATAATTTTAACACGAACAGTTTATACGAAAGGACATTCCGTCTCGTATATTTGGACGACGTCGGAATTATCATAAACCGCCCCCATTATGTCATAAAACGATAAATATGCTGTAAAACCATAAACGGAGGCAGCGAGCCATACCATAAATTGTGTTGAATTGGCCCACTTTGCACTTTGCACTAGTGTTGGCGACGGTACCTACTCTGAAGAATGGGCATTTTTAGGGTTCCGTAGCCGAATGGCAAAAAACGGAACCCTTATAGATTCGTCATGTCTGTCTGTCTGTCTGTCCTGTCTGTCTGTCTGTCTGTTGTCTGTCTGTCTGTCTGTCCGTCGTCCGTAATGTCACAGCACTTTAATTCCGAAACTGATTAGGACTCACAGTAAAAGTTTTTGATTTCATTGACCGCTTTACGATTCTTTTGAAAAAATAAAAAAAAATAATATTAGAGGGGGGCTCCCCATACACGGAACTGAAACTAAAAAATTTTTTTTTCATCTAACCTATACTTGTGGGGTGTCTATAGATAGGTCTTTAAAAATGAGATTGAGGTTTCTAAAACCATTTTTTCCTAAAGTCAATCATTTTAGAGTAAGACATTCCCAAAGTGCCAAAATGTGTGTCCCCCCCCCTGTAATTTCTAAGCTACCAAAGTGAAAAATCTGAAAAAAATATATGTCCTAGATCTTAATAAAAACTACTAACCAAAATTGGTTTGAACAAGATACAGTTAGTGGTTTTTGAGATATAGCTCTTTTTCAGTAACCGCAAATTATAACTTTGTTATTCATATATTTGTGTTTTGGCTAATTGTAGGTAATAAGTACGTTTATTTTTCATAGATCTTGGAACGGAACCCTTCGTGTGCGAGTCCGACTCGCACTTGGCCGGTTTTTTTGTATTATATTTATAGCAGTTTATGCGTAGGCCCTATATTGCTTTATGACACTTATAAAAGTAATTTAAGGTTCAGCACCTATTTTTGGATTTTGCTTGATGATTTTTTATTGTTCTATCTCTCTCTCTACCAGGAGTCAGGAAAAGTAGTTCGAATGCCTTTATTTTTTGCATTTGGTTTTTTTATTCAATCACAGACTTGGAATCACCAATTACTTTTAAGATAATGCGAAAAATAAAATAACGGTTTGGTTAAAATAAATGTTGGCAACGAAGCGTTATATTTATAGCGCCAAGTATACACATATAAAAGAACATAAAAAGAACACAAAAAACACAATATAGGTGTTTGCAAAACTATATTATTATCTGCAAACGCTCATCTCTCACATATTTTATTTGTTTATACCCCAGTATATACTTCGTATATTAGACTTGCGGTGATATATTTTGCTGGAGTCTCATAAAATTCACCCCGTCTCCCTTTCCTATTCATATTTCATCTGAGAAGTGCGTTTGTCATGGAACGTAACAATACAAGCTTATGTGGCCTACTTGCTTTGAACTATAAACGTGTCTAGGACGAATTTTGTATGTCACATTAATAAAATTAATTTGTTGAATGAGAGAGGTAAAATTTTGTTTAATTACTCTCATACCCCAGTTGCTTCAATTATGCTTTATTAGGGCGAACTATTTTGTCTACATTATCTGATAGCTTAGTTCATTACTCTTTCAATAAAATAAGAAAGAATAAGCACCATTACTATCATAATAACATACTAGCCGTTTTCCCGCGGTTTCACCCGCGTCCCGGGGTGACTTTTTCCCGTACCCGGATAAAATATAGCCTATGTACTCGGGGATAGTCTAGCTTCCCAACAGTGAAATAATTTTTCAAATCGGTTCAGTAGTTTCGGTGGCTTTAGTGTACAAACAAACATTTTTTAGGTAGGTACAATATACCAAATCGTAAATAAACCACACTCCAAAAATAACCAATAACAGCGAGATAATGAACTATTAATTATCAAAATGAATATCGAGTATTAAATTATTACTGTTATCATAATCGCATTTACTTACCCACGAGACACAGACTGGATTAATTAATTCGACGTAATTAATCGTTGACTAACGCATATTGTAATTAACCGGGACGTGCATGATTATCTATGTACGAGAAATACATGAGAATATTTGTCTTGTGATGTGGCAGATGGTAATTGATTAGATATTACTTGCTTATGAGGTGACACTCTCAAATTGCGAAACTTTACTTGTCCAAGTTCCAGTTTCAAAGGTTCGTAAAAAACTCTAGATAATTATCTGACAGAGAATGTTAAAAATGTAATCAGAATTAAAAAAATACTTCTATGGCATTACCTATCTGTTAGATAACTTTGTCCGGAATCTGGACACTGGCCGTAAACCATTTTATAGGTTTGTATTTCAAGCTTGTGAAATTCTTTAAGCTTAGAAAGAATCACCACAGTAGATGCCATAGTAAAGTTAAACAGGTGTATCGTAGGTTAGATTTTATGAGAAAAAATTGCCATAAAACTTTCTACCATCAAGTCATTTGATGAGCTACGTGTAAATAGAGAGAAAATGTGACCGCAACGGCAAACATCCCTTGCTTTCCTAACTTTCTCTGTTTTCTTTGCAACCGTCATACAAACATCAATCTGTTTTATTTTCATATCCATTTTATCTCTTCGAAAATTAAAAGCTATAGGTATCTTTTAAATATACAAATTGGTACTTACCTAATTATGATTCCATAATGTCCCCAAAAAAAATCCTACCAAAATCACTTCTTAATCAAAATTAATTAAAAAAGACTTAAAACAAATCATTGGGATCCTTACAATCGATCGCCGAAGAACCTTTGGCATAATTAAAACAATTTGCGAAGTATTTCATTAAAATGAAAGAGGGTAATGAAGGGAAGATTATGAATTATTTTTTAAGTGGCGAGGCAGCCCTCTGGCTTTCTTTATTGATTTTAATGGCTACCGAGATTGTTTACGATGCAATGGGATAGCGGTGCCTGAAAATTGTAACATCGATAAAATTCTATATCGAAAGGCAATCCCGGTATTGGAAGAGAAACAAAATAAGTATGTAGGTATCACTTTTTATGGAAAATGTTAACTACATTTGTAAGAACTTGGTAAATATTATACCTACCTATTTTTCGAATTCTATTTTGATAAAAGGAAAATTAATAACTGTATTGAATAAGAGAACTCTTTAGATTTAAGCTCTAGCGAGTTCCCGACAGCGGAACGTTCAATTTTTTCAATTCATTCGTTTCCACGGTAGCTAGACTATTCTTTAATTAAACATGTTTTTCTTTTTACTTTCATTTAGCCTGTACAGGCGTAGACTTAGTACTAATTTTAGTTGGATTATCCTTGTTAGGTTGGCAAGTTGGACAAAGTAGAGGTACAATTAGCAATGCGAAGAGTCCTGATTGTGCCAACTAGACGCTAGTATAAATTGTGTTAACAGCCGACAATGGATGCAAATTGTTACCTAGAAATGTCTCTCTGAGTTTCTGAGAATGCAGTAGAGCGTAGACGTGGTTCGCATATTTTTAGCTAAAGAACACGCAAAACGTTTTAAGCGGTGATTGTTGTTTTACATTTGTTTATTGTAAATATAAGTTGTTTTGGGTTTAACGGTTTAACAACGTCGAACCTACCTTATCAATTGAACTGCTAAACCCAACCAATCTAGTTAGAACTATTGCCAATATTCTGAATAGAAATTAGGTAATGCTACGAAATCATATCAGGACACACAACCTATTTTAAAACTTATTTAAGCTCAAAACTTAGCCTAATAGCAATAATATCAAAACAATGTTGAAAATCGCAAATACAACACGACAGCAAAAATCTCAAAAGGCAATTCGCAAAGCGTTTGTAAGCCACTTCCTTACTAGATACGATCTATATCTCCTTGTAAATTATAGTGGGTGCCCCTTTGCGATATTCACTTAGCCAACCGTTCCTCTGAACGGGTCTTTTGTTACCTCTAGAGTAGAGAATACATTTCGTATGTATAATGATGTATAATAAATGTATATTGTATGTATAATTACGAGGGTATCTTAAATACATGTATCGCTTTGAAGTCTTACGGCGATTAGCGTCGTTAAAGTTTAGAGTTGATGACAGGCCGTTGCTAAGTATTAGGGTTGTTTAAGTGGAGAAATGCTGTGTTAAGGGTGTATTAATGTATCATCCGTAGAAAATGATGGTTCATAATATTTAGTAGCATTTACCATCAAAACAAGTCGGGAGCACAACTAACTGTTCTACAATTAATTAACTAAATGTCGATATTATATAAATCTTACATTAATATAATTATAAAAAAAATATTTTGTATTTTTTTTCTGATTACCTAAACAAAACAATTTAATTGATACTTACGCATCTTAAGTAAGATGACTTTATTACCTGAAACAATAAATTAACGTTTAATTAAGATTCCATCTCACAAGGTGCAATACAACTCGTAATAAACACATCATAACACAAAGAAAAATAACACTTAATTCAGAATAATGTTATGAAAAAAATCACTAGCAAGAATTTAGTCGCGTACAAGCGCCTGACGTTTTACTTATAGCACGCTATAATGTTGCAGCCGCGCAGTAGAGTTTTAAGTGCACGCTAGGCGCGTTCTTTTTATCGAATAGAACAGTAATGCTTGCTTCATCTTCTTGCTTCATTTTTAGCGCTGATTTCTCGTTTATTTACCAGTGGTTTCATAAGAAAGCTTCAAAGATAATGATCCTAAAAAATAATAGATTACTACATAGTAAAAGCCCCACAAGTTTTAGGCCAGAAAAACGACAAAAAACTGTACCTATGTGCAATAAATTATTCTTATCACATCCGAAACTTCGCAGACAATCTTTAATCCACTTAGTCGGGTAAAAAAGGTAGGCGCGTTAGCTTAAAAAAAATATCTTCAAAGTCATTAAAGTCTAAGCCACGTTTAATTAAAGTCGGCGACTTCTGCCTAAGGGGAGGCACTTGTAGACATCAGAAAAATAATAACGACTTTAGTGCAAAACTTGCGAAGATTTTTTTCTTGCCGCTTTTAGCGTTTCCCTGGAACAGCCATGTTGTCTGGAACAGTGTTTGCACGTTCCTCATTTGTTTTTCTGTAAGTAATTTTGATCTTCTTAATAACTTTTCCTTTTTGCGCGAAAGTCATTTCGAGATTAGATGTTTTTCTCTGTAAGAAAATATTTCTAATTTGAAATACTTTCAACGTCTTTTTATTGCTGAAATTCATAACTTTTTACTTTCATCGCGAGTTGTGACGATACGATTCAAGATCTCTACCGCCTTAACCGTATTACCTTTCCTACGTCATTTCTTATAAGGAATTCCATCTAACAATGCCCAAAGCAGCCATTACATAAAACTCGTCCACCAAGTAAAAGGCCTCGTAATATCAATTCGCGTACGTCACTCTTGATATACCGATCATCATTAATTGTTTGACGTGGAGCCGTAAGAGGGACCTCTGAGACGCCTAATTGAAACAAATATTTGAGGAGAAATGCTCCGAGAACTATAGGGATGGGCAACGGCGAATGTAGACATCGATAAAATTGAATATTTAAGTAGTATTAGTAGTAAATATCGTCAAAGTTATAATCATGATTCGGGGATAGCACTGTATAAATCAAAACTTGGTACTGAAAACATCATTATATTTAAAACAAGTAAAAAACAATTACATGGTTAAGAGAAGTAAATATTAGAATCACACTCAAAATAATATGTGAACAGTTTATCGATAATTTTTCAGTGGTAGATTTATTGCAATAAAACACAAAAAGTATCGATAAACTTTCTAAAACCAAGACATCACTAGTATCCAGCAATAACCTCAATATTACATCTAAAAGCTCTTTCATTTCCAATCGATTTCAGCAATTCTGCTCTCTGATATTTATTGAACATTACGTGACCCAATTTTTAACACAAATTGGTCAAGACTTGACGTCTTGGGACATTTTCCTCCATAAATGCTTTTAAACTACGGCTATAAATACCTAAGAGATTATCTGTTTATTTTGCAATTTAAGTTTAGGAATATAAACGTCAGTTCACTTTTTCTATAGTAGAAAATATATAGAAAATCTATCTAAAGTAGAGTTTTGTTAAAGAAAAGAAAAATAATCTTAGTTTGATGGTTGAGGCTAATGAATGAAGTGTATTAGATACAACTGTGCTATATTGGATACAAAATCTTTTAGCCTATAAACCAACTCAATAGTCTTGTTAACTCCATCCCAGTTTAATCTTTTGGTATGTTGTAAACACTGCGAAGTCGCGATAAATTCCGACTTACGCAACGCAAAATTAAGGTGTGAGTTAGTATAGCGTAAATTCTAAGTCCTATCCCAAGTGAAATGCCAAGGATACATAAAATGTATTTGACTAGATTGTAAACATGAGCTGTATTAATTAATGAATGAATAGAATGAGAAGCAGTGGGGCTACTTTTGAGAACTTACCTGTGATCTCTAAGCTCCACTTTTTCATCTATTCATTGCTTGCATTCATCTGAATTCTATGTTTTTAACAGGTATAACGAAATGAAAAACAACCAAAATGAATAAAGTAAAGATTCTTTGCCAACTTTTCAACTTTGTTTGGAGATAACAATGATAAGATGTTATTTCTACCAAAATTGACATTTATAGTCTTCTAATTAAAGGAATTATGGGGACACCTCCTCCATTTACCTTGACAATAGTATCGAAAATTGCCCATTTAACGAGTTCAATTGGGTTCAGCTGATTGATTCAGCATTGAATCCGTCCAATTTTGTCATAGTTCATTTAATAGATTCACATAAATTTTATGTTCCTACGAAACCACTTTAAACAACTTTGAGGATCTCGTAAAAGTATGTGGAGGACCAAAAGTTCTTCCAAACTATGTTAAAGTGTGCTCAATTATTTGACACGGAGTTCATTAAGAAAGTTCAAGTAGCAAGTGGTCGCTAATGGTCGCAAGTAAGTGTATTTTAGACTCGGAGTGACAGTTGTAGGTAATGTATGGTCACTATTAATGATACGTGGAAATAGTTGGAGTTTCCTCTAAAATGTGTGATATTAATGTATAAAGTTTATTCTGGTATTTTTCTAATGATAAATGACTTTAGAACGAAAGTTGATAGAGACCTATCTTGGGAAATTGGCAACCAAGGTATACAGGGTTTTTCTCCTGGCTCAGTCATATACCGTGAAAGCGTAACGAACACAAACAAATGCACATTTACAAAAAATCTACACTTGAATATCCAAACAAGACTCAAATTACTACTAAATTTGGGGGCACGGCAGTGCCCCCGCCAAGTCGAGCGCAAAGCAAACACTGCCGTACCATCCTTTACTGGAACCATTTCGACGCATTTTCAGGCCTCTGTTTGAGAACCTCTGGATAATACCAAAACGCCGAAATTTTCATCATCCAGAAAGCTATAATCACACACGTAAAACCCAGAATTTCAAGTCTGTAGGTCATTTAATTTCGAAGTTAAGCGAAAGCAAAGTTTCGTATTTTCGACACTCACTCACTCATGATCATCAAAATAGAACTAGTACTTCCAATAAAGTCAGAGAGCTGAAATTTGGAACAGAGTTAGGATTTAATGACCACATATAAGGAAAACTATAAAAACTAGGATAATCGAAGATCTGGAGTACCTGGTGACCCTGATTAGAAAACACAAAAGCCCAACCAAACTATTAGAGGAATCAACATAACGCCTTAGGT
>NWSH02000535.1:6013379-6025500 GCA_002382865.2 Heliothis virescens
TCGCCAGCTTCGGCGTTGCTCGCGCGTGCCGGCCAGCCTCAGCGCGGTGGCGAGTGTTACAACCACCTGCTCCTCCAACTCGCGCCCGCCTCGCCTCTCCGCGCCTACGCGATTTTGAATTACACTCTAGGGGTAGGCAGAACAAGACTGCGTGCCGTCGGATTTACAGCAATCGTTTCTGTCATTAAAACCTAACTTTCAGTAATGTTCTAGGTATATATTTTTTGACATGAGACTCATTACTAAGAATTAAAAGACCTAATAATACAAAAAAATACATGTTGTGATGACACGTGTTCTGTCAGTTCGTTAGAGTGAATTGTCCAGTTTGAATGTCTTAGTATTTTATTTAGAGTATTGGTCTAGATGCCCATAAAAACCAGACTTCTCGATATATAACTAACGTTCGAGTTTCATTCCAGGCCAATCCAATACCGACGAATTTCAAACCTAGTTGGCGTAAACGAAATACCTTTCTATCATCTGGACCCAATTCCCAACCTATAAAATACACAAAAGACCAGTTTTATGGAAATGATGCGTTTTGGTTCATTTGGGATGGTAATTAATGAGTATTCGTCTAAACCAAAATTCATATAGGATTTAATTGTAATCTTCCCCTAATATATGTAGTTTCAAATAAACCTGTGCAAATACTGTTACGAAGAATTAAACAATACGTATCTGAAGAACTAACCTAAATAGAACAAAGAGTCTTGAAGATTATGCTACGAACCTGCAAAATCCTTTCATGCCCGTAAATCCCTAAATACGTTAAGAAGATAACAAAGCCGATATGTACTAAAAATGAACTCAAGTTTAGAGTCCTATAAAACATAAAAACTTCGCGAGTCCAACGAACAAAGTATCACAAAGATTAGAAGTAGTTAGTAGTGTATCCAGCCACTATCTGAGTTCATAAAAACTGAGGCAAAAGAAGTATCCCGTAAGATCGTCCAAGTAAACCACCGAAAAAAATGAGTAGAAACAGAGACACTAAAGGGCGCATATAAGTTCCCTTAAGCTGCCCAATTGAATAAAGAAATGAAACCAGAGGCAACATGTAGAGATACCTAAGAGAGCCCACTGCTTTTAAGTGAGGGGGTGCCCCAAAAATAAGAAACGAGGGGGAAAAGGATAATAGAACGCAACCGGAGTGACCGAACTGGCATCACAAAGAAGTAAAACCGCACCATCGCAACACCACCACCATAAAATTGAAACATGCAAGAGAATGGCACCCAAACCATAAAGAAGTGGCTGGTAAAGGTAACCCGTAGATTCTTCCCTCATGTGATAATAAAAGAGAAGAAGTTGTAATTTGACAGTGTGGTGTGCGCAAATCCTTTAAACTGTGAGAGATAGTGTGCTATGAAAGGTAAAAGCGAATATTGTGCGAATATCGATAGGTGTGGATCTAATGTTGTGGGAGGTCGTTTATCTAGTATGTCACATATCTGCATTCTATGTTAATTTAATTGGTTGTGCGTGGTGATGTACTATATTTCGGAATATGTTGCAACAAGTCAACGGAGTAAACAAACCGTGAGCTTTACTTTTTCTTATAAACCTCCGAAGCTTTAATTATTCTCGTTTAGGGAACCAACCTAACAAGATCACGGATCTAATTACGATTTCGCGGAAACAGGGAGAAACGCAACTACTTCCTTTCAAGCCCTCAGTTTTACCATAGTTCACAAAAACAATTAGAACTTGAGCATCGTTAGATCATTCCCAAAATATTATCATCCTAAATCCATATGCACTGTAATTAATCTCTCTCTATGTAGATAAGCTCAATTACTTGGTGTCTAAGGAATAACTAACAAATCAAAAATCCCTATGACCTTTACTCGTTTCTCATCAAAACATAGTTGTACCCATAACACTTTGAATGCATTACGAAGATAACTCACTAGCTCACTACTCTTTTGATATTCTGGCATTCCGTGAAGGTTATATTATTGTTAGCTTTGCTGTGAGTTCTTTTCGCTAAGCAAAGAGACGGGATTATCTGTTGTTAAAAAGGTATAGTGAGTTAGGCAGGGAACTGATTGAAGCCACCTATGGAGAACTCTGAGGAAGTCTAGCTAAGAATTCAGCCTTCACTTAAGAGACATGGGTTTCATATGAACAGCGCAGGAAGTAACGCAAAGGTAAATTCTGGTAACATATTACCTTCGTAAAAGTATATGCAGGATTTATTGCAGCATACCGGTATTGTTTAGGTTGTTAAGATTACCAATTCAGTCTTACATCCAGAATTAGTACCTCTAGGGTTTGTTCTAAGATATGGATACCTATCCATTTACATCCCAAATGGAACAAAACGGCATCATTTCATAGCACTGGTCTTTTGTGTATTTTATTAAAGGTGAGAAATTTGTGATGGTAACAGCCAAGATATGTAAGAAAGTATTTTCAACGGGTAACGTCTATCCACTGTAGAGAAGTTGTAGGTAGACATTCGTCGGAATACCTTGACTATAAGAGTTTCCTTGTTGATATGTTGCCGAAGTGTTGACCCGGCACACGTTAGTGTGTATATACTCGCAGAAATCTGGTGTTAGCCACTAGGCGCACAAAGTAAATAACTTCTGAGATAACAATACTAAAAGAGATAGCATATCTTCATATAATTAACTCGTATCTAGTCGAACTTATCGCAGAAACACGGTAAATGAACTCGACTATCTATAAATGTGGAGGTCGGATGGCACTGTTATGTCTCTCACAATGGCATGTCATCATGATCCCGTGACGAGATCCAATCGCGCCGACAAATGACTCTCTCTCTATCTCTATTTCTGCCGTGATATCTATGAGCCCATGACAGCCGACAGGGCATTGGTGGTGTCACGACCCATATTGAATCTATAGAGGAACTATCATAGAAGAATAATTCTTTGAAACGGGAAACTCGATTCCGTGAACTCAATGACAAAATCTTCTACAATTCTGATCTCAGACTTGTATGGCTGGCGTCTTTATCTATGCTATATGTATATGATCTCTGATATAGTATGTGGTATATCAGAGTGGTTTACATGAGTATGTAATCATATGGTAACAAAAATGATGGTGCTTTGAATAAATGTAGATGTCTAATGATAAAGGTAGGTAAAGTAGATAGCTCCTAGTAATACGTGCGACGAGTAGAGTTATGGAAAGAATTGAGGACAGAAAGCACACTATTGTATGGAGAGGAAGGTATAAAAATAGTCACACCTGGATATTTTGAGTGTGACATGTTGAAGGGTAAGATAAAATATGAAGTCATTCTAAATAGTATATCTAACCGCGTTTTCGCACTCTTCAGGTCTCACACCTTCTATGCCTTATCTGCGTTAGATACACTGATAGACCGACATTAAAAGCGAAATGCCAAACATATTAAGACGGGCTACCTAAGAGCTCACGAACGCACCTGACACAGCGTAACAAGTAGGTGACTAACATCCATTTTTTCATAAACTGCATGGCAGGCAAGTAAATGCATAAGCCCTAATTTCTACTTCCAAATACGCGAAATAGTACATTTTAATGAAGCTCAACAGGTGGGTCCTTAAGACTTAAAAATTGACCAATAACTACTATAATTTACAAAATCCGTCTTTCTTCCAACGGAAAATAATTAACATTTACATAGTTTATTGAGCAGAAGTTTCAGTTTTTTGCAGCAAGCATGATTTCTGTCACGGCTCCGGCGCTGCGGGGCTCCGGCGGTCCCACGCGAGTTTATCGTCGCAGATAGGTTTAACGCTCACCACCGCAGCTTCGGCTTGCTGGCCGGCGGTGCCGGCCAGCCTCAGCCGCGGTGGCGAGTGTTACAACCACCTGCTCCTCAACTCGCGGCCCGCCTCGCCTCTCCGCGCCTACGCGATTTTGAATTACACTCTAGGGGTAGGGCAGACAAGACTGCGTGCAGTCGGATTTACAGCAATTCGTTTCTGTCATTAAAACCTAACTTTCAGCTAATGTTCTAGGATATATATTTTTTGGACAATGAGTTACGAAATTAAAACCTATCCGCGTTCGTCCGAATTCGCTTACAATGCAAAACTAAACACAAACAATAGCGCCCGCCGCACGAGCCGCATGCTGAATAGCGGTCTCTGATTGGTCAAACCGTGTCACGCGTTCTTCCCTACCTGCACCGCGTCAAATTTGGCTTTATTATCAAACTGCCCAAATGTCATGTAGCAATATAGTAATGACCGTGCAATGTGATAAATAATGAAGTTTAGATAGTAATTAATCACTTAGCCCAATAGAGCTAGACATTATTCATAATGCTCGCACATTATGAATAATGCCCACATTAATCACCTAGTCCATAACAGATATATACCAAGTTTTGCATCTCGCTTTCATCCCTTGTGTCCTCTTATCTTTTAGCTTAGTGTCCCTTTTACATTAGGTACGTGGTTCCGTTATCAAAGAGGCTGTCAATTTTACTTTCATTAGTATTGCTATTTCTATACCTATTTTAATTATATTAAAGAAAAAATCATGCGAAGAAAGCTTTATTTCAGAGAAATGAAATAAAATATGGGATTTTTTTTACATCATTTTATCTACAGAGATTAAAGACCGGTGAATAATCTTTTTCACGAAGAAAAGTGCCTAGTAGATGGATTTTATGATGGAAACTTGAAATATTTCCCCATCAATGAATAATATTTGCATAATTTAAAATCTTACGATGCTGCAGCTCACATAAGAGGCGCTTTGACAGTTTTATATGAGTATATGTACGTATCAACTAAACGTTTTTTTAATAAGGAAGAATCTAATTATTGCTACGAGGTAGAAACATGGTCAAAAGTATGGCTTTAAATCGATTCCATGACATACAGAGTTACTTTTGTATCCATTCCCAATGATCATCAGTTAGTTGTTGAACCCATACACAAAGAACATAATACCAACGACAGATCTGTGGAAGTAGGTGAAAATTTACATAAAGTACCAACACATGTCAATGCAGCGAATCCAGTTACAGTATGCAAAACCATGTTACATCATGCAAGGAACTTTGCAAGCGAACACGACGGAACGGAGCATAACTAAAAATAACAATCAATGTCAACGCACTGAAATCAGGATTGAACATTGCAGAACATACGATAGCTTATCTTGTGATGGACTTGCTTATTGGTCACTTATCGCAGTCTAATATACCTACAGTGTATAAGGAGACACTTGAGGTAGATATAATGCCATCAAAAACATCCTGTAAAAAACCCAAGTCTCGCAGCTCAGTATCTCTATCGTAAAAAGTTGTGAGATCCATGTAATACCAAGTCAGTTAATCTTTTTAGTCTGAACTTAAAGGACCTGCTGTCTTAAGTTATTACATAAGTTATTATCATGCCAATATTAAAAATATGTTACGTTTTTATCAAATAGATCGACTTGGCCATCGCATGATTTGGTTATTAGAATGTATCACACTACACAGCACGACGGGCCAGAAACCTAATTCCTCACCAGAGTCCTTCCGGATATGATGATTGAGGTGAGTATCTTAAAGAAGTTAATGCTCCTGAAACTTCAATGGCGAACAAGAGTACCGATTAATGAATTGGTTTCGAGAATTTCAATCGCGTGAGGCGCGATAGACTAAAGAATCTAATATAATTGTAATATTCATTGTGTTTTCATGCGATGGCCAAGTCGATCTATTTGTTAAAAACGTAACATATTTTTAATATTGGCATGATAATAACTTATGTAATAACTTAAGACAGAAGGTCCTTTAAGTACAGACTAAAAAGATTAACTGACTTGGTATTACATGGATCTCACAACTTTTTACGATAGAGAGACTGAGCTGCGGCCTGCGAGACTTGGGTTTTTTACAGGATGTTTTTGATGGCATCTTACTTCTTTTTGTAGAGTTTATCTTTACATAATACAAGAGACACGTATAGGGTGTGTTCAGCCCAGGAAACTGAACAATTTTTCACTTGGAACATAAGTAGAATTTGTAATGTAAGGAAAGACTTTTTTTCATAATTCAACATATTTTCCCACGGGTATGTTGTTCAGTTTCATGGACTAAACACACCCTTACCCACTCTATACCCCCTCCCGTTATGCCTCATATAGTAGGTATCTATCTACACCTATTATTTTCTATTGTACAGTAATAATTCATTAACTGCAAATGTAACCTTGTAATCCTATACATTTATATAGGATTACAAAGTTATTCATGCAGTTAGTGTATTTAGAAAACTGGACCGAAATTACAAAATTTTTGAATTTTCCCATAATAAGGACACTAAACTCTATATATATTCTAAATTTGAAGCTTCTATGTCTGCTAGAAGTGCCTTATACTTTTGATGATCGGTGAGTCAGTCAGTGAGTGACAAAATTCAGAAACTTTACCAAGTTGTCATTCTTAAACTACTGGTTCAAATTGTCTGAAATTTTAAATACACCGTATTTATACAATGCCTGATTAGTTGCTGAAAATTCAGGCTTCTAGTTTTATCCACAACGAAATTATAGGGAGTCGAAAATGGCCTGAATTGCTTCGAGAAAAGTATGGTACGGCCGTGCCGCTTTTTTCTGCTTGACTTGGCGGGGGCACTGCCGTGCCCCCTGATAGATGAGAAAGAGTTAGTTCCTACATCAGATCCTATTTCGTAAGATAATCGGAAAAGAACTTTACTTCAGAAAGCTCAACTAACTAAAAAGACGGCACAAAATGGAATTGCCTTTCTTAAAAAAATACAGACTATATAATCAATTAGATCACTTGTTTGAAAGAAAAACAATACCTAATGCTAAAATATGACGAGGCCTTCGACTATTTGGTTTCGATGACTGTAGTTTTCGGTCATTGTAGTCGTAACTGAATTCAAAACAGCACAAATCGCACAGTCAATATGTATAAAGGCCTATTTTGATTGTCGAATCTACTAATGAATCATCATCGCATCGTTTGTAACAATAATTCATGTTAGGTTCAAAGTCATTATCAGTGTATAACTGGAACTGAACATGATTCAGTAGTTTGCATTAACAAAGTATTGAGTTCCTAAAAAATTGTTATATCGTTTTGAGAATATAAATTAAATATATGTCGCGTATAATTCCGCGCTTTATTTAACAGCTTTTTCGCTGAAAATAAACAGTACAGAAACTCGTAATTCTCAATTGCTTCAGACTCACATCGTAACCTACCAAGCTCATACTAATTGCCTCGTAAAGTTCACTGACCTCGCACAATACGGTAGCTGCACGGCTTCAAGAAGTTCCGTACATAAGAAAATATTCAAGCAATTTGCCAAATGTGGGCGCACCACGTTATGCAACCGAGTGCATTGTCCGTTCCATTATCTTATGGTCTTATCTTTATAGCGCTGTTCGTGATTCTCGATAAGATTACGAAACAATGTTCCCTTGAAGTATAATTCTGTAAGTTCAATGAGTTTATTGCAATTATTGTAATCTATAGTCCGGTTTATCGTAAAATTATACTTGATGTAGGGTTTTATTATTATCTCCGCCCTTTGAAATAATTATAGCGGTTTGTATTTCGAAGAAGGTTTTGATATTTTAATTTGAAATGCCAAAACCTTCCCCGAAGGTTCTTTGTGTTATAAATGCCGTAACGTAAAATCTACTTTTATAATATTTACTTTCAATTAATAAAACTAACGTTTTTATTATTTTTACAATGGTCAATCTAAAGAAGTCGCAGAAAGCTGCGAAAGGGCTTAAACATATAAATTATTTTTCAACAAAAAGCTCAATAGTAACAAAAACCAATACTTATCTAAAGCTACGTATGAACGTCATTATTACCATGAGGCCATTCCCATACAAGTCATCTCAATCACACCTACAATTACATGTATTCCATTCTAAATATAACCGTGCTAAATCTTCGTTCCTATCGGCAAAAACCACAACATCTACTTTAGTTTTTGCAACCAGTAAGTTATTCATGATAACTACAGCGCTTGTTACTCCACCAAGGAGTGTCGTGATTGCAGCCCAGTAAATAATAGAGCGTCCCCCTTTCATGATAATATGTTGCATCCTTTAATTGCAGGACAGGCTACTCGATCCGTGGAACGTAATTTATATTTCGTTATTAACTTTTTGCTGAAGAATATTCTTAGCGATTAACATGGATGTTTTTATTTGTAAATGTGTGCAGATTATTTGTAGAATGTTGAAGAGTTAGACAAAAAGTGTACTGGCAGCATAAGTTGCTTATTTTAAACTAACGAAAGAAATAACCGGTGAACGTTAAACCCCAGGAAGAAAAGTATGTATAAACTATTAAAGATTCTGAATTTCCTGGCTTTGACAGAACATTAATCAATGTCGAATAGACTAGAAGCAAAATCGAAATTAATATTCGCGTGACTTAAGTTTATACTAACTGAAGCAGAAAATTTTAAAACAATAAAATATTAATAACACAAAACGTTTAAACTTCTCGCAGTCAGGCATCCGGATCTTTCTAACTTATGCAGTTATGCACTACATCACTGAAGACACGTCGTTTGAAAGACATTATTTACTCTCAATTACTAGAACAGTATAAAAACACACTCCGCCAACCGTCCGTAAAAAGAGATAGGAATCAATCACGCAATCACGATACACGATTAGAAACATTGAATTATACAACTGATAGATATTGATCGAAAAGCATAAATGCTAGTTTCAATCTTCTTTTTATTGATGATGTGCTCAGTTGACTGTACTTCAATCGCTTTGTCAATAGCCTAATTAAGGCCAATCTTAGCGTAAATGAAACTATGCGTGATTGCGACATGAGTATTCCAATTGCATTTGCACGAAGATCCGAAACGCTCGAAAATCAAAAGTCGACGCTAGAAGCCAAGCAGAATACTTAATTTAACCCCTTACACATATCAAATTACTTTTAACATTGAAAAGAAGATATAGAATAACAGTATAGTTTAAATATTTTTGATAAACAGAAACAAAGAATAATGTTTCAATAATGTCACCAAAAGGCAAGAAATAATTGCCAATAACACGAGCTGTCAATGATGCTCAAGTAGAATTTAAACTAATGGACAATGGTGAACGATAACGGATGGAACCAATTTATCATTTGTAGTAACGCGCCCTTTATTCTTTCCTTTACTCTCTCTACGAAGACATAAATTATACTGTTAGTGTTCCTAGAATAAGATATGGATCCGATAAGAAAAATATATGAGCAATTGAGCATATACCATTTCATATTTAACAAATTTTCAAATACACCCAAAATACAGATTATTTTGGATGGCTGTCATCCAAAATAATCTGTATTTTGGGTGTATTTGAAAATTTGTGAAAGGACTTATTTTGGGTAATCTGTCGCAAGAGAAAAAAATCTTACCCTTACATTCTTTGCAAGTCATAAATAAGACTCTTTCAAATGAAACAACTAACCATTCGTTCGTTATTTATTTAACGAAGTCACAACTACAGAATACAAAACATTAAAAACAAAAGACAAAAACGTGCTCCTTGAAGAAAACTCGTCTGGAAGTAAACAGTCGACTTTTAAACAAGTTGGTAGCAGTAGCTGCAGAAAATAATTGCAACGACTTAATTACAGAGAGTTTTACTTGACATTCAAATATACGAGTCTATGAGGAATAAAAAGTGATTGAAGAATTGTACACAGTACGGCAGCTTTTGTAATGTTATGATAATGTGCCAATTTTCTCAAAGAGGTTTTGTTACCCGCCTGAAGAGGAGAGTTATCTTAAAGTTTATTTAACAACACTATATTTTGAGCCAACGTTATTGAAGTTTTCAAAATTATTCATTGCTTAAACGATAACCAAATTAAGGTGGTGTCATCAGCATAAGTTATGTAGTAAACCGTGTTCATACAAAGAGAGCTGCAATTTTCCGTTTTCAAGTCATAATATTCAACATTCACCTAAGGCCACACACGTAAAACACTAAACCTAACTTAAGTATGCAAAATCTTATAAGGAAATTTCAAATTTAAAGTCTGACAATTCAAAGCTACAACTTCAAACACAAAACCTCTCAACTGCATCAGCGTTAAATAGTTTATCGTAAGCGTCGCATCGTCTCGCCGCCAACAGTCGAATGCAATTGAGCCTAATAAAAATTCAATTCTCGTAATATGTCCTGTCTCTATTTACTACCTTTAATGCCGCTGCACCGATGCATACGATGAATACCTAATGCCCTTTGTGATTGGTGGTCGTTTTGTGCAAACTTGAATCTGTCTGAATTGTACTGTGTGTGACAATAAAAGTAAGTACGTTCGTTGGAATTTATTGAGGACATCATTAAACAAAGGTTTATGACCTTGACTTTTGTCATTGTTTTTTTGCGTGTTCTTTGATATTCATAAATATGATGTATCTGTTAGATTAATGTATTTAGATGTTGCATCATATTTAACTCTAGTTTTATCTTTAGGTTCTAGCAGTTCGATACACGCGGCATGACTAAGGCAATAACCAGCGTAAGGCATGTAGAAATCTACCGGCTTTCATACATTCCACATATGATTCAAAGTGAACCAAAAGGCATGCCGATATCAAAGGAAGCCACGCTTTATTAGTTCGGTGAATGTCCTGAATATTGCAATTGCAAATATAAACCTAAATTGAGGTTGAATGGTTTCGGTATTAGGTAAGGCAGTACAAACCTGTATACAAAATGTCGTCGCCGAACGGGCCTACGTCCGGGCGAGCTGTCGAGTGATGAGGACCAGCCGTCAGACCGCGATAGTGCTGTGTTCCTTGCCTCCGTGCTTCTTGCGCTTTCCAGCAAGATCGCCGTGTACTTCGTTATTAACATCGTGTGTCACTGTTGCCTGATCTTCACTTATAACTGCTACACTGTGCTCATTTGATTAAACACTTCGAGATTTTGATGCCGGATGCTAGATGTTGATTTTTTAATTGGCTGTACCTCACTTTATTGCTTAATGAACGCGCGTGTTTACTTTTTGCAATTTTAAAGTTAAAATTTCTCTTCAATTTGTGTAACATCGGAAAGCAACAAGTGAACTGACTACGCCGACATCCGCACGGTCACGGTGTGGTGACCACCAACCATCACACGTTATTATCCCTCCGACTAAACAACGGGATATTGTGAATTATGCGTGACACCCACGCGTAAAAGTCGGCAATAAGAACGAGTTTCAAAGGAAAAAGAATTATACATTAATAGGATGTGGACGCACATGAAATTGCACTAAAGACGAGATATTAGTTACAGAACTCCATCTTTAAACTATTCTATACCAATATAATAAAAAGGTATTTAAGGATAGGTGTGTTGTTTGTAAGTTTATGAGATTATAGAGAGTAATATTTTTATCTTCTGAAACTCTTTTACCAATAGAAAGTCACATAATTTTTAGTAGAACGGGCAGTTCCCCGTGATGCGGATGGAACCGCGAGTAACAGCTAGGAAATCAGAAATGTTGTAAATGTCAAAAATAGTACATAGGTATCTACTACCTACAAAAAACGAAACAATATTGTCCACAGTAAACTCAAAAGACTCCGAATCGTTGAGGTACCGGAGATGTGCTAAACGCAGTCATTTAGCATTAGTCATCTTTTACCTGCAGCAGAATCCTCAATTTGCACATCCGCTATAACCTGGAATTGCTTGAGTATTTAAACCATTTCATAATTGCGCACCAGTGCCGTCATTTAGCATTCCTTTTGTAGATGCAGTGAGAATAGATGGATTCTATTATTGCAACAAAATTTCTCCAGATAGAGTTGAAAAGATTTTGAATATTTTGTTGGAAAATTTTCATTACAAGATTATTATAATACTAAGAGTTGACATTTTTTAAGGGAACTAATTTTTTGAGCTGTTATTTTAATATTCGAGATGTTATTATGATCAGTTGAAAAACATATTGAGCAGTTATTTAATTTAATGGCGGTTGATTAATTATTGTGACAGTAAAATATGGACAGTAAAAAAAAACAATTAGATGGGTTATTTTATCATACAATGTCAATTCTAAAAATAATTGATCAGTCCAATAATAGAATGAGCAGTAAAAATGATGGAATGAGCAGTTCGATAAATAGTTCAGCAGATCATAGCGAGG
>NWSH02000535.1:6029219-6061629 GCA_002382865.2 Heliothis virescens
GGTGGTGAGCGTTAAAGCTATCTGCGACGATAAACTCGCGTGGGACCGCCGGAGCCCCGCAGCGCCGGAGCCGTGACAGAAATCATGCCTGCTGCATGATGCATGCTTGATTGCATGTTGCCTGCTTGCTTACATTTTACTATCTCATTGTTTATAGAATTGCTTAGGATGAGATTTCTTACCGACAAATTCCGATTTGTTACTGCCCACACGTAACTGCTCATTTAATCATTTTTACTGCTCATTTAATTATTTTGCTGCTCAGTTATATATTCACTGATCCATTTCATTATTTTTTATTACTCATTTTTGTATACTTTACTGCTTAGTTTTAACTGCTGAAATAGTTATTAAACTTGCCATTTATAATTTTTAACTTACCAAAACTGCTAATTACAACTGCCCCGTTAAATGAGTGCCATTTTTTAATTGAAGAGTTCATATAACTAAGTGAAGTAAATAGCAATCACCTCCAAGGTACACCTAAAAATATTTATAGAATTCGACAAACCCTATAAGGGAAATACCTAAATTGTTTAATCAAGCCTACATAAGATCAATATCTGCAGAATTAAATGGGTTCATTTTGCATAAATATACATTGAAATGAGTACTCAGCTGCGACCGATAATTGGGCAAATGAGGAAGCTATAAAAATATATGAATATTCATAGCTATTTGCAAGTTGACTCTATCAGCTGTCGAAACAAAAGGCTATAATTATTGTGGTGCTAAATTGAATCAACATTGTTGTGATCAGTGATCACATATACCTATCGGTTTCCATATAGAACGTCATTATGAAGTTTTCTTTTCCAATTTTAGGACATTTCGACAGTAATGCACATTGTGATAAATGAAGACTAAATCAAATTTCCCGTAAGTAACTTAAGGTTAACCCGAAAACTACGATTGAAAAATTCAGGCAGCAAAATGTACCATAAGCACCTAATGATACTCATTGCTCAAGATACATCTGCAGCAGGAAGCGGCTCGGTAAATGGCACAGTACTAAGACTACCGCCAATTGTTGAAAGGGATGCGGCAATTACTGAAGACAAAACGGCCGATGTCATTGAACCAGCATTCGATGGAACTCCACAAATAAACCCATGCATAGGAACAGTGTTTACTACATGTGTACGTATTTGGCTCAAGGATTATTTATCAACGGACGTGTTTATACAAAACATTTATTCAGTTGATTGGAACACAGATCGTCGATAGAAGTATTAGGTACAATTTAGATTGATCAGACGCTTCTCAGAATTTATTGGTCATCCTATACCATTTTGATTTGTCGTTATTATGTTATGATACAATAAAAAATAGTAATGCCTTGTTTTCATGTTGTTATTTCGAAAAACATAATCTGCGCACAATCTTCCACAAGTAAGATTTAGCAAAAATCTTACAGTCATCATTCTACAATCCAATCTAACTAAAACCTATTACAATAAAAACAGCGATAACATAAGTTAACTACATTATCACTACACCGCTTGACTATGACCTCCAAGAGATATATCTAATTATACTCCCAACTTCTATCTTAGAAACTGCATTTCACATAGGTAATGACTGCCATAAATATCTTTCATGGTGCGTTAGCCTTACCGACGGGACTGTTGTTGTTAGCAACTTATCTCGACGATCTACGAGAGATAATTGCAATAGCCCACTAGCTCGTAATACGACTTATAAAGAAACTTATCTGGGATCAAACTGCTTATCTAGGGACCTTTCTGTTGACGTGTGATACTTTCGACGTTTAAGGACGATTGGTAGACGTTTAAAGGTCAGTCAAGGGCTTGATGTAATTATAAATGTATTGATAGTTATTTTCGGATTTTATGTAATTGATTGCGTAGATAAATTATTTAAAGCTCTGAACTGTTTTACATTATGGAAACAAGAAACTATATTTACATCTTCAATATCATAACCGGAGAAAATCATAACAACAAAATCGTAGACACAAATACCAAATTCAGGTTAAGAAACCAATATAAATTTTGCATGAAAAACGATAAATTCACTTGCAATAATATCGTTTCACATACTTCGCCGCCCACACAGACAGAGTTATATTCGATGCTAAAACAGTTTCGGTTTCACTGGTTGCTTGAAATTCCTTTAATCATCGAATTCCCAGACTGCAATTGGAGTGAGTAGGCCTCAAGTTCGAGGGTACTATGTACTTGATGCCGGCTACACCATATATGGACCAAGTAACTGGATAGCAATATCTGAGTATGGTTGACTACATATGTGGCATTTTCGTGCTGACATTTATGAACGAACACGGTGAAGAATCTTTTGAATTCCGAAAATATTTGCAATATTTTCTTATATTTAGTTACAAAGAAATTTTTAATGTTCTAAGTATTTGTATTTATGTAACTTCTATATTTTTTTTATCTCCCTGCAAAACAATTTCAAGCTAATATGGATTATAAATTCAGTCATCTTTAATGTCAGAATCTTTACTCAGATTAAGATTAAGATCTCTGCCTGTCTTAATTGTTCTATAATTATGAACATCTATCAAGATGAAGCTCATCAACGCCCATTAATAAAAGTAGAGCAATTGTAACTTCACGATAATCTATTACTGTAGTAATTATGATGTAATTTGTGGCAGCAGCAATAGCTATTAATGTCTTCTCATACATAATTCGTTCGATGTGATTCTATTAAGTCTGACATCTATAGAATTCACATTTAGCGAAAAGCCTTTTGTACAAGTACATACAAGAGAAAAATCCTATTGTGACAAAACCCTCAATCAGTTCAATTGGTAATTAAAGTAATATCTAACATGAGGAAAGAATTTACTATCTCAAAGACCTTTAAAGTTAAATGAATATGTTTTTAGAAAAATGAATTTAGAAAGACAATCACGCAGAAAAAAATGTGAACACTATTGTATGGTGATAACAATGGCTACTGTTTATTAATTGGGTAAAAACGCGAACTTCAAGCTATGTAGTTGCTAGCAGCATGATACACGAGTCATCCCTGTGAAATGAAGTAAGGAAAACCAAAACAAAAGACTCTAAATCATAAGAAAACATAAACTATAGAGCAACAAGCTGACTTCTGATATTAATTATTTTTTAACTAAAGAACTTGGCTTCCTAAACAATCATAAAAGGATGAAGATATCAATAGACACAAAAAAACGTTGACTATCGCATGATTCAAGTGCTGACGACAGTGACTGTAATCAAGTTCCTAGTAAGTAAGCAGGTCTAAACAATAACACGACACAACGCAATGCCTGCAAAACTGCAACTGATATTTTGTATACGATAATATAAAATGTAGGACAGTCGAAGGGCAAACTTGGACAGTAAATAAAGAAACAGTTACAGTTTATTATGAGGGTCAGTTTCAACAAGCGCAAGAACTCTCAAATGAAATAAAGTCATTGTCACAAGAAGGTAATGACTTCCTGGAAGCAGGCTCGTTGCATCTCGTAATTCTTCGAGATATGGATGTAGGCAGATATTCGAAGCTTTATACCTACTCAGAATGGCAGCAGGTATTAAGTCAACCATTAATTCAACTATGAATTTATGCCTCTCAACCGTATTATTATTAGGAGTTATGTTAATAACAATCAGTTAGTAGGTGTCGATTAGGTCATTCTATTTGACAACATCGCTCGGTTTTGCTTGAACCACGTTTCTACTAACATGATTCAGTACTATACCTATGATGATAAATGTAGCAGTTTCATAGTGTGACGAAATATGATGAGTGCGCAGTCGTTACTTGCTTTCAAAGGTCGGTAAACTCTAATTAAGCAAGATACAGCCTTTATACCTAGACATTTAAAGCAATAAGATTATTTCCAACTATTCGCAGTAACAGCACACAATCACAAAATTCACTCAAATTAAGGAAACACTTGGATTCTCAAATCGGTCCAAACAGCACTTGCGCTAAGAGATAGCTAAACACTTTTCACAATTGCGATGATAAATATAATTGCGGTATTTTCGCACTGTGCACGCGTCTGCGTCGCTATCCAATCGTCCGATCGGAAACATCGGCGCCGGCGCACTGCCTGCCTCGAGGAGCGGCGAGCGCGCGCGCAGGACTACCGACCCACCGACGGGTTTAATTTGAACTTGGAACTCTACATGCGGGATGCAATTTTGGACGTGTTTTTATTGGGCTTCGGTCACCGAGGCGACGGCCGGTAATTACTTGAAATACCACACGAAAGGTGCATGGCCTTTAACCAAAACAGCCACTGTTTAGCTACTGTTTTTCTCTTACAATTATTCAATTTTCCTCTTAAATTGAATACCCATTCATAAGTCATTCTATTGAGCAGAAGTCTTTGATCAATTTATTGCAACGTCTTATACGTTTTAAATAAAAAATATACCACCACAAAGTCGGCAAACCCTTTGATATTGTCGAAGAACATTCCTTTTCGCATCCATTTCTGCAATAAAAAGTACAGCCAGGGCCTTAAAAGGGAAGCGATCTCAAAAAATGTTATACAACTTTCCTTTTCAAAGGGATGGGGACGCATTATGTGGAATAAAGTTATCTGGACATAGCCTTTTATGGGACGCAATCGTGAGTCGTATAGTAAAAAAGGTCAGTTGAAACGAGTTGGTCATTACATAGAATGGTTCGCTAACGTCCGTATGAAAGTAAAATTTATTTACAGCCAGACATAATATTTATTTATATGCCTAACCTGACCATTACAATGAGCGTAACATTTATAGGCGAGCTATTTGCAACTAAACAAGTCGGTTAAAAATGCGATGCTTTTGTCAAAATTTTCTAGGACAGTTTTATGTTACGGATGTGGAATATAGCCAAATTGTTAGCTCCAAGTAATGCCAAGTTCTAAAAACTTTTCCAATGTCTTTTCAAACAATTTTCTATATCACGTACTTTTTAAAATAGGGTAGTATAGAAATGAATCTTATAAAATATTATTGATCGACCTTATTATATCTAAAATCATAAAAACGCGAAAGTATGTTTATTGGTTTGGTATTTTATCATGCATTGACGCGGTTTTTACCTACAAACAGTTCATGGTCTGAAAAGTGACACTACTTCTATCTAAATATATAAAACTCAAAGGTGACTGACTGACTGACATAGTGATCTATCAACGCACAGCCGAAACCACTGGATGGATCGGGCTGAAATTTGGGACGCAGGCAGATGTTATGACGTAGGCATCCGCTAAGAAAGGATTTCCCGAAATTCCCACGGGAACGGGAAAAAACGGGATTTCAAATATAGCGCGGGCGAAGCCGCTGGCAGAAGCTAGTTTTAATATAAATGCTTAAAATCTAAATTCCGAACCGGTGCAGTCGCCAGCAAAAACCCAGCATGCCATTAAAACAAGTGAGAATTTAAAATAAAAAATATTGTTTCGTCCATATCTCTGGACGGTGATTTTATGAAATTTATATCAGATGTACGTGGAAAAGCGTGCCTTTGAGACGCACGGGCTAATGAAGTTGAGCTATGAATACATATTGGTGCATTAAACAGTGCGAATGGTAGCCAGTGCATAATTAATTAAGACGCTGCCCCTTTAGATGAGCATTGAGGCAAATTATTAAGATCTTGGCACGTGATAGACGCCTTATACTTACTTAAGTATATGTTGGAAGTTTGAAAGATACTGAGTAGCCACACTAAGATATATTAGTATGGATTTTTCGCCTATCGTTTATAGTTTTAATGCTACTTAGGTTCTTATTACTGTATGAATGCGAGCAAGTACCTAGGTAAATTTATAATCTTTGATGCACATGGTTTTCTTATTGTCTTGTTTACATAAAATTTCCTTATTACATGCCTCCATAATAAAATAATTATTTACAGCTCATCATCACCCTTATCTTAGTGTTTTACTCTCTTAGCTCGTATAATAAGCCTTTTCATACTAACTTTAACTGCTGGACGAGACCTCTATTCCTGTTTCACTCTAATATACTGTAATAGTCTGAAATCATCAACCCGCATTGAGCAAGCGTGGAGGTTAATTCTCAATCCTGCCCAGCACTGGGATGATAAAAAGGCTGATGATGATGAGGAATTTTGATTTTCAAGAAGAAATACTAGCACGAATTAAAGTCTAAGTAAAGGGCCTATACGTGAACTGATTTAATTCAGAAAATCAATCTGGATTGCAATAAGTGCCCTGTTTAAATAAATATTCTTAGGTATTTTATTTGACATACTTCACAAACCTGAATTTAAAAGTTCAGTGACACTAACCCAATAAGTATGAAATAATATTTGTACAAGTGCAAATAATTCGAACGTGCTCACGTTCCAATAACACCTTTTTAGTCAAACGTTAAGAAGGCTATGCTTAATAAATTTACATAATACATATTATTAGGTAGGTATTTATAAAACACTTCAGAAGATTTTCGTTAATTTTGGAGTACCTACTCGATGGATGTAGACTATTGTAGACCTATTCAACAAATTTTATGAAAATCTAAGAGCCAGTTTGACATGTTCCAGAAAATATCTAATAGATAATGCCATAAAAAAGTAGTGTATTAAAAAGACTTCTACTTCATTATCTGTCAGATAGCTATTTAGAACCTTATCTGGAACCTGTGAGGCCCTAAATGTTATGAACTGATGCCCCTAAGAAATGTCCAAAGTAGCATGTAACAGCACATAAATACATAAGTCTATTTATAAATAGTACTGAGATTGATAATCTATTTGTATGTGTGTAGATTGCTACGAACCTCCTACAGAATGACATCAACACGTGGGAAGGTAAACAGAACTGGTGCAATTAACTATCATATAAATAAACATTAAAATATAAACTTGAACCGCGTTAGTATTACAGATAAAGGTGATTGATTAATGAATGACAAATGTTCTTACGAAGTAGTTATAAAATTATGACGTATCGCAAGTTAAATCTACAATACATTATTTTTAGAAGAGTTGCAAAAATTCCATTATATTTTGGCATCTGAACTTGAAAGCTGTCTTCTAAATTGCATTTGACAAAAGAACATCAGATATGATAAGACATTAGGATAACATTCGTCAGACAACTGATAGGTAAGTCTATCAAAAGCACAAAGTTAGAATTCATGGCTAATTGCTTTCTTTTGTTGGAAATTAAAACAAAAGAGATGATAGGTTAATCCTTAGATGTAAAAGACAGTCTTTCTTAGAGCAAGTTAATATTTGATATGACATTCTATGCAATAGTTAACGAAAGTTATATATTCTTTGCACTTTAAATAAGTAACAGTTTATCTTACTTAAGGCCCAAATTCACTGACGACATAAACGTCCGATTCTTAAAACAACGGCTTATATTTAAACTTGAACGTGAATTAATAAGAGCTCGTGGCTAAGTCAAAGCCGCGCGGATCGATCGATCATAAAGTTAAGCAACGCTTTGTAGAGCGAGATAGACATCCGAACTGGATGAGTGGACGACCATTATTTCGTTACACATAAAGAAAACGAGTTCTGTCCGTGATATTTCAGAGAAGGCACCGAAAAATTCGTGTCTCGGCTGTCATTTATGAAACATCTTGGCGTCGTTACGACGCACAAGGTGTCGTCAGAATCCAAGAAAAAGTCTGAACAATGTAAAGTTTAAACCAAGGGGTGCCAGTTTGCCCAGGTAAGGGTTGTGGAGGTCAGACAGGCAGTCGCTCCTTGTAAAACACTGGTTCTCAGCTGCATCCGGTTGGAATGAAAGCCGACCCCAACATAGTTGGGAAAAGGCTAGGCAGATGATGATGATGATGAACGTGAATTTATAGTCAACTTCACTATTACATAGTCAACCTAAACAGTTGTTTTAAGTAAACTGGCATTTATTTTTTCGGTGTCCTCAGGTTTAGAGAATGCCTAAGAACCTATTTTGAATGAAGCTATATCATCATTTAATGATGCAGCCGTTGCTATAAACCAATGATCAGCCTACTAGTAACTAATCATAAAGAGGCATTTTAGTGCGTCAGTCGTTGAGAAATTGACCGTTGAGGTATCTCAAGGATGTGTGAGTCATACGGTCATTGGTACGGCAGTGTTGACATAATTTCTGTGAATGTTTGAGAATGTAGGTACACAGGTACCTAACATATACACCTTCTTATTATATACCAGATAGACTTATATACCAGACCACGGGACTACAAGGTCCCGAATTTTTGGAGGGCCGTAGCCAACACGCTGAAGCCCTTTTAAGACAACTTTATTGAAATGGTCACACATTTTGAGTAGGAATCAGGGCGCTGGACCATGAGATAGTATCGACTTATTATGACAGTAATAAAATAGCTAATATTAGCGTATTTACGATGTGTTCTTGAAACATGTTTTACAGATGAAAACAATTCGTCTTTGTTAATTTTGAATAACTTTTCATAGAAGCAAGGCACTATGAAGAATATTTTATACTTAGACATTTCTTTAAGAGGGAAATTATAAACCTACCAAACACTACTTCGGATAAATAACTAATTAAGCTTTGGTATATGAGCGTACACGGATGAGTACTATATATTATGACGTAGTAAAATTTTCGCCATCTTACGAACGACCATATATTTAAAGAGCTATATAGGTGGTCATCTAGACTTTTAGTAGACCATACCGATATTTGCTCATTTATGTAGGTACTAAGGGGTCTTTTCCACCTGACCACGTGCGAAAGTTTGCGCTCAAATCTTGCGGCGCTGCTTTATCCCTTGTTTTTACCTATTAGAAAATAGTAAAATAGTTTATCTAAGGTCAATGAGGTAAAGCTTCAGAGTAGGTACTTCTATTTTATATCGACATGCAAAAATTAACTTAGTGGCGGTCAGGCGGGAGTGGCCGCGATAGTGCACGCAAGGGCAAATATTAAGAACTACTGTTATTGAAAAAATGCTTGTTTAAATTTCCCGGATTCAAGCGCAGAAGTTCCGTGAAAACAGTGAATAGTGTCACTTATACTTAAACTTGATCTAACCATTTATTTATACGTTTGACCTTCTCAAAAATGCGATGATTCAACATAAAGTCTACTCTGAACTTATATGGCTGTAGTAAAGTTCGTATTTATAACAAACAGTCGTAGTATACAAATACGTTTGTAGTCGTGGATGTGTAAAATAAATTATGTGTCATATATTTATTTTACATTTTTATGGCTAGGTATGATCTATTCATAAGTTAGTTCGCAACTTTATCTTATGATGACAGAAATAGCGTCTTTTATATTTTTTAAACCTCGGTGGCGAGATTGTTCACTACCCTGGGGTATAAAGTGCTCCAGATGGAACAAAATTAATATAAGTTTTAGTTAGTAAAAGTATGACACACTTTCTTCCATTACTGGCGGGGTTATTTGATGATTTCCCATATATGTAGTGGAAGTAGTGGAAATTCTCTGACTAGTCCTCAAGAGGAATTTCCTTCGAGGTATATTACCCGGAAGGTGTTTAATACCATAACAGTCTTGTGAAGGCTAACAAAACAAATAAGTTTATTATCATAAATATATTAATCTTGTAAAGGTATTTTAGTTTTACACCCACACTATAGCTAAATAGGTGTGTTAAAGCCTTGTCAAAAGAAATACAGTAAATCTTTACTTTAGGTGCGATAGTAAATGAATCATGGTATTAATAGTGTGATGTTTTTTTTTTATGTAGAAGTAGTATATTTTTAATAGGAAACAAGACACTACTTCACCCCTTTAAAAAGTATTTTGGTGGTTGCAATTAAAGTGGTCTTAAAAAAAAGGCTTAAATATACTAACCAAGAGCTTTTAGGTAAACTTTTGAGTACCTGAGACCTTTGAGAGAACCGTACCTGAAACAAAAGAAATAAAGATGTTAAAGCATATTTATTTAAATTGTATGTATTGTTACTACAGTAGAATGATCACTAAACTTAAAATACGTAATAATGTAATCTTGAATCACGTTAACTACAATATATTAGGTATTAGCTTCTGCCAGCGGCTTCGCCCGCATCCCGAGAGAATCATTTCCAGTACCCGGATAAGAAGTAGCCTATATGTTATTCTGATATATAAGCTATATGTCTGCCAAGTTTCATCAAAATCCGTCCAGTGATTCCTGAGATTAGCATGTGCAAACAGACAAACTTTCAAACATACAAATATAGGTACAAACAGACATTTTTTTTCGAATTCTTACTCTTTTTTCATTTCTTAATAACCCTACATATTTTGTTTTGTAAAAATATTTAATGTACAGACAACAGCAGGTCAACATATACGAATCTGACAAATTTTACCAATCAAACATTAACCTATCTCCATTGTGATAAGGTTGAAAATCTCCTATTGCAGAAATTTGACAGATCGTGGTAACTTGATTTGCTGTCGTCTGTACAGACACGATTTTTTTACTGTTTAGATGATATGTATTCAAATAAAAACAAAAGACACGTCAATGACGTCACGCACGAAATGAAAGAGACAGATAGATTAGTAAGAAAGAGATGAATAGAAATTATTCAATTTTTAAACCAAAACAAAAGACATGCCAATGACGTCACGCACAAAATGAAAGAGATAGATAGATTAATAAGAAAGAGATAAAAAGAACTATTCGAAATTTTAAACAAAAACAAAAGACACGCCAATAACGTCACGCACTAAATAAAAGGGACAGCATCATTTGATAACTCATTAATATGACAGAGATAAATTTGGGGGCACGGCAGTGCCCCCGCCAAGTCGAGCGCAAAGCAAACACTGCCGTACCATCCTTTACTGGAACCATTTCGCTGCATTTTGAGGCCCCTATTTGAGAACCTTTGGATAAGACCAGAACGCAGAAATTTTCGTCATCCAGAAAGCTATAATCACATAGTTAAAAACCAGAATTTTAAGTCTGTAGGTAATTTAGTTTTCGACACTCACTCACTCATGATCATCAAAATAGAACTAGTACTTCCCATAATCTCAGAGAGCTGAAATTTGGTACAGAGTTAGGAATTAATGGCCACATAAAGGGAAAACTACAAAAACTAGGATAATCGAAGATCTGGAGTACCTGGTGAACCTGATTAGAAAACAGCAGAGCCCAACCAAAAATACTACAGATATCAACATACCGGCTTAGGTTGATGTCAATAAGCTAACGTTTCTACAAAAAGAAGTGAAATCCCACCAAAAACATACTGTAAAAAACTAGCCAAGTCTCTATGGAACTGCTTGTTTATCTCTAAAAAGTAATGAAATCTAGACAAAGTCGTGCTGAGTCTTAGGTTTCTTACTGCGACTTTTTTACTATAACAATTAATGTGATATGACTGGCCGTTGAATATTCTTTATTAGTAACTGGGTACAAGTCAACGGCCAGTTATATAACATTAACTGTTATAGTAAAGAAATCGCAGTAAGAAACCTAAGACTCAGCACGACTTTGTCTAGATTTCATTACTTTTTAGAGATAAACAAGCAGTTCCATAGAGACTTGGCTAGTTTTTTACAGTATGTTTTTGGTGGGATGTAATTTTGATGTATCTATCTGAAGTAAAATAAACCAAGATTTTTTTGTAGGTGATACAAAATGTATTCTAATTTAATGTACATAAGGTTGATATTGCATTAAAAATTCAGCAAAGGCAGCACAAGTTTGGGTAGTCTGAACTATATAATGTTGCCTGTGGTATGATTATGTTTTAGAATTTAGATTTATTTAGAAAACAGAGAGCGACAGAGGGGACGCGGCGCAGGGAGGGGGGTGCACTAATAATTAAATTGTATTAATAAATAATTTGCTTGAATTTTTTTCGCGTCATTTATTTGCTACAATCTTCCGCCAGCGGTTTCACCCGCTTCCGGGGGGAAATATTTCTCGTATCCGGATAAAAATAGCCTATACGTTATTCTGATATGTAAGCTATATGTCTGCCAAGTTTCAACAATATCCGTCCAGTGGATCTTGAGATTAGCGTGTGCAAACCATTGGTGCAAACAGACAAACATACAAACAGACAATTCTATTTTTCGAATTCTTACTCTTTTTTTCATTTTTTAATAACCGTATATAGGTATTTTGTTTTGTAAAAATATCTAATGTACAGACACGATTTTTTTACTGTTTTATTATATGTATATAGATTAATTAGATAAAGACACCACTCGTCAAAACTACATATAAGCACATATTATGATGACTTGAAAGCTCACACCTAATCAACATACTCACACACACACTACGTACAATATGTAAGTACTTACATGATAATTATATTATGATAACAATGGCACATTCATTGCGAACAAAGGGAAGACGCATGACCGATCATTGACGCCATGACAAATTATTTCACGGTAATCCTAAGCTTGTCTGCCAGATAATAAATTAATTTTACTAATTACTAAGGCCTTTCATCGCTGTAATGTTAAAACACTAAAAGTTAGCGATAACAAGTATTTATGAAGGGGAAAAATATAAATAAGATTGTGATTACTGGTTCATTCCAAAAATAGCTTTCTAAAGAGAAGAACGGACTAGGAACATAACAGCCAAAAAACCCTAAGGGTGGGTTTACTCACTCTGTCAAAAATCTGACACTTTCTTCCACTCCACTCAACAAATAGGTGAGGAATAAAGGATCGTTTGTTTTCAGTGTAGTTACTGATGGAAAGTTATTTTGTTATATACACACTAAAAATATAATTCAAAATAACGTCACCGTATTTTAGAGCACTTTCTATCATTATCGCATGACTCGAAACCGTTTGCTAAATACGAGTAGCTAAGTAACTTTGTAAATCATTGTTTAAAAGGACTAGGATTTGTAATTAGACAATTTATTGTGGAGCCCAAAAATTAAATTAAATATGGTTTGTTGAGAATAGTTTGTCTTCCTGATAGAGTACCTCATTCATTTCAAAATTTCAAGACTATGGTCTTTATTAGAAAAAAATATAATTTACAGCCTAAAATTCTTTTACCGTCCTAATGGCTTGCAATTAACTTTTCTCTTTATAAAGCAAACCAAACATCTAAGTATCATTATAGTCTTGACTAGACATTGTACAGACGACAGCAGGTCAACGTATACGAATCTGTCAAATTTTACCAATCAAACATTAACCTACCTCCATTGTGATAAGGTTGAAAATCGAGTGCAGAAATTTGACAGATTGTGGTAACTTGATGTGCTGTTGTCTGTACGTCAACACGCATTATAAATATGTATGTACCATGTCCCGCCAGTATGCTCCGGTTCCCTTGTAAGGGAAAAGAATGTGATTGATGCATACTTGTTATGTAAATTGATGTAATCTGTTTTATAATCACATCAGTGAGTAGTCAGGATTAGTAGTACAATAAGTTTACAGGTGTATTTACGTTATGTATGGTATATTGGTCATGATTATAGGTAAGTAACTGTATGAGGATCAGTTTTTAGATTTTTAGCATTACAGAACCTTACCAAATAAATTCTTCATGCTATGTCCATAAAAAATTAAACAACGCTTTACATCTGAATTGCAGCAAAATAGACTGCTAGCTTCAATTCATAGAAAAATCGATTAAAATATTCCAAAAAATCGCATGTAATTTTAATTTGTATGTTATGCTATGATACACAATACTTAGATGAATAATATCACACAAATACTTGTCTCGTTTTTACTAGAACACAACATTCTATTCTACTCATCTTTCTATTTCAAGAAAAAAAATATTAACTATCCCCGCGCAAGCTAATAAAGTCCAATCTATTCTATTCCCAGCCCTAATTAGTTATTAAACAACCAAACATCGTAACCGCACGTGTACCAACAAACTCACGAAGATAAACAACACATGCAATTAATTATGACTTATTCCAACTAATATCGTGCAACATTATCGTTTACGGAACAAATAAGCGAAGTTTTCTCGATAACAATGCCTAAGTTATACGATACGGCGAATAAGTTTCAGACAGCTAATAGATGGTTTTGTGGCCAGAATACGGTATTGCGCACACCAAAATAATTATTTTGGTGTGCGCAATGGTCGTATGTATTTATTTCATCTATACTAATATTATAAAGCTGAAGAGTTTGTTTGAACGCGCTAATCTCAGGAACTAACATGAATCTCTTCATATTGATTACCGCATTATACAGGAACTACTGGTCCAATTTGAAAAATTCTTTCAGTGTTAGATAGCCCATTTATCGAGGAAGGCTATAGGCTCTTTATCCGGATGCGCACAGTAGTTCCCACGGGAAAGCGGGTGAAACCGCTGGCGGAAGCTAGTGTTATACAAATTGAAACCGGCAGTCTATTTTGCTGAAAGTCAGATGCAAAGCCACTTGTTTAATTAGTCAAACTATCAAAACCCATATACATTATGAACATAGCATGAAGTTTTTTTTTCGTATAAAGCAAAAGATCTGACAACATTATTAGGACTATCTGATCCTCATACAGTTACTTTCCTATAACCATGAAAGTAACAAAAATTACGTGAAATACCTGAAAAACTAAACGTGACTAGAAAATATCTCTTGATGAAAGTATGCTATGAATATAAATGCGCTTAGCTTTGCAATTTCTCCATCTGAAATTATTGATCGTAAAAAGATTTTCAATTTTAGCTTCAGCAAGCAACCAGAGCCGTTAGTAAGGAATTCAATGTGATAGATTATAATATAAATGGTTGTCTTAATCTTTACAGGCCAGTGGGCCGCTCGTAGATAAAATCATTAATGAAAATCAAACAAATATTTTTGAAAACTATCTCAAAAAACATTATATTCTCTAAATAAATAATTCATAACACAAACAATCTAATACCAAACCAGATGAAAAAAGCAAACAAAGGCACGATGCTCTGCAGTTGTGATTAATTTCCTCGACAATCAACGTGGACGGGTGATGGACACCGCTTTGATTCAGGCTTAGGGCTGCCTGCAGGAACAATGGACTGCATCAGGAACAGTATCAAAGGCAAATTAGTTCCAGGAAATGTTTCATGCGTGTACATACTTTAAGAGCGGTGTTAGGGATGCCTTTGCTGGCTGGAAGAGGAGCAAGAATTTCTACGACTTGAATGATTTACATATTTTTTCCAGACTTTTAGAAAATAAATATAAAAGCATTAAATGATAAATGATTGATATTTTCTCTTTAAACTTTAATTAATTATACAGCTTACATAATGATAACTGTCTAGCTAGGTGTAATTACTTACGTTGAGGAAAAGTAAGCTCATCTAATCTTTTATCCCCACAAATTATACAAGCATAAAACTATAACCATTTCAACAAAAAGTACCTACTAACATAACACCAACTCTATTAAAACATTTAAGTACGTTTTAGCCGTTAAAACTAACGTACTTAGCTTTTATTAGAAGTATTTTATACACAGTTTGGTGGCACCCCTGAGTAAAGTGTATGAATAAGGCATAAAGCTGGTCTGTACAGTGTGAGGTACAATGTTTAGCAAATGGACGGCAGGTTGGGACCATAGGTTTGTACGACGTAAGTGGGTACCTGGCTACCAGTGTTATAATTACGCTAGTGTACCTGGCAGAAAATTGCCTGAGATACTAAAATCGAGTCATAGCCTATTCGAGAACTAGGTGCCCTCTATCTACCAATAGTTATTATGATTAATGGTATTATGGTTACGCATCTGTTTATATTATATTTTTTTTTGCAATAATCAAACCTTCAATTATTTTGGTAAAAAAAAAAACAATTGATTTGGGAACCACCGTTTAGGGAAGTCAGTTGATGAAAGCATTATTTCTTTAAGTAAATATTATTGTTTTTTTTATTAAACAAAGGCATACGAAATTCCAGTTTCAGTCCTACCGATGAAATATAGTTCAAATGCAATATTTGCATAAGAAACATAGGTATTGGTAAAGGTAAGCAATAACTTGGAAATAACGTGCAATGTTGGGTTTGCAATAATGTTCTATCGGCTGACATGTTGAGCGCTAACGCAACGTCAAGTCTATTAGCGCCAACCATGTGTAATTAATTGTAAATTAATTAGTTATGGATGCGTTAATACATGCAATTGATTTCCTTTGCAAATACAGTAAAAGCTCCTTATTCGCGCTTCCTTCATTCGCGTTTTCAGTATTCGCGGATTGAAAAAATGTGATCTAATTCCTTTATTCGCGGCCTAAGATTTCTTTATTCGCGGATCGAATCTGTACAACGGTACATACATACCTCAATACAAAGCATTCTGTATAATATGTCATCGCGACAACAAGTGAACTAATAAAAAATAACCTTATTATTAATACGCCTAGATTGTTTTTTCAAAAGCTATCGGCGTTTTTTGTTTGGTTCAGCGGTTCCTTTGAGGTAAGCCGCCTTTGCAGCGGCGGCGGCACAAAGGACAAACATAATGTTTAGGTAAAATAAACTTATTGGTTATGACATAAAGTCCCGTCCTTTGATAAGTGCCGCATTGCGTGTTGTATTGTTTTAATTTTCCATTCGTTACAAAAATTGTGATCGAGTAACACGTATCTTCCGCTATCATCCGTCACCTAGGAACGTATCCCCTATAACCCTTCCATATTCACGGTTTCTGTATTCGCGGCATATTTACGGAACGTAAACCCCGCGAATGAAGAGCTTTTACTGTATACCTACTGATCTCTTCATATTGATACCTATATCTATACTAATATTATAAAGCTGAAGAGTTTGTTTGTTTAAACGTGCTAATCTCAGGAACTACTGGTCCAATTTGTAAAAATATTTCAGGGTTAGATAGCCCATTTATCGAGGAAGGCTCTAAGCTACTTTTTATCCGGGTGCGCCGAGTAGTTCCCAAGGGACGCGGGTGAAACCGCTGGCAGAAGCTAGTCTTTCATAATTAGTTTGAAATTTTACAATTGACAGCATTCATGTCCGTTTAGTAGGTCTACTATCCAAGGATCCAGAATTGATGAATTGATCCAAAGTACTTAATCTATAATTAAAATACTTAAAGCCAGCGATAAAAAGGTGAAAATCTATCATCGCCTAATAATAATTAAATGAGTATTCCCTTTATTTTTATTTAAACTGCACTGTTCAATTGTTAAACAAAATTGTATTTAAATAATAAAACTGAAATGAAAATTGTATGTCATTTTCAGGAAGCGAGTTCGTTGCCCTACATAAGCCGTTGCATTGTCTGTTTTTCACAATACACCTTTTCATATTGCAGCGCGTAGTACATACGTAAAAAAAATACACTTGAACAAATACAGCTTACTTATGCATTGTTTGTATTTAAATTACAACAATAATACAACGCGATACATACGAAGAAAAGACGAAAACATGTTTTGCTGACCGTATGAATGTTTTTGTAAATTATATTATAATACTTTTTGATTTTCTTACCACGTTTTTTTCTCGTTTTTAACCTAGATAGAGAAAAGAGTCAAAGAGATCTATAATACATTTTTTAGCTATTCCATGGTTCGACTGCACTAAAAAGGAAGAAAATATGTATTGATTTTACCCAATTTATGTAACCATGAGTAATAATAAAAAAATAGCATATTGTATCTAAACTAGGTGGATTAAATAACAACATAGCCCAAATATTACGTACAATATTTTAACACCACAGAGATTTTATGATCACATCAACATCGTTAACTTTTACCATCTCATGTGTACAGAAAGCAATTATTATGACACACGTTGCTGACAATGGAAACAGAATCTAATCCGATCCCAATGCACACACTCATTTAGACTTCTCCATGTTTCTCAGACGTATTGAATACGGCCCGCCCTTTTCTCGTACGGGCTCGTGTGTAATTGAAAACCTACTCATTGTACAATAATGCCATTGCACAGGTAGGTATAAACAGCAGGGTCACAGTTTACTTTTTAATTATGAACTGTAACACTCTCCTCTGATTACGAGAGTGTATATTAATAACACGAGTGTTACTTATTTGGGGATTTTTTTTAATAAATTACTACGGTGCTTTGAAAGTTATAAAAAAAACTGATTTAAATCTGAAAAAAATTACAGTATTCATGATCATTTCCTAGTTTATATGAAGAATAAATAACCACAGCGTAAGGATATTCTTCAGGGTCATATAAATTCTACTCTTTTAGTCAAATGTGTCAAAAATCCTAAAACAATGGAAAAGCCGCACAGTTACAAGTTAACAAGTTGTGCTTACTATATTCTGAAGAACATATATTTTCTTTCTTTTAACTCTTAGTTCGGTTGACTGTGCGAAGTGTACCTTCTGAACTTCTGTATGTAGTGTCAACAGCCTGAAGGAACGAGGGAAGTTAATCCATTTCATTGTTGTTTGTAGAAGACTCTCAGCATACTTGCGACATGCCTATTAATTTGCGAATGTTTGTATTTATCAACTTTTGTGACGTCATACGTTTGTGACTGGTTGGTGAAAGAAAAAACGTCATCATTAGCATTTTGTTACTGCATTTCGCTTCGAGCAACGCAACGTACCTACTTTTTGTATAGGTTACGGTTGCGCTTGAGAAATGTGCCCTAACTAAGGAGAACGGTGTAGTATGGGGTTAGTAACTATGATTATTAGTACCAACAGAAGTCATTGGATACATACGTCTTTTAATTATGATTTGATAGCAACATTAATTTAGAAATTTTTCGGTCAGGTCTTCAAATCAACAGTAATCATCATCAAATATTTTTTTGTAGTAATAAGTAACAAGGGAAGCCAGAGAAATAATTTAGAAAATAAAGTTTTCTTTTCACATGAACCTTCCTATGTAATTTTCCCATATAACTTGATATCTTTAAACCACTAACTTTAATGAAAACTTCACTACGCAGCAGTATATAAACAATAAATCAATCGTACCATAAAAGGCATTCAGCTAAAATTTAATGAAATACCTCGCAAATGTTGGCCATTCATAAGTTACTTCAACCGTGGGACGAACCAAGATAAATCGCCATTACAATATTATCTTAACCTAACCGAATACTAAATTAATGTTCACGGTAATACAAAATTGTTTAACTTTACCAAGCAATGTTGATTTACATCTAAATTAAGAAACTCGTTTATTTAAACTCAAACATTTTATTTAGCTCTTCAAAATTTGACTGACAAATAATACAGCAAATAAACTACATACCTACTTTGTAAAAAACCGGCCAAGTGCGAGTTGGACTCGCTCATGAAGGGTTCCGTACCCCATCCCCCTTATTTTTTTTTCATTTTTAGTATTTGTTGTTATAGCGGCAACAGAAATACATCATTTGTGAAAATTTCAGCTTTCTAGCTATCACAGTTAGTGAGATACAGCGTGGAGACAGACAGACAGACAGACAGACAGACAGACAGACAGACAGACAGACAGACAGACAGACAGACAGACAGACAGACAGACAGACAGACAGACAGACAGACAGACAGACAGACAGACAGACAGACAGACAGACAGACAGACAGACAGACAGACAGACAGACAGACAGACAGACAGACAGACAGACAGACAGACAGACAGACAGACAGACAGACAGACAGACAGACAGACAGACAGACAGACAGACAGACAGACAGACAGACAGACAGACAGACAGACAGACAGACAGACAGACAGACAGACAGACAGACAGACAGACAGACAGACAGACAGACAGACAGACAGACAGACAGACAGACAGACAGACAGACAGACAGACAGACAGACAGACAGACAGACAGACAGACAGACAGACAGACAGACAGACAGACAGACAGACAGACAGACAGACAGACAGACAGACAGACAGACAGACAGACAGACAGACAGACAGACAGACAGACAGACAGACAGACAGACAGACAGACAGACAGACAGACAGACAGACAGACAGACAGACAGACAGACAGACAGACAGACAGACAGACAGACAGACAGACAGACAGACAGACAGACAGACAGACAGACAGACAGACAGACAGACAGACAGACAGACAGACAGACAGACAGACAGACAGACAGACAGACAGACAGACAGACAGACAGACAGACAGACAGACAGACAGACAGACAGACAGACAGACAGACAGACAGACAGACAGACAGACAGACAGACAGACAGACAGACAGACAGACAGACAGACAGACAGACAGACAGACAGACAGACAGACAGACAGACAGACAGACAGACAGACAGACAGACAGACAGACAGACAGACAGACAGACAGACAGACAGACAGACAGACAGACAGACAGACAGACAGACAGACAGACAGACAGACAGACAGACAGACAGACAGACAGACAGACAGACAGACAGACAGACAGACAGACAGACAGACAGACAGACAGACAGACAGACAGACAGACAGACAGACAGACAGACAGACAGACAGACAGACAGACAGACAGACAGACAGACAGACAGACAGACAGACAGACAGACAGACAGACAGACAGACAGACAGACAGACAGACAGACAGACAGACAGACAGACAGACAGACAGACAGACAGACAGACAGACAGACAGACAGACAGACAGACAGACAGACAGACAGACAGACAGACAGACAGACAGACTGACAGACAGACAGACAACGAAGTCTTAGTAATAGGGTCCCGTTTTACCCTTTGGGTACGGAACCCTAAAAAAGAAGTAGAAATTAGTTAATAATTGGTTGTTCGTAGAGTAACGCACAATACTTACATATTGCAGTATTTGGTCAATATGTGATGGTACTACATCACTAATCAATCGAGAAGACATAATATAATAAACATTTGCGATAAAATCAATACGGACTACGGAACCAATTATTCGGAATAGTAACGTTACGAATAGCAACGTTACATATATTATGCAAATGTATTCACTTTAGGGTACTTAAATTATCACACGTATTGTGAGGAAAATGAGTACATGGATGTTAAAGTGCTGGAAGTGACAAATCGAGCGTAGGTAGGTAATGAGGTAGCTTTGGAGAATATAGCCGTCATCTACGACTGCTAGCCGGTAGCAGTTGTAACAAATCAAAATCAGAGATTTGAGAAAATTCTGACATTACTACCCTCGTGATAAGTTACTGCCCTATTGATTTAAATAGACAACTGCCATTTAATACTTATTTATATGAACAATCATCACACGTATTATATAACCTTTATGAAAAATATCATTTTTTTTATTTATTCTTGGTAATTTGTGTTTTAAATTAGAAGTTCACCTTGTAAAAGCTCTAGCATCCTATTATCATCCTATTTCGCATATAAAATATACTAACAATATTGTGTGTTCAAACTTGGTATCTCATTACTTGTTTCTCAGACGTATCAGTACAGTTGAGCAAAACTTAAGACAAATACTCGTATTAACGTTATCAACAACATTGTCAGCACTTCAGACAGTCTAACGAATACCAAACAACACCAACTCCTAAAGTTGGTCACTAAACAAATAGTTCCAACCATCCCGAGTCCATAAATTGTCTCTTGTATCGAAACACTGAGGGATCACTAGGTTCCCCAACAATTTAAGTTATTTAGGACCAGTTCCGTTGTAAATCTTAATCGCTGTCCGTGAAAAGTTTGCAGCAATGACTCGCGAAGACACTGTCCGCACATAAATCGTGGTATCTGCGGTTTGCTACTGAAACTACGACACGGGACAGTTTTAAACAACTTAGGTGTATCTATTTTTCCTTTTAATGCTTCTTGTTTTGCGAACTTTTGTTCTAAATTTAGCTTTCGCGTTTATTTTGTGTTTTAATGGGATTTGTGGGCTTAGCAATGAATGATTTATAGCGTTCATAGTTTTTTAAATAAATAAAATATACATAAATTCAAACTCGTATATAAACTACAATGTAATCTGCGAAGCTTACAGTCTCTAGGGTCACCATCGTGATTGCCTGGAGGTATAGGAACCTTTCTCAAGCATGAAAGTGTTCTTTAGAAATATGTCACAGTATGACTTCTTATAATGACTACCTGTTGCGGCTATGCGCTTGTAAATTATGTAACCAAACCTTCCTCGTGAATCATTCTATCTATCAGTAAAAAAACATTAGGCAAAATTAGGGCAGGTTTCCGGGGTCTAGTTTCAAACAACTAACGCCCTGCATTCACAATATTAACTAGGAAATTGATACAGCAGTGGAACTATATTTTACCATCTTCTACCGATACTACCAATAAAATTCATGCTTTAATCTCAACAATGTAGCTAACTCCTTTTTATCGCCACTTGTACGTACAGCAACAGAATCTAATAAGACAAATGGACACGAGTAATAGTCGTATACTCACTTAACGTCATTTACAAAGTTACTTGTGCAACCTAATTACGTAGGGCTGAGTCAAAGGGAAATGTACTTGAAACTTTGTTGTTTTAATTAATTAAGCAACACAATATATTTCAGCGACATATTCAACTGTTGTTTCGCGGCTTTTAGAGGGACGTTAGCGTTTTGTTCCACCCAAAGCTAACGGGAAAAGTTTAAATGAATTTACAAGTAAGTTCTCATATGAAGTCTGTTAGCGTTAACTAAACGTGCCACGTAACAAAGAGGATGTGAACAATGTTGTCAAAACAGTGGCTGCTTGTTTTCATAAATGATTTTAGAAGTTGTTTTTAGTAACAATATTATCAATACCTGACGTTTCACAAGTTATCAGAAGCAAAATAATTAATATTTTTTGCATGGTATTTTTTGACCCTGAATCATAATCCATAGATGACCATAGATGATCCATAACCCTGAATCCATAGATTTTTTCTCCTCTTACTTAGAAAAAATCTATGGATACAATACCAACTTTTATTTTTCTTCCACCTCTTAAAAGTAACATGAAACAAAAGCATTCCAAGTAAATATTACTCACTACAGCCCACTACAGCCCACGCTGTACAATTTAGATAAAAAAATACAAAAGCCTAGTAGTAAAACTCGTCACGTCTTCATAAACAAACAAGACGCTTGGCTCTCGATACAGCCTAGAATTAAGTAAATGTCCCGCCGACCGCCAACTTCGTGGACACCGCACTGCATATCAATTGCTAACACCGTTCTATTGTTTTGTTGTAGTCACTAGCTTTTGTTTGGTTTAGTGAATGGTACTTAAATACTTTATGAAGGGCAACTTTGGTTACTACAGCTTCAAAGCTCAAACAAATCAAAATGTAACGAAAATATACGTCATAGTATCATGTAAAACAGTTGATATAATATATTAACAACGATAATATAAGTAATACCGAAAAGTCATTAAAAACATTAATTGAACATTTGAATCATCGTCAGTCGATCATCAGATGCTAACTCAAAAATCTATAAGTTAACACATATGTAAAGTAATGCAAAGGTTCGGTAACTGCCTTCCTTAATTGCAATACAAACACTCGATGATAAATATTTGTTGCCTATTAACAATAACTAGAAATCTACGTTTACTAATCTTAACGATTAATCCTGTCATGTTTTTTGCCGTGTACCAAACCTAGAACTTAATCATACATCTACTTCATATAATGATGATAATTTTCAAATTAAACTATTATCGTTATCCGATGATAATCGAATTGAAATCCCCAAATAATTGCTATTGCGTGATATAAAGGTATTAACGAATATGAATCTATAGTGTAACGTAGGGCCTAGCAGGTGGTAAGGGTCGACCGATATTGAGACATAAATCTGGTCCACCAGTTTTGTTAAGCTGTTATTTAATATTTACGATCCCACATGCGAAACTGGCGATAAAATGTATAGTAGGTATACGGGTTTGGTACTATTTTGTAACAGTAGCCAGGAGTTGGGAATGGAAAATCGAGCGAGCCAGTTTCACATTTTCATTTTGGTTCTATAGATTTCAAACAAGAGCTAAACGTATTCTGAGTTTTTTTGTTAAAAAAAATATTTGAAAGCCACTACCTACCATAACTTACAACTACCTTGCCACGAACACTGCTTACCTACTTATTCCAAAATATACTTACGGCCGTTCCCAATAACCTATCTAACTCTGGATTTGCTTACCAGAGATAGGAATTTGACATTACTTGTATGGGGCTAATGTCAAAATTCTATCACTAGTAAGCAAATCCAGAGATAAACAGAATATTGATTTCCGCAATTAGTAGATATCTAAACATAGATTTAAGTATTTTCTTACTAGAATATGCAACAAATTAATAAAATGAATAGGTTTATAATAATTGTGCGTCGTGCCGTACAGAAAATTTGAGTACCGTAATAAACATCGTTCATAATAATTAAAAGGATAAACAACTTAAATATCTTGATTTAGCCCATGAGGTTGTCGACATTTGGCATGTGGATTCTGCAGTCATTGTGCCGATAGTCGTTTCGGCCAATGGCTTAATTGCCAAGAGCCTCGACTTACATCTAAGGAGGCTCTCGTTAGACGGTTGGATCAAGCGCTTGATGCAGAAAGCTGTACTTCTGGACACGGCACGCATCGTCAGGAGGTTTCTCTCTATGGAGCCCTGACCGCCGGTAGCTTGGACCATGTTCCCGATGCCGGTGGGAAACTATTTTTGTATTTTTAAATGTTTTGTTTTTTTTTATATGTATTTATAAAATATAAAAATATGTGGAATAAATGAATGAAAAAAAAAAGGATCTTGTCAGTGACATGCACTAGCTGACAGTGTAGTGCACTTTAAGGAGGCACTTGCGTCGCTGTGCTCATGTAGGATATAAGCTGCAAGGTATCACTTTTTAAATAATTCAGGTTGATAAAAATATTTGAGATTTTAAGTCTTTAATTAAACGTAGTTGAAATCATATTTAAAACGAGGGTTACGATTTGTCATTACAAGGAAGAACAAAGAGAATCGATAGGGAAATCTTAGCATCAAAAACTATTAAGCTAGCTACACACTCATAAAACAAAGCAACTGTAAAGGTATATCGGACCACAGCCTCATTTATTTCAAACCCCAACACAACTATCTAATAGCCGCGTTGCTATGGCAACAGCACCATCAACAAACCACAACAACTAAAACAACACTTTATCTCCTCTTTGCACGACTAACAGTTTTTTATCAGAACTATGGTTAAGCCATTTAGTATTCCCCCATCGCTTTTTCATAGGCTCGACTATTTCACGGCAAACTTATGAAGGATCACATCTCATTTTGGTGGCATTTGATTTATGCACTCAATTATAGAGAACCCCGCTGTCTTGCTTGGATTCTATATTCAGTTTTTGCTTATTTTCAGGAAAATCGCTGAAAAATATTTTTTTACGTTATTTGATTCTGTTTGGAGGTGATTGAAATAAAGTGACTGACTTATGATTTTTGTAACGACATAATTTATATTGTTCGGTATACGTGTTTCAAAATCCTGAATTCTGAATGTTTTTCCAATAGATTTTTTTTTTCATTTAACGAATTAATTAACCCAAAGCACTCGCTATTTAGCAATACCCTTTAAGTCAACAAACTTACTATACGTTGTTAACTTAAACACCACGACTCATCTTATTCACTCAAAAATAAAATCCTTTCGATCGACAAGCCATTAGATACATCACTAGCGCAAGCCTTGTCTCCAAGTTCTAGACATAATCTCTTCGTTTTAATAAAACTGATCTGAGTAAGAAGAGGGACGCTCTCCGAAGAACAATAAATCCTCAGCATGCACCTTAAGCCCAGAGACAGTAGTTTATATGCAGAACCTCCGCCACTGAAGTACCAAGTATCAAGACTGTTTATTCAATATCGCCTTAGAGGAAAATTTTATTTTATCTCCAAGGAGATTTGCTTTGTAAAGCTCATTGAATGTTATCTATGACTGCCGAGGTTGCAGTTACTGCGTATGTGTAAGTGAGTGAAAAGTTGATACTTTTTTATTTATAAAATAGGATTTGTGCAAATTCTTGATTGCAAAGTTTATTTCACGCCACTGAAATTAACAAAAGAATCTATGTTTGTAAACATCATGAAATTATAACAATTCCTAAAATGTAAAATTATAAATAACTAGCTTCTGCCAGCGGCTTCGCCCGCTTCCCGAGGAAACTATTTCCCGTACCCGGATAAAAAGTAGCCTATGTTGTTCCTCAGGGTCTATTCTATCTCTGCACCAAATTTCATCAAAATCAACTCAATGGTATAGGCGTGAAAGCGTAACAGACAGACAGATAGAGTTACTTTCGCATTTATAATATTATAGTAGAGATACACTGAATCAATTGTGAAAAAAATATACAGGTACCTACATCGAAAACATCCTCAAACAAAATTGGCACAAAATCGCATAATTCAAGTAGGACTACGAAAATAAGGCCAGTTCCGTCTATTTGTTTACTTGGAAACTTCGACAACCCTTCTGAATGGGCTGCAACATGGCTCAAGTACATAAATATTTTAACAGAGAGCCACCCCTGTCCGACTTCGTTACATAATTACGACATTGTTGTTTTATTTAGATAAACTGGACGGCTGTTCCACTTTATTAATCTATCATGTTACTTTTCAAGAGTTTTACTCGTTGAGAGCAATTTGATGTAAAATTAATAGCTGAAATCTTTACACTAGCGACGATCGTTTAACAGAATATTTAAAAAGAATACAATACTACGAAGTATGATAAACCAGACGCGAGTCTATAACCATCATACCACAAATAACAAGCAATTTTAAGTCGGTCTTTTTTTTCGAAAAGCACCAAAGTTGACCCAGCATGGATCGATGGATTGAACTGCGGTCACCAAAAAATACGAACGTCGGGATTAAAAAGTTACAGGTGTTTGGAAAAGAAAAAAAATAGATTTCCTCGGAGCCCTCGACGAGGGTGAGACTGTATTTAAATTCAATATTTTCTTCACACGTGCTCCCCCATTGTATTTCACAGTGTAAAATATTTTGATTGACAATAAACACTACATCGAGAAGAAAAGGTGAATAAATAAAGGGAATATTTTTCTTAAGAATATAAATAAATGTCGAGAAAATGCTTTTCTATGAAGGGGAAACATTAAAGCCTTTTTGTGAAGGGACAAAAGTTTTTTAATCGCCTTGAAAATAAAAGGGCTGCATATTCACAGCCGGGCGTCGTTGCGTCGCTTCAAAAACATAAAAGTATAACTTTGCAACATTATGTTGTGTTCCACAATTCATCTCCCGCCTTCCAGGTGTCAAGAGGTAAAGTGAAAAGTTCTCATTGTTAAAGCCCTATTATGTTGAAATATTTTCACACTCGAAAAGTTTTCAACGAATACGTTTACTGAAGTGGAGACAACCCCTTTTAGAATAAAAAGAGTATTTTCTTTTCAATTGAAATTTAGTCGCGGTAATGAAAAGGTAAAGGGCCAATAAGTGGTTCAATCAAATTGCATTATCGCCGACGCCCCCTGGTGGAGGGTAGACGCAATAAATTGAATTACGAGTTCCGCAATCTCTGCGTCCATAAAAATAGCCTTTGAGTCGTTTCTTGGACGTCACATTCGTGTGCCAGGAGTAATCAAAGCGTCTTTCTTTTGAGGTATCCTCGCTGGAATTCGATTGATCTAATCTAAAGCCGGTATTATTTTCTCAAAGCCACATACATTGGTATTATGATTTATTAGTTGGAAGTAGTGAGTTGAATAGTTAAAGTCACACAATATTTACGATTTAGTTTTACAATTTGAAAGTAAAGTGTAGTTAGAAATCGTGCGTTCTATGCTGATCCATCATAAATCAGCCTTTCCGTTCATTTTACACTTTAATTTTTAATAAAAAATTACTTAAATACTACTAGACATTAACGAGTAAAGAAACCAAATAATTCAAACACGCAACAAAACTTCGCAACATTAACCCTAAACTTCGACAGTTTCAGCGGAATCTTCTATTAATAAAGATTTAATCACATGCTATATTAAATATTCGTGTATTAGTCGCCGCCCGTCTGCGGCGGAGGGTTGTAACCGCAGCGAACAGAGAGCAGCACGCAATCACGGACTATTGTTAACTGCGTAGGTACCTATAAGGGGAGGGGGGGGATCTTTGTTACTCATTATTGAAAAGGAGGCTTTAAATGAGACATCGGAATAGGTACAGGTGCATAAATACGTGATCTGCATGTCGGATTGAAAAATTGTGGTTTCTTAGTTAAGGTTGGCAATTCTCATCATCTGTGTTTAGAAAGGTAGAAGCAACCTACGTTCAATTTTTTTGGGCTTTAAATACATGAGAGAGATGGTTATACTAATCTAGACATACAATCAGTGCAGTTAATAAATTATGGTTTACTAAAGTAATCACAATAATTACAAAAACAAGATCTAAAATCATTTATCTAAATTGAAATATTTTATCAAACAGGACCAAATCGTAATAGCTATGAAAGCTACATACTTCAAATAAAAATTATCCACACTAAAAAAACAAATGACAGAACAAACAATAAAGTTTCACAAAAAAACTCATAAACTGACGGCCGCTGTCACATTGCCCTTAATCGTCGTTCGACTGATCAGCGGTTAACTCATGTTTACTCGCTAATGTGCAAACGTTGATCGCATCAAGCAATCAGTGCACAATCACCCGATGATTGAACACGATGTTAACGATTCGCTTTAAACGATTCACTGCAACTTTATCGAGTGGCCTATAAAGCTTTATTAAGGAAATTGTGATGATAGAATGGTGGACTGAATTGGCTGGCATTTGGCTTTTGCGGCATAACCGGTGATGTCATATCTATGATAGCTGTGTATATTGCAGTATTTCAATAGTTCCATGTAATAATAATGTTTTTTTAGTCTGGAAAATTTTATGCGGAAACCATACTTTTTGGTGTCGTGGTAGTAAAACTGAGGTAGGCACTTCATAACCAAAAATTTATTCATAGGAACCTAACATCAGTCATAACTGATTACGTATGCACACGCAAACGCATTTTATAAAACCACCTTTCCGATATTAGCGCTATGCCGCAACATTACCATACACTGTTTTATTCATACAAACGTAACAAAAAGGTATAACAGAACACGAGCAATACGTCGCTGCAACAAAAAGTCGACGACAACAGTCGTTTGTGTCGTAAACCGTTTTATTAAAAGTGTCGCCAACCATCCCGGTCGCAATAACATAACTGTATTGCGAACTAACAAACACGACACGTGTTTTTTCACGGATGTGTTATTTCATACCGTTAACCGATAGTTTATGCATTTATGTGCCATTTAGCCGTTTTTCTATAGTAATTTAAAAACGTAAGGTGTAACTAGGAAAGTCTAAGTACCTCTTGAAGTCAAACGAATGCGGGCGGTAAAGTTGCTTTATAAGCTTGTTATGAACAAACAATAGAGCGGTTTCAAAGTTTAAGCTGAGAACTTGTTTCTAAACATGCATAATACTCGCTTTTCTAGGTTATTGCGCAAATTGAAAATAATAAATTATGCTTTACAAAAAATCCTCTGCGGGTCCTATGATTGCAAACTAGGTTCAACTAAATCTATTCCTACACATGTTAAGGGTACAGTCAGAGGTTCTTTTAATGTAAAGTATTTAGTATATTTAAATATAAAGTAAAACAGCGTTCGTCGCGTGTTTAAGAAAAAAAAATATGAAGAATGTTTTCGTAGCAATCCCATATAAGTTTACCTAGTAAGAACGAATTCTTTCATAAACTCAAAAAAAAGGGTAAAATCATTTTGCCCAAGTGGGATTTTTATAGAACAAAACTGATTAACGTAAGACCTTATTATATCCTCCATCATTTTCAAAAGAATAAATGCAAAAGAAGTCTAAACATAACCTTTCAAGCATTCAGGTCTACAAACAAGCAAAAAATATATTCATTACGTTTTGCACTGGGCTACGCGCCCATTGCCCATGCGTCATTACAAATCTCCCTTATATCTGTTCACGGTACATTAAGTCGCGGTTGCGCTGTCTAATTAAATCCCCTCCGGTTAGACGCGTTGTCGACCGTTTTTATACAAAAGAATATCATAAAGTCGCTTTCATACGGAAAGTTATTTTCTAGGCGGTTTATCGCGGAATTGATTTTGAATGCGCTTTTTCGGTGGTTGACAAGTTTGTAGGAAAATGGATCGATGGGGTTACTTTAACATGTAGAGGTGACATGGTTTTCTATTAAGTATAAGAAAGTTTTTACCTAAATCATTTTGTCTTATTCAACAGCTATGTATGTTTGTATTCTACTTAATTTTCGAGTATATGCCTACGTATGTACTCGTAAGTCAATGTTTTTGCATTGCTTGTAAGTTTTCCTTTCAAGCAGCAATTTTCAAAAAGTTTCTTGAAAAATAATTTATATAATTACGCTAATAACTAAAGTATGATCAAATCTTTATTGAAGAAAAATATTTTTTAAGACAATAAAAAATCCGTCGGCAGTGGGAGCGCGCAGATGCGTCTGAATGCCTTCTGAATAATTACGAGGACGCCCGAGGCGCGTGCCGAGTAAGGCCGAGGCATACTATAGGACGAAATGAGTGCTATTTAAAAAAGGAATAACAATTCATCTTCTTTTATTAGAAAAAAAAAAATTCTGATGGGAGTGGAAAAATAAACTGATGGTAAGGTCATGTTGCAGAAATAGTCATCTTACCTTTACTTTTAAGTGGTATTTGAAGGGAAACTTACCTGAAAATAATAAGAAGAACTTTATTAAATTATTAACTTTATAAAAAACAATTAAAATATATGAAAAAAAAACTGAGAACCTTATTTTTTGAGGTCTGTTATAGTACATTTTGATACAAGTGCGGTAAGTTTGTCATTACAGTCGAGGCGGGATTGACGCCCGAGCCGTAGGCGAGGGCGTCAATTAGCCGAGAACTGTAATGATAAATCCGCACGTGTGCCAAACGATGTTTTTCAATACACTTAAAAAGAGAAAATAAATAATAAATTCGATTTCATTATGTGTAAATCAACAATATCTTATTATAATAACAATGAATCTTATTTTTTTTGCGTTTGTAAGTTGACAGTTTGGCTAAGGCACTACACCAAACAGCCTAATAAAAATGAAAAAAGTAAAATTGTATAGGTACTACAATTAACTACCACTTATAATTAATTTTCTCATATTACACACACATTACTTATTTTTATGAAATCAAAATATTAGAGTGTAGGTGTAGGTATGTATTTTCTTTAAAATAACTTTTTGCAGAAATAAGAAAAAAAGCATATTTGTAAGGATGTTTGAAATAAACCTGAGAACAGATAAAACACATTCGATTTGATTTTACAAAATATTTTTTTCTTCTTTTCCCGCGTTTATTTGCAACTTGATGGTCAGGCTTAGGCGATGCCTAGACGGACAATATAATTACACAATATTTTTATCGTAATATTACGCAATTACATTGTCCGTCTAGGCACCACCTAAGTAAATCGTTCAAACTGCCTAAAATAAAAATAGTAAAATCAAATAGAAATTCCTATTTCAAATTAATTTTCAAATTAAGAATGCTTTCAATCAATTTCTGTATTTATGGTTCGGGCCCGGCTCAGAGAATGCGTTTCCTGACACCTGTCAGTTAGACACCGACTAGTGATGGGCACAACATAAACACTGAGGTCGATAACAGTTCCTCCAAAAATAAACTGCCCGCATATCTTTAAGATTATTTTCGTTTTAAATTAGTGGAATCATTTAAATTTATATTTATTATTTAAGTGGAAAACCAAAAAAGGTAATAGTCATATTATAAATGTTTTATTTATTCTTTGTTACAAAGTTACAATCTGTATTTCTATGCAATAAAGTAAGTTACATTGAATTGAATGTGCGTACAGAATATTAATCAGACTCCGATTCGTTTGAGGAGGTGGTGTCTTCATCATCATCTTCGCCTACATGTTTAATTATATTATTATCAATAGCTTCTGCCCGCGACTCGTACGCGGAACATGTCGCTTATGCCAGCGATAATGGGTCGTCAAAATGAAAGATTTAAACGTCTGATGTCGAATTCTAAGAGCGGGGGAAACGACGGGTTGCACGAGACCGATTTGAGATGTTTCAGACTTATCATACCATACCATTGCATTGCATTGACTGCCTTTTTAGAATGTATGGACAACGCCATCTATCGGTAAAAGTGAACGCTTATCGGTATCGCTTATCTTACCCCCGTTAAGGCAGAATTTCCAAAAATCCTTATTGCGTCATTCTTAATTTCTAAAAAATAGCCAAATATTAATTTTAATCGAATTAGCTTCAAAACTGACGGAGTTTCATACACACTTACCCCCTCCTTTTTACCCCCTTAAAGAGCGAATTTCCAAAAAAAATATAGCCTGTTCGTTATTCTGATATATAAGCTATATGTCTGCCAAGTTTCATCTAAATCCGTCCAGTGGATCCTGAGATTAGCGTGTGCAAACAGACAAACAAACATTCAAACATGCAAACAGACAAAATTTTTTTTT
>NWSH02000535.1:6063690-6085804 GCA_002382865.2 Heliothis virescens
AAAAAAAAGGCTGTGTAAACGTTTTCGCACTAGTGCGGTAAATAACACTTTACGTGCCTGTAGACGATGTGGTAAGTGACAGTTTCGTAGCAAGTGTATTGAAAAAAATATTTTTAAATGGCATAAGGACGGTTTTAAATGTTTATTAGGTTACTTATACAGATTAAGCATAAAGTTTAACGGTAAGTGGCATTATAAAGGCCGCCTTATAAGTATGAAAAACCTTTTTTTAACTAGGACAGTATTTCAGTTTGTTCATTAAAACTATAAATCAGTGGCAGCAACAGGGCCAGATTTATGTAAGTTGTAATAAGTGGAATGTACGCCGTCTCAACAGTTTCGAGTTTCTTGGCAAAACTTTGCTTATTTTCCCGTCTATACAATATAATTAGGGGAAATATATGGTGAGGGAAATAAGTGTTGTTTTCAGCGTAAGAGGGCTTGTTAGAATAAAGGCTAAAAATATTATAAGTTTTCGCGTTTAGTTAATAAACAACATTCTGGAAAAAATAAACTATTTTGTGACGTTTTTATCCAGTTTTATCACTTTATTTATCACATTAAACTAACACCGCAAATCTTTCTAAAGAAAGCGTCAGTAGTCCTAAGTATACGAATCAAGGATTAATCCTTATCAAGTTTCTTTAACTTAAAACAAAAGACGACATTTTATTTAATGTCTTCAACTTCTAAACCTCAACTTAGTCTTAATCCCAACTTCATATACTCCACAAAGCGTACCGATACACAGAATTAATCAGCAAGCCTTACTTTCACTTCTGATACGAAGTTCTCCAAAGGGGTGAATCCAAAACTTTGTACCGTACAAGTCGAAATAAGTTACCGAGTCTCATGTCAAACATGGATATGCACTCTCCGAGCCCCGAAGGGATGCTCCTCTGAACTACAACTAATCTAATGGAGAAACTAACTCCCATCTGGTAAGGAATTTAATATAGACTAGAATTGTTCGCAGTGGTTAAGTGATATTTAGATATAGTAGGCAGTTTAACTAGTGCCGAGTTTAAATTGGTCGGATCAGACGGCTTAGGCTTTGTCGGTTGTAGAGCATTGTTAAAGTTTATTTCGGAATCGGGTACCTCTATTGTATACTGGAAGATAGGCTTACTCAAAATGAATAAAGGATCATAGACGACTCTTCGGCAATTGTAAGGTATACACAGTAGTAATGAGATATTTTTGTACACATTATGAAGGCTACCTTTTAAACCTATAAGCGTAACATCACACGAATATACGTTAATATTTTGAAAGTCTCCGTTCGCTTAAAATAAACAAGTTCCATATCTCTTCCTATCCCCAAAGAAATACAAAACGAGTAACAGCAATTGCCAACTAGTCGAATCGAATCGAAATGCGAGAGAGGCAAGCTCTGAGCAATATTCCGCTAAAACATACACATAACATAAGCGAGATTACACACATGCCCAGCGGGCAGCCAACAAGGACATGTTTCATGCATAGCCTAGAACATGCTCCTACAAACGTAGGTATGTAATATGTACGAGAAAGCGAGAATGTATAGTAAACCTGTTGGATTTAAACGCAGCGATAGCCGTTCGTTTCATGATACGTCTTTATCGATAAACCATCTAAAATACTTGTGATTTTAATATATCATATAGTCATAGGTCAGTTTTATATGTTTCATAGTGCCTGCCGGATTACCTTCCGAAATTAGACAAGTTACCCTTACGTAAATTAAGGAGATGTCTCATCAAAATATAATTCATTGACACTCAGCTGTACCCTCCTAAACTGTAGGCTAATATTGTTGGGAAAACACTCACATTTCCGTATACCAAAACCTGTTCACCGTCATGCAAGTCTCATAACCGATATACCCATGTGTTATCCACTTTACTCTCATCAATACAACACGAGTTTCCTTGATCACAGATATTTCACAGAAGCCTGAAGGCAACCCTTCCATATAACCCAGGTGAGATACAAGGCCCATCCATACTTAATAAACTCGTAACATCATGGTCTTGCCTGAACAAATTCCCCGCTTCAATTTACAAAGTGGTACTTAGATATTTTATGCTAATGCCTTCTACAGGCGGTATGAAATAATAATCCGCACTTCTGAGATCCACTGTACTTACCGTACCTTCACGTACAAAGATGAGTTTTGCACTCGTCCAGTAAAACGTATGTTTAATGTACTTTTTTGGCGAAACTGTTTTAGCTTCTAGCAAATATACGCTTAATGGTTGCCGTAAATTTTGCTGAGGTACAAAAAGAGTGTTTCAGGTGGACTTTGTGTTTTGCCTGTTTTTCCGACTTTCCCGAAGCTGGATATTTTTTACGTATGTATTTTTCACTTGTATTTTAAGCTCACTACAATGGAGATATAGTAGTAAAACGACGTTTAAATAAATAAAGCTTACCTACTACGTACATGTTCACTCCGAGTTTTACTGTCTAGCAGTTTAAAATTCGTACGACGGTTCCGTAGTACGTTAGTCCATTAAATACAATGTAACCAAATAAAGTTATAAACCTATCTCTCGGGGCTAAATCCTTTTGTGCCTTCAAGGCATAACGAGGTTTTTACATTAGCTAGCCTGGTCCAAAGGTACAGCGTACTTCGCGTAGGATTACCATCCGATAAAAAAACGAGATACGATTCTACCGGTTTTTTATTTTAAAAGTACAAACAGGTCGGAAAATCCCAATTTACAAAATGAAAAAATCAGAACACATTTTATTAAAATTTTAGCTGAAAGGTTTTTAAAATCTGTTTGTTTACAAAATAAAAATAAAAGCTACATTTTGTTTGTAACACAGTTTTTTTTGGTTAAATTTTTCATTGCCTTATTTTCCTCTCTACAAAAATTCTAAATTCTATACAAAAAGTATCCAAATGTGACCATGCTAACCTTTGATTTTGCTAACACACGAGTCACTTTATTGCGTTCAAACAAAAGCACCTCAGTACTTGTATGATATTATACCCCTTTTGACCAGAAGCATAATAAATAGCCACCTTCCAAGAATGCCCCTTAAACTTATCATCGCTACTTCCTCGCCATCATTATGAAGACAAATACCAGTGTAACGTAGATGAATGGTAACCCTAGCAGGCTCGTTAATTGTGTTTAGAGCGTGATGCATGTGTCGTGTTGCTGACCGCAGCCCCTAGGCGTTCAGCGACGGAAATTAATCTCTGTTAGATCATATTAAATTAATCGTAAAACCCTGGTTTAGGTTGCGTGGGCGACCCGCTTTTTCGGTAGTTAGTTTATAGTTAGGTGAACAATGCTTAGACTGGAATAGTTTATAAGTAAATGTATTTTTAGGTATTTTTCGGTCGGTCCGTGAATGGGTAGATAACCATGTTGTCATAATGAATTCTTCCGTGTTTCAGGAGGCACGCTAAACTGTTGGATCCTAACTGGTTCTCAAGTGCATCTGGTTAGACTGGAAGTCGACCCCAACATAGTTAGGACTAGACAGGTGATATTCTCCTATTTCACCCATGCCAAATTTCATCTTAATCGGTTCAGCGGTTTAAGCGTGAAAGTGCGCCAAAAAAAAATAATTTATTCCCTTTAGCATGACTGTATAGAATGAATAAAGATGCTTTAATTAATATTCTTTATAATTTACTTATGACGTTACTTTGATAACTTCACCACGATAGTCCCCCAGACAAAAACGGGACATCACTACGCTACCTATACATACAGTAGTAAGATACCATTATCAAATAAGATGTTACACATCTTATTTCGATTCTTCTCAGATTTTTTCTTCATCTACTCCTCCCTTCGCAGGATCTCAAGGCTTAATATAAAAGTAATTATTCAAACACATCTGTTAGTTCGCAATGGAGGGAAATGTTTTTGTCTTTACCGTCTTGTATGAACGATCTTAAGATGCAGGCACACTGCTCTGCAAAGGTGTGATTTACAAATTCTACTTTAATAAATTAAGATAACATAATTATGGAGGTAAATATATTTTTTTAAATATACAAAAGTATTTTTTTCTAAGATTTTAATATTTTGAAACAAGTAATTAAGAGGTATAAATTTTTTACACCATATTTTTTTTTTACATAATTTCATAAGATTTTCACCACCGGTTTCACGTACAGATAGTGCCTTCAAAATATTCTTATTCTTTTGATTACTTTTATATGAAGTGATTTGTTAGATAGCTACCTAGAACTTTATCAGGAACCTGTGAAACTGAACTGCCGTATGTCTCATTCAATCAATACTCAAGGTAATATTAACCTTCTGACGCGTTTAATAGCAGTTCGGTTATGTGTGCACACCTTTACATTTGTTTCTTATCTACCATACTTCACGCACGATGAAGCAATGGATTCCACAGGGATTTGCAGTAAGACGTAAAAATATATTCAAGTATATTTTTGGTGCATTGTTTTTACTGATAAAGTAGAGATTATTATGAGAGAAACATCTCGTAATTTATTACTTGCAGGGGAAATAAATTGTGAAGTTATCGTATCGTGTAAACATTACGGATTTGTTTTAATATGCCGAGTGGTTTATTAATATATCACCTTTCCTTATTCCACTTATTTATAGGCCAAACTGTCTTTTAAGGCATTATACCTGTGCGTAAGAAATTTGTTGCTGTATTTTTTTAAGAATCACAATAAAATGCGCTTTAGAAATATTTAGAAATACTCATAGATTATTCGCTTACTTTACAAATGTATTGGTAAAAAGTATTCACGACAAACTTAAGCAAGCGTCTATATTTACTGAAGCATTCCAAAACCTCAGACCTTTAGACCAACTAATAAACTTTTACAAGCAACTTTCACCCAACTTCAGTACCCGTCGCTTTTATAGCCTTAGCATAAGGTTCAAAATCACGTAATTATCAGTTTGAAAGTGGTAAAATGGTAGTGGTTTTCATGAATTGGCTTCAGTCAACAAACAGGGTGAAGCTAGACGAATATTACTGTTATAGTTATTGTTTCTTTGATGTTGGTAATAGCTGGCAACACTTAGTTGGTTACGAGACTAGGGTAATAATATTTATTCAGAGATAGTATTTATCATTTCTTTGTAGAATCAAGGACAAGGAGCTAGTAGCTAAATTAATATCTATGTATAAGACGTATTAGGATATTGGAAAGAAAATATAAGGGCAAGTGACATTTTTTATATTTTCTCAAGAGAAACAGATCTTTTCGAAAAAGTACTGGAATTTGTTATTATTGAAGTCGTTAAGTGCTGATTATAATTACATTTTACAAAAGGCTATTTATGTGTAATTTCCTAGTAATACCTATCTATTCGCCAGCCGAACATCCTGCGGATATTAGGTACAGTAAACTGCATAAAACTGGTTAGCTCAATGCCAGACAATGCTTAACCACCTGGCGAATAGAAGGGCCTAATTTCATGTCGTAAGGTTGAAACTAGAACTAAGTTTCAACTTTACGACATGAAATCTACTAAAATGTATTCATTCCTGAAATAATTTGTACTCATATAATAAAGAAGATCCTTTTAATGCTACCCTATAGGCTCTGAAACTACTGATCCGATTTGAAAAAACAATCTTTAATTGTTGGAAAGCTACAGTATTCTCGAGTAACATGGGCTACATTTTATTCGGGTACGGGTCTTCCCGTAGTTCGAGGCGCGGTTGAAGCTGCGGGAAAACTGCTAGTGTATAATAAAAGGTACCTCAACATAGCTTTCAGGGAAATTTTCTAATACACTGAACCATTGATGTAATGTATTTATTTGGTTCGTCATGATTCAAAACTTATCTACTTTTACTTAAAAATATGAACTCATATTCTCAAATACGCTGCCGCCGTAAAATAAACGTTATTAAATATGTAATAAAATACATAAATAACGGTTGATGACCTCATTGCAGACGCCATTTGCAACACATTTTTGCCGTAGATTTTGACGACGCCATTACGTAGGGTAAACGGCCCGATGACTGTCCATCCGAGGGCTGTCGTTCGATTTAATTTAGCGCACCCGGCGGTTGGCCACGGTTAATTTGGAAATAATTTCTGCTCTCCCTTAGATAAGTGCGGGGTTAGGAAAAACATTGTGTAATATTGCTACGTATCAAATACTTGCTGAAATCAATCTGAAATCTGTACTTTAGGTATAATAGTTGAAAAAAAATTGAGAATTTGTCATAATAAAAGACTCCAAAAGCTTGATACCGCAATGTGATGATAAAATTACACAAAAATTCTGTAATTGTACGGAAAACGTGTAATTCAAAAAGTTTTTTGACATAATTGTAACTTAAAAATTCTGTTATATTAATAAGGATTGATGTCCTACACTATCAAGTGTGGCAAAAGCAATTAATTAAATTCACTGACTCATAAACATTTCTCGTAATTCCTCTTTAACAAATTGCGTGAATTAACTGCAATAATAAACAAAACATTGAACAAAACGTTTTCCATTGACAGTAGTTACGTGTACTGTAAACAGAAACGGTAACTATTGATTCACAGACTTCCGTACCAACTGATAGCGGTTTGGACTATACATATGACCATACACGACAATAGCAGACTATACATATGAGTCATAGATTAGGGTTGGCACTTACACGACACGACGAATTAGTGCTACATGAATGTCGCTGTTGCATTCAGCCGATAGCATTTTGTTTTTGAGTTATCTTTTTGTTCACGGACATCATTAAATGAATATCATAGATGCTCCTTTGTTTTATTGTTTGCAGTTCCATATGAGACGTATCATTAACCCAACTAACAAAAAGCTCGACGGAGAAGATAATCAAGTTGAAATATTATTATTCATTCTTGAAAAATAAAGAAATTAAAAAAGTGCTTGAAAAGCCAAACTCCCTATAGGTAAAAATAGACAGCAAATAAAGTAGCTAGTACTTAAACAAAGCCCATTTCATTTACAGACGAGACTGCCCGCTAAATAGTAAAATGTTTCTGCAATTCCCCTTAGCATTGTTGCCGTAAAAGTTTATTTTTGTCATCATCAACTTTACTATCTGCGAATATTGCTATAGTCTGCCGTCCTTGTGCTGTGCTACTATAGAGCAGGGATGGTGAACCTTGATTGAGAGTGTCATTATTTATAGTTTAGATTTTATCAATTTTACTGATTGGTTTACTGTTAATTATTATGGATATGAAACGAAAACATTAACCCTTTGTACAGAAAAAAAATAATTTGAACTGTAAATAACGAAGTGTTTTACAGTGCACTGCAGACTTTTAGTAGGCCGATAGTTTGCTTGAGCTCATAAATTAGTATGAAGATGAATAGTAGTATGCATATTATTGAGACCAGGTATTTTACGGGTATATAAGTGACTGAAAACTTTGACAGGATTCACGATTTTCTTTAAAAAAAAATTAAGCCCACCATCAGACCAATTGTAGCCCTACTGTTTAATCTGCGGTGTGCTGAACCGCTAAAGGATATACTAGATGGATTTCTTTTAAAGCCCATTACATTTACAACTAACCAAATTATTTGTTAGCAGCAACAACATGCGTGCCAGTAGTTGGCATCCCTGCTATAGAGCTTTCACAGCGAGATTGACTCGGTGTGGCCATTGTTTGTGGAGTTCGTTCGCAATCACTCAAAAGTACTGCCATTTTGATGAGAGCGGGGCCTACCGGTGATGCAGGCGATATCGAGAAAGTTGTTCGACTTTTTTATTTTCAGAGACTAACAAAAATAACACAATGACAGATTTTTCTAGTCGATATTCGAAACTGTAACTAAAACAATAGTTAAACCTCATTTTGATTGTGAACCTATAAACGACACGTAAATAAAGTAAAAAGTTGAGTGTTCTTATTTAATCTATAGAATTTTCGTCCCCTAGCTTACAAATCAGTAAGCTGCTTTTAAAATAATTAGACACAAGTAATTTTGTCCAGTAGGTAATTTATGAAAAGGGCACTTTTTTTCATCGACATGCTACAACATTATCAGGAGCCTATAAAGGCATGGGAGGGTGGTTTTAAGAACTAAAAGCGCAGTCCTGTGCTGTGCAGGCGAGTTCAACCACAATAGGCATCCGCCACAATGTCTAGCCAGCACAAAGAGAAAATATGAGAAACTCAGGTTCTTCAACGAACAATAAGATATTACCGAGAGCAATAATACTGCTTATTATGTCCTGCTTCAAGGTAAGAAACTAGTTTTTAATCAGAACCGTCGCAAGAGTACTTGAATAACTGCTATTGTTATATTTCTTTCTTAAGAAATAGCAACGTCGGATGATGATATTATTTGGATTTCAATAAAGCCCATCTTATTTCAACATTTGAATTTTGGCGCCCACTTGGGACCATTTTCGTACATGTATTGTAAATTTGGGGGCACGGCAGTGCCCCCACCAAGTCGAGCGCGAAGCAAACACTGCCGTACCATCCTTTACTGGAACCATTTCGCCGCATTTTCAGGTCCCTATTTGAGAACCTTTGGATAAAACCAGAACGCAGAAATTTTCGTCATAAATATTATTAACTTCAGCCTATAAAATAATATACATATTCATTTAACGGCAAGCTTTTCCCCATTGGAATAACCGGATCTAGTACATACATAAAAATAAAAGAGTACTACGCATGCATAGCGTTCCTAAAACACTAAATCAAAAAATTCAAAAGGGCGTATTCTGCGTAAGCCTCTATCTCCCTTCGTTCAGTCCCCTGCCTTAAATCACAGCACCACTCTGCAAGCGAACCAAAATCAGGCGAGGTCTGTACCTAATAGTCCATTTAGGGGTCCTAGACAATTTCGCGCGAACTCCAATCGAGTGCCATTGTTCTTTGCAAAGGGTGCCTTTGAATAGGAACCAATTTTTGGCAAGGTATTTCAGAAATTTCATTTATTTTCAATAAAAATCAATGCAACCCTTTATGTCTAATCCCTTTTTTACTGCAGTTACTAGGGCCCCATTATGCTCACCAGATTCCCTTTATCCGTAAAGAGCAAAATAGGACGACTGTATAAATTTTGATAAAAATAAAAGTTATTATTCTGTTGAATGGCGTTTGTATTACTATTTCATTAATTAATTGAGTACGCTTTTGTTGAATATTTACGTTATGGTATCGATCTATCTACTGTTTTTGGCACGTTTATGTCGTCACTTTAAATGGTACCTACAGTGCTAACAGTCACGAGTAACTTGACAATCACCAAAAAATACCATTATGAAAATGAATGTCTTTTTTGGAATGTCAAACTTCTCACTTTAGTACAATTTATGAGGCGGACCAAAAATATCTCATTACGCTAACACATGTCGACGCTCTTTTTCCTCGTTTTAATTTATCATTCCAACACCTAGCTTGGAAGTTTCATATCGGTACGACGAGGGACCTTTTTGAGATGTCTTCTGGGAAATTCGCGCTAAAGTTCAGCTTTAAATATTTTAATAAACTCGTATTAAAGCCGTAAAAAACACTTTGCGCTCCCGTTTTTTTCTCCCAGCGACACCCCACCGCAAAATCTCCAGTTCTGTGGTTATATCCATAGGCAGTGCCTACTCCGAACCTTTGTACAAAGGGTGTTTCATTATTCATAATGCTTTGTCCGGAACTTTAAGCTTCTGGTTTGGGCACGTTTTGTTGCTTTTGACGGTTCATATTTTCATCTATTCCACTCTACATATTAGACAGTTGTGAGTGTTCAAACGAGTTCATTATTGTAGGTTTCGCGAATTAATATAAAATAGCCTGTATTTGCTTCATCCTAAACAAACATTACATCGCTTAAATTAATTATCTTTCCCACTTAGGGATATTTAATCTCAAAATAAGGGGGTGATTTTACGGCAAGGTTTATTTTATGTATCTTTTAGACTGGTTGTTGAAATCGGGAAGATTTCAGGATAAAATGTTGGGGAGCAGTAAGCGATTCGTTTTATCTACACAACACGGGTGTATTATACGTTTATGATAATCTTACACCGGTTGCATAATGTGATGATACCGGGAAGACTATCGTGGAGTTTTATATGGTAAATCTGCGTAGTGGGTGGATTTTATGCGTATCCCTTGAGGTGTGAACACTGTGTTTTGTGTAGAATTTATGGTTTTTGGAGAAAATCTGCGGCGGTACCTAAATCGGTGGGCAGTGAAGGCCTTATGGTAATAATAAAACTTTTTTGTATCTTTTCTTAAGATACAGTACTGTCTTTCTGAATTTCTCTTAAATAGAGACGCAAAATATTCTTATTCGGACCGTCCTGTACCTCTATGAGTTAATTCCAAAATGTTCGACCAATAAAACCGGGTGTCATTATTTTTCGCATTGCACTGAAAGGCTCTCAGTTAACGTCAACGCTAGCNTCCCTATTTGAGAACCTTTGGATAAAACCAGAACGCAGAAATTTTCGTCATAAATATTATTAACTTCAGCCTATAAAATAATATACATATTCATTTAACGGCAAGCTTTTCCCCATTGGAATAACCGGATCTAGTACATACATAAAAATAAAAGAGTACTACGCATGCATAGCGTTCCTAAAACACTAAATCAAAAAATTCAAAAGGGCGTATTCTGCGTAAGCCTCTATCTCCCTTCGTTCAGTCCCCTGCCTTAAATCACAGCACCACTCTGCAAGCGAACCAAAATCAGGCGAGGTCTGTACCTAATAGTCCATTTAGGGGTCCTAGACAATTTCGCGCGAACTCCAATCGAGTGCCATTGTTCTTTGCAAAGGGTGCCTTTGAATAGGAACCAATTTTTGGCAAGGTATTTCAGAAATTTCATTTATTTTCAATAAAAATCAATGCAACCCTTTATGTCTAATCCCTTTTTTACTGCAGTTACTAGGGCCCCATTATGCTCACCAGATTCCCTTTATCCGTAAAGAGCAAAATAGGACGACTGTATAAATTTTGATAAAAATAAAAGTTATTATTCTGTTGAATGGCGTTTGTATTACTATTTCATTAATTAATTGAGTACGCTTTTGTTGAATATTTACGTTATGGTATCGATCTATCTACTGTTTTTGGCACGTTTATGTCGTCACTTTAAATGGTACCTACAGTGCTAACAGTCACGAGTAACTTGACAATCACCAAAAAATACCATTATGAAAATGAATGTCTTTTTTGGAATGTCAAACTTCTCACTTTAGTACAATTTATGAGGCGGACCAAAAATATCTCATTACGCTAACACATGTCGACGCTCTTTTTCCTCGTTTTAATTTATCATTCCAACACCTAGCTTGGAAGTTTCATATCGGTACGACGAGGGACCTTTTTGAGATGTCTTCTGGGAAATTCGCGCTAAAGTTCAGCTTTAAATATTTTAATAAACTCGTATTAAAGCCGTAAAAAACACTTTGCGCTCCCGTTTTTTTCTCCCAGCGACACCCCACCGCAAAATCTCCAGTTCTGTGGTTATATCCATAGGCAGTGCCTACTCCGAACCTTTGTACAAAGGGTGTTTCATTATTCATAATGCTTTGTCCGGAACTTTAAGCTTCTGGTTTGGGCACGTTTTGTTGCTTTTGACGGTTCATATTTTCATCTATTCCACTCTACATATTAGACAGTTGTGAGTGTTCAAACGAGTTCATTATTGTAGGTTTCGCGAATTAATATAAAATAGCCTGTATTTGCTTCATCCTAAACAAACATTACATCGCTTAAATTAATTATCTTTCCCACTTAGGGATATTTAATCTCAAAATAAGGGGGTGATTTTACGGCAAGGTTTATTTTATGTATCTTTTAGACTGGTTGTTGAAATCGGGAAGATTTCAGGATAAAATGTTGGGGAGCAGTAAGCGATTCGTTTTATCTACACAACACGGGTGTATTATACGTTTATGATAATCTTACACCGGTTGCATAATGTGATGATACCGGGAAGACTATCGTGGAGTTTTATATGGTAAATCTGCGTAGTGGGTGGATTTTATGCGTATCCCTTGAGGTGTGAACACTGTGTTTTGTGTAGAATTTATGGTTTTTGGAGAAAATCTGCGGCGGTACCTAAATCGGTGGGCAGTGAAGGCCTTATGGTAATAATAAAACTTTTTTGTATCTTTTCTTAAGATACAGTACTGTCTTTCTGAATTTCTCTTAAATAGAGACGCAAAATATTCTTATTCGGACCGTCCTGTACCTCTATGAGTTAATTCCAAAATGTTCGACCAATAAAACCGGGTGTCATTATTTTTCGCATTGCACTGAAAGGCTCTCAGTTAACGTCAACGCTAGCACATGATTTGTTGGGCTTTCGATACCGTCCTCATCTTGTTACCGTTTTGATTTATTTGCCACGGACACGCTATTGGCTTTAAAACTGATACCAGTCATATATTTTCGCTCTCGATTTTGAAACAACGTTGGTTTGTGCTCGATGATATTTTAGATAAGGCATAGGGTTAAAAAGTGATGTTTAAATGAAAGGCTCGAAAATATAAAAATTAATTGAAAATGGGGAACCTTAAATATGACCACAATATAGTCCCTAACTTTATTTCATACTAGCCGTTTTCCCGCGGTTTCACTCGCGTCCCGTGGGAATTACTGCCCATACCCGGATAATATATAACCTATGTCACTCGTGGATAATGTAGCTTTCGAATGGTGAAAGAATTTTGTTAAATCGGTTCATTACTTCCCGAGATTGCCTCCTACAAACAAACTTACTTTACAAACAATTTTACCTCTTTACAATATTAGTATAGATACATACATATTAGCTTTAAAATAGAACTTATTCAAATATGTCTAAACCAAATTACGACCAAGATTTACATACCATTCAATCATGATGATCGGTTCTATAATTCTTTGCTACAAACATATTTTACAAACGGTTTAAATAACGTTGTAGGTTCGTAAACGGCTAACCGCGAATATAAAACAATGGACCGCAACGGATTGGCCGGTTTCAAATAAAAAATGGAGTCGGGTTAGATTGAACTGTGCGTGGAATTGAATGCATACTGTTAACTTAATTTTCGAACAACGCGGTCTCTGTTTGATCCTCTGTCTGGTAAAAGCTGACCAGGATTATCAAAACAAAACGCTACCCTTTTTCAATTTTAGGGAAGACCAAAAAGAGGATATATTTTTTGCGGGGACATTTTATCTGCATCAAGTGTTATGTACATTTAATGCTAGTTATGTAAGAAAATATCCTCTTAAGAATTAAAATTATCAAAATTTTTAACAATATTGTTTGCTGATTTAGGTATGTTGGTTCTAAACCGGTAACCAGATTTGGTTTACATCTCAATTTTGTCGTCAAAAGGAGCATCGGACGTCAACATTTTACTCAAAAAGAAGTATTTACATCAATGTATTCATAAACATTATGAAAAAGGTTTCAGTATCAAAGGCACCGCTCAAGTCAAGAGTCGAAGTCAGGACCGCATGTAATTCGATTTATCCGCCACCGAAGCGCGCTACTGTGCCCATAATACGATTTCACAACACTTATTACGAACCGAAAAACCTTTTGTGATCTTATGCCATTGTCATAAAGTTCAAAATTGAGTGGAGATATCATTTTGTTTAGCAAATATTCGTTTTATAGTCGTCATTTGTTTCATTCTTCTCGTCGTAGATTTATTAATTGGATTGTGAAGTGTGATTACACGTTATTTCTGATTAATTGGTGAAACATTGCTAACGTCTTATTAAGGCTGAAAATGATATACCTATTAAATGTGCGTTCTTAACTTTCTCGTGTAAGAATTTATTATTAAGTACTCGAATGTGCTGTCTAGACTTGACGTTAAAATTGAGAGTCGTTTCAATTTCTTTTTGTATGTGAACGAAGTATATTTTCTATTAAGAAACTTAACTAAAACGTTAAGTTTTCACTCACCTGGATATTTTCTTTTCCTCATAAAGTTCTGTTAGCATCTCCTCCAGATCCGTAGATAGTGTGTTCAGCAGCTGGAAGTTAAAAGTAGTTTTAGAAGAAGTATAGTTTAACAGAAATAATCATGAGTTTTGACTTGAATACAGTTAAAAATATAATGTCAATTGATGCTAGAGAAAAAAAACAAGAACGATTCGCTGGAGGGATTTGCCCACACTCACTGCATTGGGGAATGGGCATGCGTGTTGGTGAGCCATAAATGAAAAAATCATCAGTTTTTAACGAATATTCCGAAACAATAAGCTCCATAAGTATTGTATATGGGCAAAAAAACAAAAAGTATTGAAATTAACTTACGTAGTGCTAAAATACGATAAAATAAGCCTGCATAAATTGCCCACTTTTCTACTATTCTTCGCACGCACTAATCTAACCTAACCGAGAAATTGAAATATTTCTAAGAAAAGTGCATAGGAAACCAAAGCACCATGCAATTCTGGTCGTAAATTGAAATTTTCGCAGTAATACCACATAATCCCCATTATTCACATATCGATTCGTACGATTTTCTATGCGGCCCCACATATTGGAAANTATATAACCTATGTCACTCGTGGATAATGTAGCTTTCGAATGGTGAAAGATTTTTTTTAAATCGGTTCATTACTTCCCGAGATTGCCTCCTACAAACAAACTTACTTTACAAACAATTTTACCTCTTTACAATATTAGTATAGATACATACATATTAGCTTTAAAATAGAACTTATTCAAATATGTCTAAACCAAATTACGACCAAGATTTACATACCATTCAATCATGATGATCGGTTCTATAATTCTTTGCTACAAACATATTTTACAAACGGTTTAAATAACGTTGTAGGTTCGTAAACGGCTAACCGCGAATATAAAACAATGGACCGCAACGGATTGGCCGGTTTCAAATAAAAAATGGAGTCGGGTTAGATTGAACTGTGCGTGGAATTGAATGCATACTGTTAACTTAATTTTCGAACAACGCGGTCTCTGTTTGATCCTCTGTCTGGTAAAAGCTGACCAGGATTATCAAAACAAAACGCTACCCTTTTTCAATTTTAGGGAAGACCAAAAAGAGGATATATTTTTTGCGGGGACATTTTATCTGCATCAAGTGTTATGTACATTTAATGCTAGTTATGTAAGAAAATATCCTCTTAAGAATTAAAATTATCAAAATTTTTAACAATATTGTTTGCTGATTTAGGTATGTTGGTTCTAAACCGGTAACCAGATTTGGTTTACATCTCAATTTTGTCGTCAAAAGGAGCATCGGACGTCAACATTTTACTCAAAAAGAAGTATTTACATCAATGTATTCATAAACATTATGAAAAAGGTTTCAGTATCAAAGGCACCGCTCAAGTCAAGAGTCGAAGTCAGGACCGCATGTAATTCGATTTATCCGCCACCGAAGCGCGCTACTGTGCCCATAATACGATTTCACAACACTTATTACGAACCGAAAAACCTTTTGTGATCTTATGCCATTGTCATAAAGTTCAAAATTGAGTGGAGATATCATTTTGTTTAGCAAATATTCGTTTTATAGTCGTCATTTGTTTCATTCTTCTCGTCGTAGATTTATTAATTGGATTGTGAAGTGTGATTACACGTTATTTCTGATTAATTGGTGAAACATTGCTAACGTCTTATTAAGGCTGAAAATGATATACCTATTAAATGTGCGTTCTTAACTTTCTCGTGTAAGAATTTATTATTAAGTACTCGAATGTGCTGTCTAGACTTGACGTTAAAATTGAGAGTCGTTTCAATTTCTTTTTGTATGTGAACGAAGTATATTTTCTATTAAGAAACTTAACTAAAACGTTAAGTTTTCACTCACCTGGATATTTTCTTTTCCTCATAAAGTTCTGTTAGCATCTCCTCCAGATCCGTAGATAGTGTGTTCAGCAGCTGGAAGTTAAAAGTAGTTTTAGAAGAAGTATAGTTTAACAGAAATAATCATGAGTTTTGACTTGAATACAGTTAAAAATATAATGTCAATTGATGCTAGAGAAAAAAAACAAGAACGATTCGCTGGAGGGATTTGCCCACACTCACTGCATTGGGGAATGGGCATGCGTGTTGGTGAGCCATAAATGAAAAAATCATCAGTTTTTAACGAATATTCCGAAACAATAAGCTCCATAAGTATTGTATATGGGCAAAAAAACAAAAAGTATTGAAATTAACTTACGTAGTGCTAAAATACGATAAAATAAGCCTGCATAAATTGCCCACTTTTCTACTATTCTTCGCACGCACTAATCTAACCTAACCGAGAAATTGAAATATTTCTAAGAAAAGTGCATAGGAAACCAAAGCACCATGCAATTCTGGTCGTAAATTGAAATTTTCGCAGTAATACCACATAATCCCCATTATTCACATATCGATTCGTACGATTTTCTATGCGGCCCCACATATTGGAAACGTTGGGGAAATGAGTTAAACCTCGTTCGCCACGGCCTCTAGGTTTAGATATTTGCTCTAATGTGTGACATACGGACCTTAGAAATGATCAACTTAGCATTAAACTGACATGAAAAATCAACCAATGTAATTATTAATATAAAAGGCTGCAATTTACTGCATAATATTTACTAACGAATTTTTCATCGTAGATGACGCTGTTTATGAGATATATGTTTTTTAGGAGATGACAGCGCTAATAACTAACCGATTTTAGTGGCCGAAACGCACATGCAATAATTATGAGAGAATAATTAATTCCATGAAAAATTTATGGTAGAATAGCAAAAACTGCTTAGGCATTACCAATAGATATTTTTATGATACTAATACAGCTCTTATCTGTATAGGTAAACATATAAAATTATTCGTAATTTACGCGTGTGTGAAAAAGCTTTGTCTTTCTTTTCTCAGGTTACACCCAGTTTGTATAAATTAACTTACGTTTCACACGTTGCATGTTGTGTTCGTTCCGCCTGGCTACATGTGGCCGACCTTGTGAATGCCCTAAGGTTCAAACGCACACATTCCAATTTCAAACGCACTAGACCGTGGGAGTGATCCACGGGAAAATTAAGTTCCATTTTGTGTTACTTCGGACTTAGGTTTTGATTTATGTATAGAAAACATCAAGTTGTTTATAAAGTTAGATATCGGTTTATGTATAGGAAACATCGGGCAGTTAATAAGTTTTAGAAGAAACTGAGCGTATCTTTACTTGCTAAAATGTACCTATCTTTTTTTTAGATCCGCATTTTTTTTTAAGAAAACCCCACATTATTAAATAATCCTGATTAATAGGATATCATTTTAACGGCCAGTTACACGGATTCCAAATAAAGTTCTAGATAGCTATCTAACAAATAGTGCCACAGAAATACTTTACATTTTGAGTCCTTTTCTATGACATGATCTGCTAGATAGCTCAAATCATATTCTCCCAACATGTTCTCCAAACAAAACCACAGTATGTTACAGACTTAGGTACCTATTTGCTTAGTTTGCAGACGGGGTGGCGCAGCGGTGTAAAAAGTTTGTCAAATAAAAATCTCTTGACGATCGCGGCTATCCACGCGTAACACCCCACGTGTTATGCTGACTGTACCGTTTTATTGTACGAGTACGACTTCCATTAACAACCGTCTCTATTCGCTTTGGTTGTATGTATTGCATTTTTGCGTCTCATAGGGGTACCTATGTTACTTGAATTTCAGCTTTATGTTATCTACAAGGCATGTTATTACTATTATTTTTGACTAAAAGCCAATAAATAATACAGGTTGATATTTCCTTCACTTATGATTAAAATATATAATTTCTAACGAGCCCGATCGAAACCTATCAAGCCCAGTGTTCATCAGTATTTTTACAATCACATTTTAACCTACCTGTAATATTGTAATGGTGGTTGTTACCTGCATAATATATTTTTCACTAGCATTTGAATTTATTTTATTTATTACTTATATCAATGCGCCCTACATGCGCCAAGCTTTTCCAAAACTGGTCACTGACAAACTCAAATCAAACACAGTACAAATTATAGTCCAAATTCGCCCTTTATAAAACACCGTGTTCTCCATGTCTTCAGTTTAAACACCGTCACATCCGTGTGTCACTTTGAGAATTAAACCAACTGGAGCCGCAATTGCCATTGCCTTTGAGCATCGTTCGTACTCATTACAGATCAACCTACGTCAATCTATCAAATTTATTCAATAGATTTTCATCCTTATCACAAATAGATGAAGGTTGATGTTTGACTGGTCAAAGGCAGACTCGAGTAGGTTCACCTACTGTCGTCTGTACGAGAATGCAACTCATACTCCATAATATATGTGTGCGCATTGAGTTTATGCTTGATGGTCAATGATCATCACTATCACTATTTGTTTCATTGCCTCGCCCCCTGCGCATAAATTAGCCCACATTTTTGCCGGATCCTGAAGGCAAAATGCTCTAAGATATGTCATGGCGTGCGCCCTCAACTGCGAATACTTTGACGTGGAGGGTACTCCGACATAAAAGTAAGCCGCTTTTAGCGCGCCGACCTCACTAGAGCATGAAATTAGCAAACATAAATAGTCGAGAATTTTCCACGGAATGGATGTTTATATTTATTTATGTCATGTTTTCTTCTTCGCAATTCAACTGACATAAGCAGTTGAATTGCATCAAAGTGCTGAAAGATATAGTTATAGAGTCAATCTAAAAGAAAATGAGGTCCATGGAGCCTGGTGGAAGAGCAACCGAAAGAGGGCAATAGGAATAGTTGTAGCTTGCAATTTGATTTAGTTTCAACCTCTTAGAATGAGCATTATAGCAACATAGGTATTTCTACTTTAATATAAAATTATAGTTATCACAATATTCATAATTATTCTATCTGTAAGTTAAAAATAAATCAAAGGAAAAAATCCAATTAAAATAGTTCCATAAAATTCCCCGAGGGTTTGAAATCATCGGCATAATAGGCGTTAATTGTCGTAATTATCCCGTCGTAACGTACCGATGTCCCGGGGGATGCGCTCCGTGGAACGTATAATGAATATTTGCATATGAATGTTATTAAAATTATGAGCAAAATTATTAAATTCCAACAGAAGACGATTTAAAGCGAAACTTATTCAAAAAGGTACATTTGCGAACTTTCTGCACCGAATTTAATATAGACCTGTATCTCGTCATGACTGCAACTCAATCAATCGAAAGCCTTTAAAACCTAATTCACAAAGTGCATGCAAGAATAACCCTGTATTGCAGGAAAACTCGATTTTCAATAATTTTCCTGTCTATAGAGCACCACAAGGGGTCATCGCCCTACTGGTTCCATAACCGACCAGGTCGTTGCTAAGCAATAAAAAGAAACACAAACATTTACAACGTCAACTGAAAAGGTCCTTCAACCTTATTACAATGCAATAAAGTCGAAATTACGACTTTCTGATACGTCATCTTGTGATCCCAAAAGGGAATTTTGGTAACCGGGTCAAGAGGTGCATTATATATAAGAGGTGTACAAAAACCTGTGTGTAATAAGGTCAAATGGGGAGATAGAACTGCAAGTCAATGTTTGGCCTATGAAAGGTTATGTAATTCAAAACTTAGACACATTGATTTAAATTCCGAGCTTCAAAATTGTTGTGGTAAATATTGTGATAGTGTTTCTCATAAGGAGATCATAAACAGTATGTATAATGACATTACAAATATATTATGTGTGGCTGCTGCTGATACTTATAATCAAAATGTTTTTACCAGCAGAAAACCGTTGGCTGGGTGGAATAGGTATGTGAGCGAGGCTCATAGGAATGCCAGGCAGGATTTCATCTCTTGGTGTGATTATGGAAAGCCTTTGTCTGGTCCTTTTTACGATGCCATGGTGGCATCACGTAGAATATTTAAGGGTAAGGTCAAGTGGTGCCAAAAGCACCAGGAACAACTTAAAATGGATGCGCTAGCTAAACACTTTGCGAATTCAGATTTTAAAAGGTTTTGGAAAAATACGAATAAGCTAAATCCTAAACCGGGCATTCCTATTAGCATCGACGGGGTTGCCAACCCAAAACAGATTGCTGAGTTGTTTAAATCCAAGTTCACCACTCAGTCACCACTGGGACCGCCATGTGAGGTGCTCGATGCTTTGCCCAATAATAGAGAGGTGCCAACGTTAGTGATGGCTAAAGAAGTACGATCCATTATTGGTAAAATGGTTAGAGGTAAATCTCCTGGGCACGATGGGCTTAGCATCGAGCACCTAAAGCATGCAGGTACGCACTTGCCAAGAGTCCTTGCACTGTTGTTCAATTTGTGTCTGTCGCACTCATACCTGCCTCAGGATATGATGCGGACTCTGGTGGTACCGGTAGTTAAAAATAAGACTGGAGACATATCAGACGGGTCAAACTACAGGCCAATTTCACTAGCCACGGTGATAGCCAAGATACTTGACAGCGTGATTAACTCGTATTTAAATAAGCACGTCGAGATTCATGATGCTCAGTTTGGTTTCCGAGCTGGGTTATCAACGGAGACCGCTATTATGAGTCTGAAACATGCTGTCAGGTATTACACGGATAGACAAACTCCCGTTTATGCGGTTTTTCTGGACTTATCAAAGGCCTTTGATCTGGTCTCTTATGATCTACTATGGCAAAAGTTGGGTACTACAACGCTGCCGCCAGAACTCGCATCTATCCTGAAATACTGGTACCTACATCAGGAGACGCGTGTACGATGGGCGGGGGAACTGTCACAGCCATGCAGGCCGGAGTGTGGAGTGAGACAAGGGGGACTGTCGTCACCCGTGCTCTTTGGGTTGTATGTGAATGCACTGATTGAGAGACTCAGCAGTATGCGCATTGGTTGCTATGTTGATGGAGTGTGTTTTAATAACCTCAGCTACGCGGATGATATGGTGCTGCTGGCTCCCTCGATCAGTGCTCTCCGTAAGTTACTGGCTGTGTGTGAGTCATATGCGGAGTCGCATGGGTTAGTGTACAACCCTAAGAAGACAGAGTATATCGTCTTCGGGTCTGGGGCCAGATGTCCATCTACAATTCCACCATTATTACTAAAGGGCCTCCCAATAAAAAGGGTTTTTAAATTTAAATATCTTGGCCATGTGGTAACAGATGACATGAAGGACGATCTAGATTTGGAGAGGGAGCGCAGAGCTTTGTCGGTCCGGGCGAACATGCTGGCTCGCAGGTTTTCTCGATGTACAGTAGAAATAAAAGTTGCTCTTTTTAAAGCTTACTGCACAACGCTGTACACGGGGGCCCTGTGGTTCAGATATACCCAAAGGGCTTGCAACGCTTTGCGAATCCAATTTAATAATGCTTTCAGGGTGCTGTTGCGACTGCCACGCTTCTGTAGCGCATCGGGCATGTTTGCCGACGCACATGTAGACAATTTTGATGCAATATGGCGTAAAAGATCTGCGTCGATGGTGCGGAGGTTGCGTGACAGTCGTAACAGTATTCTGCACTCGATTGCCGCTCGGGTGGATAGCCCTCTTGTGCAAACGATGGTTGACAGAACCAGGTCGTTATTAGTTATTAAGTACTAACATAGGCCTTAAGATTTGTTTTTGTTACTAACACAATGGATCTATGATGTCTTAGTTGAATAAATGAATAAAATGAATATGACTACTTGCTGTGCACGTCAGAGTCCATAATAGCTACATACAATGATTTAACATTTCCACTTTGTACCTCAGGTACCCACCGTAGGTATAACTGGATATTGGGCGTAATGATACACCCCACCAATAGCAATGTCATATACATTGTTAGATAGGTCTTCTTAACTGAAACAACATTCACTAAGACACCTATGTTGAAATGTTTGTCCATTTTTAGTTAGAAGTAAAAAACAGTGTAAAAATTAGTACCGAAAAATATTGAGAGTTAAGGCGCTGTGCCTAGTCAAAATAGGCTACGCAAAACAGTTTATTGTTTTTTATCTATATCTCAGAACAGACAAACATTACAACAAAGCTGTTATAGTAAATGTTGTTCCAGTTAAAAATACCTATCCAATGATGTATATGACATTGATATTGGTGGCGTGTATCATTACGGCCAATACCCAGTTATAAGGTACCTGCGGTGCAAGGTGGAAATGTTACATTTTTGTAGCCATTATGAACTCTGACGGGTACAACAAAGTTGTACTTAAAATAATTACACTAGTAGTACTTAGATTTTCCATTTAACTCTCAATATTTTTCG
>NWSH02000535.1:6085829-6105438 GCA_002382865.2 Heliothis virescens
CCTAAAGCATGCAGGTACGCACTTGCCAAGAGTCCTTGCACTGTTGTTCAATTTGTGTCTGTCGCACTCATACCTGCCTCAGGATATGATGCGGACTCTGGTGGTACCGGTAGTTAAAAATAAGACTGGAGACATATCAGACGGGTCAAACTACAGGCCAATTTCACTAGCCACGGTGATAGCCAAGATACTTGACAGCGTGATTAACTCGTATTTAAATAAGCACGTCGAGATTCATGATGCTCAGTTTGGTTTCCGAGCTGGGTTATCAACGGAGACCGCTATTATGAGTCTGAAACATGCTGTTAGGTATTACACGGATAGACAAACTCCCGTTTATGCGGTTTTTCTGGACTTATCAAAGGCCTTTGATCTGGTCTCTTATGATCTACTATGGCAAAAGTTGGGTACTACAACGCTGCCGCCAGAACTCGCATCTATCCTGAAATACTGGTACCTACATCAGGAGACGCGTGTACGATGGGCGGGGGAACTGTCACAGCCATGCAGGCCGGAGTGTGGAGTGAGACAAGGGGGACTGTCGTCACCCGTGCTCTTTGGGTTGTATGTGAATGCACTGATTGAGAGACTCAGCAGTATGCGCATTGGTTGCTATGTTGATGGAGTGTGTTTTAATAACCTCAGCTACGCGGATGATATGGTGCTGCTGGCTCCCTCGATCAGTGCTCTCCGTAAGTTACTGGCTGTGTGTGAGTCATATGCGGAGTCGCATGGGTTAGTGTACAACCCTAAGAAGACAGAGTATATCGTCTTCGGGTCTGGGGCCAGATGTCCATCTACAATTCCACCATTATTACTAAAGGGCCTCCCAATAAAAAGGGTTTTTAAATTTAAATATCTTGGCCATGTGGTAACAGATGACATGAAGGACGATCTAGATTTGGAGAGGGAGCGCAGAGCTTTGTCGGTCCGGGCGAACATGCTGGCTCGCAGGTTTTCTCGATGTACAGTAGAAATAAAAGTTGCTCTTTTTAAAGCTTACTGCACAACGCTGTACACGGGGGCCCTGTGGTTCAGATATACCCAAAGGGCTTGCAACGCTTTGCGAATCCAATTTAATAATGCTTTCAGGGTGCTGTTGCGACTGCCACGCTTCTGTAGCGCATCGGGCATGTTTGCCGACGCACATGTAGACAATTTTGATGCAATATGGCGTAAAAGATCTGCGTCGATGGTGCGGAGGTTGCGTGACAGTCGTAACAGTATTCTGCACTCGATTGCCGCTCGGGTGGATAGCCCTCTTGTGCAAACGATGGTTGACAGAACCAGGTCGTTATTAGTTATTAAGTACTAACATAGGCCTTAAGATTTGTTTTTGTTACTAACACAATGGATCTATGATGTCTTAGTTGAATAAATGAATATGAATATGAATATTATATGGATCGTTAGAACGTAATGTATTATTGATTAGGTACTTATTGCTAAACATAACATAAGAAGCAATCAATATAACCCATAAAACGAATCAAATCACCTTTGAACACAGTAAATTGAACTTCACAAGAAATATCAAAATTATCATCAAAAATACCCTTTGAAATGTGGCTTTCTTTGGAAAAAATATTAAGATAAGTACCTTATTTTCTTTAGATCGAAAATGACCATAGATATATTTGTATTATTAAATACATTTTTGATTTTACGTGAATACCAATAGTGATTTTCTTGTATTGATGCTTGGTATTGGTGAACCTGCAAACTCACTCATACTTAATCAATGTAATGACTTGCCAAATTAAAATCTTTCATTTACGTGAAGTGTACTATGTAGACAGCTGTAAAGTCTCAAAAGAAAACAGGTCATACGATTAACCCAAAAACTTTATATGTATAATAAAATATACAGCTTGATCAACAATAGTGAGCAATTTATTGGAAAATCCATTAGGTTCATGGAAATAATTTTCGCAAGCAACTTTTCATTGAACCAATTTATTAAAATGATTGTTTTCTTAGTATTGAAGCTACAGTTCATTAGATTGTGTTAAAAGTTTTATGAACTGCCTTTCTTAAAAATAATTTTCTTATTTCGACAAAATAGTATTATGTAAAACATTAGCCTAGTTTAATGATCAAGGGACAATTTTTCCTTAAGGACACCTTATCCATTACAACGCCACAGTCCCGTTCAAACGTGACGTGACCCCCAAAATCCACGTCATCACAAACAAACTGTATTACGCACTGCACTAATAAAATGCAGTGAAATAGGAAGAAGGTGCTAAATATCTCGTAAAGCTAACGAGCCTCTCTAATTGTTTGGAAGTGTCCCGTTATGCGAGGGAGCCGCTAGACTTATTATAACTTCTTTATTTCTTTCCATCGTTTAATGTTATGGCAGTGATGATATTTTACCTTGAAGTATATGCTAATATTTCAGATCAATTAACATTTGGATCAACAAAAAACCGTAGTGGTTTTACTTGCCTTGCAACATGCGCTCTGTCTACTTGTTCTCCATAAGTTGGAAAACACTTAATGGATTTTCTTACGAGTTTCACCAATAAATAGTGTACCTATCTTATGGTTTTAGCCATGGTAAATCACTAGTCCATAATGATTGTTTGTATTTTATTGTCTAACGATTGGAAAGCACGTTATTTTTTTGCGTTTAGTCGTTCGCGCTGTAGCAGCTTTCAATAAGTTGTTAAGCAAAATAGGAACTTTTCTTCCAAATATTCCTTCGTCAAAATAAACTATTATAATTCACCACACCTCTTTTATCTCCAAACCAAGCGTATGCTACAAAATGCAAATGCGGACATTAAAACGCGCGTCCCCAGGGGTGCCAGTTCAACACCCCGCTGGCGGCTTTATGAATAATGGCACATCCTCACTGACGCTGCTAAATGACACTTTTTATACACACTTGTAATTTCTTAACGAGTTACTTTATGTACCTTGAGACAATGGGAGTTAAACAGCTCAAGTTTACAATCGTAAAAACTTACGATAAGGATGCACAATTTTACAGAAAATTCAACGGAGAGAACTGAGATGGGGTGGTGGAATAAACGATGTAGATATTCCAAGACAACTGTCATGACCCTCTGGGCCAGTTTCAGAAGTTCCAGACTAGGGGTCGCAAACCGGTATACCGAATACCGAAAATACCGGGATACGGGACCAAATTCAGGTCTAACTAATACCGGTATTCATTTCACAAAAACCGTACCGGTTTTAGTAAAATAAATAGGTAACAGACAAACACAAATAAAATACCGGTATACCGGTATTGGTCCGAAACCTATACCGAAAATACCGGTATTGCTTAAATGGTCCGGTATTGCGACTTGCGACCCCTATTCCAGACAAAGTTCTAGATCTACTGTCAACCTCTGAAACTGTCCCTCAGTGTCGTATATTTTATAAGATATATTTTTTTGGCACTGTAATAGCGAGTAGGTAATCTAATTTATAGCTTTTTATTTTTATTTGTGCGTTATTAGGAATTTACCATAAGTACGTTATTGGACCTTCACATTAAACTTTTTTCATTTATAAAGTTCGTGTTAATTAAGATCCTTTTTAACTTAATATTAAAGAAGAATATTTATTTGAAAGAAAAACACCCGACGGGCAAGCTATCAACATCTGAAAACTCATCAAAAAGTTGTCAAAAGTCAATTACTTACCGTTGCGTCGCAGAAACAGAGATAAGTAAAAGACGACATAGTATAGATTTGAAAAAAATATGTACTATACACACTCGTAACAACTTGTAAAAATGTTACGTCCATCAATAACACTTTTAAAGATTCAATAATTAATCGATAGGATAGCATTATTCTGTAGATACTCCGCGTTGCATCTATAACCATTCCCTAAGACCTTCAATGGAACAGTAGCACTTTCTAAGCAGCTTAGATTGCAACTTTATTTGTATCATTCCATTTTTAAACATTAAATTATAAAACAAAACAAAATCAAAAAATATTCGTCTCTTAGTTCCTGTTGCTCAAATAAAATGGAACGCAAGCTTTCGTCGCATCCATTCGCGGTATTATTTCCCGGTCGTGTAAATGAAGAAAGTTGTGCATTGATCCTGTCGCTGGGGTATTTTTTATCCGGAAAATACGTTGTTTTTTTTCGTCTTATTAAGCAAAGGCATACTCGCGTCTGATTTGTTCTGGCATTTGTTATTTTCCCTTTAGGTTCGATTGTTCTGGAGACCTTTTGTTTTGCTTACCTTTGACTTTGCCTTGATGCTGCATTTGTAATTAAGCTTTTTGTTATTACCTAATTGTTACCGAGAAGCCAGGTTTTTAGTTTAAGTTAATTCTCCAATATTTCTGCTCTGTTCTAGGAAAGCCACTGCATACAGTTATGTAGTATTCGTTTTCTAAATGATTAATAACGGTTAATACGCTGATTAATGTCTTTCGTCTATCTTAATACTTATTCTTTTCCGAACACATTTATTTCTAAGTTTTCAAAGGAAGGTCTTTACCAGGGTTGTGTTAGATAATAACATAGGAACAAGTTCATTGTCAACAGTAACATGCAATTGAATCGCTTTAAAATTACCATACAGTTACGAGGTGTCGTACAAAACGGGCCTATGCTTAGGGCTGCTAGCATCTCAAGATGAAAATTAAAGATTCAAAAAGCTCCCAAAAGCTATTTGCTGTCTTAAGAATAACTCTTTTTATCTCTGCTATGTGGGTTACATAGAGAGTTATACATATAGTGGTGGGGTCAGCTCTCTGATTTTTCCACTTCGCTCTGTCTTTTGACGTTGTTGTCAGATAACTTCGACGTTGTCTTCAGAATAACTAACATAATAATTAACTCAGTTATCTTAGCTTACTCCTTTCCTTATAGTCAGAAATACCAACTCATTAATCTGAAGCACCTACGGAAAAAACATGGTAACCCTACAAACGCTTATGCCTACTAGTTGTAGATAACGCGTCCCGCAAAGGAAGCAGCGGACGAGCGGCGCACAGTGGTCCGGATTTTCAAAAAGGTGGACATAGGATCGAAAATGCATATTTAACTCAACTAAAAATTGTTTCGTATAGGAAATTTAACACTGATTAATACTTATTACTACAACTTTTCAAAAAAACTGCTCCTTCACGTAAAAAAAAAATATCGAAAATAAAAATGTATGGGAGAAAATCTATTTTATTTTTTTTCTCCGTTCAGTATCAAAGTATAGCAACCAAATCTTATATTCTGGTAAGTACCTATTGTTCTTAATACGACAACATATAAATTGCTTGCGTATCCCTGCGGCCTTGACGCCTACGATGCTTCAAAGTTCAAAATTTTAAAGTTGAATTATCTTAACATTATTAACGAGTTTTTCTGAGTTTTTCTATTGAAATTAATACAAAATATCATTTTTAATAAAAAAAGGCCCCCGCGCGCACCAACCATGTATTAGGTTCGCCCCCTACTACTTGGGACTTAAATATACTACTGGCGAAATGACAGTATACTTTTGTGTAGAGTGTGTGTAGTTTAAAATATCATTTTTTTTTTATTATAATTAAAACGGTCCGCATTCAAGCATTTGGCAAGTATTTTTTTATTTTATTATATTAAAAAAATAGAAATAAAAGTCTTCAACTTTAGTTATGTAATTAAAGACACGTGCTGATTCGTTGCCTATTTGTAACTGACTAAAACGACTCCTGTGATAAAATAGTAATTTACCCCCACCACCGGAGATATCGACGACGCTGATTGGCTGCGGTTCTAATTTTGTCCGTCACTACTTGCGCGCGTGTGTTTGTTATAAATAGCTGTGCATGAAACAATTAAAGGTAATTGTTTCTCAACCCCTTGAGGAAGCAACATACCTAATTATCCGTGCTGTGTGAGTTGAAGTGAAGTTTAGTGAGTTTCGTTATGGCTGCATTTGTTACAAACTTGGACATTTTTATGTTCCTTCGTGTTGCTGGAGACTTGAAAAATTGGGAACGACTCTATGAAACTATTATTCTACATATCCCAGTTGAAACATGTTCAGAAGATTTAGAAATAATCAAGACTTTTTTGAAGAACTACATCAGCAATATCAATCGCAGATGGGCAAGTGCTTATAGAAATCAGAAGACTTTCATAAATAGACATGCTGCGTGGTTACAATCAAATATTAGTTGGCCAAATTGCACTACTGTTAATTTAACCGAGATTTTTCAAGGCCAAGATGAAGTTATCGAAACCATTTCGTCAGACAACACTTCTGTTGACATCGATACTACAGCAGCTGTGATTCCGTCGACATCTAGTATTACTGTGGGCACATCTACCGAAGTTCAGATTAGGAAGCCTTTTGTTGACCTCAGCAACAAACAGAAGAAAAGACGTTCAGAGTCTCTTTTGGACTATTCGCCGGAAGAACTTACTTTTGCATTAGTCGAAAGACTTAAGATAGACCAGAAGAATGACTTAGCTTGTGTTATTGACCATATAACGAAGAACCCTGATAGTGTTCCTATTGTTCAAGCCACATTGTTTAAGAAAAATAGGAAAAAAACTTTTGACGAAGATCATGCTCTTGGTCTTTATACATCGTTGAACCTGTCAAAATGGAAATACTTGTGTTTAAGGAAAGTGCTGTTAGATTGTGAGGTTCCAGTGTTACCATCGTATCACAAACTCCTTGAAGCTAAAAAGAAATGCTATCCACATGATTTAGAAATTAGTGAGAGAGGAGCCAGAGTGAAGCTTCAAGCCCTATTGGATCTGACAGTCCAGAAGATTCTTCAAATTACCGGTACCCAGATTGATTCGTCAACTGAAGGATTGAAGTTAATCAGCAAATGGGGTTTCGATGGAGCTTCTTCACAAAGCACCTACAAGCAAAGGACTGAAAATGTAGACTTCAGTGATTCATCGGTTTTTATGTCAAGTCTTGTCCCTCTTAAATTAGTTTCTAATAATAGCACCATATGGGAAAACCCAGCACCTTCTTCAACACATTATTGCAGGCCCATTAAGTTCGAGTTTTGTAAAGAGACAGCAGAATACATCAAGCAAGAAGAAGCTGCATTGAAGGAAGAAATAAAAAACATCGATTCTACAAAATGGGCAGGGCTAGAGATTAGTCACGAGCTTCATATGACAATGATCGACGGAAAAGTGGCCACTATTATAACGGATACTTCGTCTGCATCTGCCTGCAATATTTGCCTTGCAAAGCCGACCGAGATGAACAAGCTGTCAGAAGTATTTTCAAGACCTGTTCGAGAAGATGTTTATAAATATGGACTTTCTACTCTTCATATGTGGATTCGTTGTATGGAGTGTATTCTACACATATCTTACAACATGGACTTTGAGTTGTGGACTGCACGAGGTGCTAACAAGCAACTAAAAGCTGCGAAGAAACATTTGACACAAGAAGAATTCAAACAGCAAATGGGAATACTTGTAGATTTTGTGAAGCAAGGCTTTGGAACCACAAACGACGGAAACACAGCCAGAAGGTTTTTTAGAGATTATGAGAAATCTGCCGAAATAACCAAAATTGACAAAGGCCTACTAAAGCATTTTGCGGTTATTCTTCAAACGATTTCATCAGGATGTGCCATAGATATTGAAAAATTCAGGACTTATTGCAGAGAAACAGCTGAGATCTTTGTGCATTTATACCCATGGTTTTATATGCCCGCAAGTGTACACAAGCTACTCATACACGGTGCAGACATTTGTCATCACTTTGGCCTCCTACCAATTGGCATTCTTTCCGAAGAAGCGGGAGAAGCAAGAAATAAAGAATTTCGAAGAGTTCGTGAATATCATACAAGGAAATTTAACAGGATGAAGACCAACGAGGACTTACTCCATAATTTTTTGATTAGTTCAGACCCATATTTATCCCATATTCGCCCAAAATACAGCAACTCTAAACAATTCGATTTTTTTCCAGATGTTAAAGAGCTTTTGTTGTTGCCTGAGGTAGTAACAGAAGAAACAGAGAATATGGATCTACAGGAGTTGCAGCCTGAACATGATCCATTAATGTAAACGTGTCAGATTTAGTAATTTTGTTATTGTCCGAATTGAGTTTGTTAGTTAGTAAAAAATTATATATTTTTTAATCTATTTCTTGTTACGTAAAAAATATTAGGTCGTGGTGGCCTTGTGGGTAAAGAACCAGCCTTTCGAGTATGAGGGTGTTGATTCGATTCCAGGCCAGGCAAGTACCAATGCAACTTTTCTAAGTTTGTATGTACTTTCTAAGTATATCTTGAATACCAACGACTGTGTTTCGGATGGCACGTTAAACTGTAGGTCCCGGCTGTCATTGAACATCTTTGGCAGTCGTTACGGGTAGTCAGAAGCCAGTAATTCTGACACCAGTCTTACCAAGGGGTATTGTGTTGCCCGGGTAACTGGGTTGAGGAGGTCACGCTCCTTGTAAAACAAACACACACTACACTGCTACATCCGGTTAGACTGGAAACCGACCCCAACATAGTTGGAAAAAGGCTCGAAAGATGGTGATTGTTATATAAAAAATGTAATATATTTCTTGTAATATAACAAATATGCCTATTTTGTCATAACATCACGCTTTATATTCCCCGAAGGGTTCGGCAAAGTTGTATACTACACAAAAGTATACTGTCATTTCGCCAGTAGTATATTTAAGTCTCAAGTAGTAGGGGGCGAACCTAATACATGGTTGGTGCGCGCGGGGGCCTTTTTTTATTAAAAATGATATTTTGTATTAATTTCAATAGAAAAACTCAGAAAAACTCGTTAATAATGTTAAGATAATTCAACTTTAAAATTTTGAACTTTGAAGCATCGTAGGCGTCAAGGCCGCAGGGATACGCAAGCAATTTATATGTTGTCGTATTAAGAACAATAGGTACTTACCAGAATATAAGATTTGGTTGCTATACTTTGATACTGAACGGAGAAAAAAAATAAAATAGATTTTCTCCCATACATTTTTATTTTCGATATTTTTTTTTTACGTGAAGGAGCAGTTTTTTTGAAAAGTTGTAGTAATAAGTATTAATCAGTGTTAAATTTCCTATACGAATCAATTTTTAGTTGAGTTAAATATGCATTTTCGATCCTATGTCCACCTTTTTGAAAATCCGGACCACTGTGCGGCGCCGCTTTGTGCCGATATCGGAAATTGAACACCATCGCACCTACCCACTACTGTGAGCGCGAACCTTTTGTTTCTAGGTTTTGTAGTTGATAGGTACGTATACACCATGAAGTGTTTGAGGGTTTACAAATGCATTTGTAGGTTTTATTATTAAGTTCTGGCTTCAATATAACGATTAAAGTTTCTAGATATAACTGACTTATGAATTAAGACTGACAAATAAAACAATAAAATTGCATAGATAATTTATGTCTGGTTAGTCCTAACTATTACAATACAACCTTTGTCATTTAACATTTTTCTAGTAGGTACCTAATGAAAAACTTCAAAAGCCAAAATAAACAGGACTGATTAACTTCAAAGCTCTTTAGTGGTATTTTCTTTACTATTTCAAAACTTACGCAAAATAGAATACATTGAATACCTAACTATCTATAGTTATTAGGTATACACGACAACTACGCTTTGAACTAGTCATAAAAGCAGACCGGAAAGTGGCTGAAACTTTACCTGTATCCAGTATCGCATAAAGACAAACTTTTGTCTGTAAACTGATGTACACACAGACAAAGTTTACACATGAATATTAGCATGAACGAGACTGTCATTAACAGAAACGTTTGAAGCATGGCTGGCCACCAAACGAGGAGCAATGAAAATATAGCGCTTGAGAGAGAATTATTGCTATGAAAAATATTGTAGGAGCATACGTTTTTTGTTTACTTCATTTCAAGGCATATTTTTATGATGTTATCAAAACCTTCAAGATTCAATTACCTAATCTATACTTCTATACTTATATTATAAAGCTGAAGAGTTTGTTTGTTTGAACGCGCTAATCTCAGGAACTACTGGTCCGATTTGAAAAAATATTTCAGTGTAGATAGCCCATCTATCGAAGGCTATAGTCTACTTTATTATCCGGGTCCGCGGAGTAGTTCCCACAGGACGCGGGTGAACCCGCTGGCGGAAGCTAGTGCGATCTATGATATAAACAAAAGCGGTCGACAAAAAACATTTCAAATAGTTTCCATGAAAGCGATCTTACCCACCCTTTAAGTGGAAACAAAAGTAAACATAGCTATTTCTAGAATTCTGCAAAAAACAGCCTTTATAATACGTATTTAAGTATTTAGAAATCCACACTTGTAAGTAATAAGTTTAAAGTAGGAACCCGCTTACATCAAGTAATTCCCTTTACACAATCTTAAAACCACTGGAACAAGTTAAAAGAAAAACAATCGACAAACAGACATATCGACCGATAATCCACAACCAGCTTATGACAGACACGTATGTCTCCCTCTCCTATCAAAGGACATGCGGTCACTATGAAGCTTAAATCAGGAAATGGAAAATGTCAAATGCACCTCCATAGCCTACCCGGGGGTTTTAAATGGCATCCAGCAAATTGATTCTGCTTGTGGTCACTGCATGTCGGTAGTATTGATATGTTACGACACATGGATATTTTAACATGGCATGGAATGTCAAAAACATTGATAGTCAAATTAAATAGGTATTTGGCAGAGGCGCAACGTGTTATCATGGTGTTTACTTTATTGTTAAAACTTTTTAATCGCCTTGCTTGATAATGATGTTGAAGTGACTGATCGATTGCGTTTACTGCAATGAAAGATGCACGTATCGACAGATAGATATTACTAATATACTAATATACTAATAATATATATTACTTTAAAAAAATAAAAAAGTGAATATCAAAAATTATTTTCATTTGTGACGAATTACAAAATGGATTTTCTGCCTGAAACTAATCACGTACTACGTGGTGCAATTAGTGGTATAGTCAGTCAGCTTACTCAAAATTTTCCTCAAATAAATATTGCAAAAATAAACATGAGAACAAACGTGGTCCTATTCATCACTGTTCAAGGATAAAATAAAAGCAAAACTGGTACTTTATCATCTGGAACTTGGAGTGGACTCACGTTATGGCCTAGGAGCACGCAAGGGCTATCGAAATATCGGACGGATCAGTTACACGTATACTGGCCAGCAATTTATGTACCGACACCTTATTTTATCCATAAATGTAATATATTACGTTACGATTTAAAATATTATACCAAGTTCTGTCTGTGCGTGACAAGTGTCTTTTACAAAAGTGTTAAGAAATAAATCCTATATTAGGTACCAAAATTATTCAAAATCGAAATAGCAACTTATGAAATCATAAGTAAACCACTCATACAATTTAAACATGATGATACTGATAAAAATAACTAAAAACACAATGCGTTATTAAGTTGTAATAAAGCTAAGCCGTCTCTAGTTTCCTGCTCAACAGCTTCTAGACAGTTTGATTAGGCTGTTTAATACACAGTCTAGTCTTTTAATAAGTACCTAGTAAACTACCGTATTTACTAGTCTATTAGCAGCATTTACATGAATATTTAAATTTTATCATTTACGCCTACATAGGCTTTAAATGAAGAATAAATCTTTGCGGTAATTGACTCTCAATTAATCCAGGTCGTAATTCTGGCTTTGACATGAGCCGCTTCCTCGTTTGTAATTTTATTGAGTGTGTTTTTACCCGTCTAATAATGTTACTAACGGTTCATGTATGCTCCTATGCACACTCCGAGTAATATTCAGGCGTTAAAAAATCCTTATGACGATAAGATAAAAATTTGCTCTTTTCTCGCATGTCTTTTTAGTCAGGTATCCCGAAACATCACATCATGAATTTTAGAGAGACCTAAATAAAAGTTACCGATCTCGCACCTGTCTACCTGACAAAGACATTGATTGGCGGATTAAGTACTGTTCTATTAACATCTCAGAGATAATTCAAACTTTATAGCAACTTTGCAAGTTAATCACCGCTTTGTCGCTAAATATTTTATTTTACGTACCTTCATATAGGACCCTCCAGCCTTCTCCTCGCAATGGCGCCTGATGTACCGTTGGCAAATGTTCGACATTTTCCACTCTGAAAAATACAACAACCTTGTTAGTCCACACAATGGGCTCGTTATACATATAGATATTTAACCAATGTCATTTCAATCGTATTGTACACGATCTCCTAGCTACGGGATGTTAAGTAACTAGGTGTCCAAAAACCGGTAGACCGTCGTAAGATGTTCCAAATAAGTGGGAGTGAGAAATCCCGAGGGAGGTAATAAAAAGCGAACTAGGGTAGGAGTGCTTGTAAATCGATACCGCATTAAGAATATTAGATTCAGTGCCTGTTTAGAAAAATAACATTGCAATCTTCTAAAAAGTACATCCTACAAAATTGAAGCTTGTTTGCGTAAAAATACAGAAATCTTAATTTCTCTAACATCTCGTACTAAACAGAAGTCACAGTAACCAGTGTAGTTTCTGCTGTTTTTTTTTACTTTCTATCTTATTGCCCTTTTCTTTGGTTGTGATTCAGTATGCAAAGTTTCGTTCCACAAGTCCCATGCCTAAAATAGATAACGCCATTGTCTTAACCGAGTGCTGGCTTCACGAAGGGTCGATAATTGATAACCTTCCCGGTTACAACGTATTCCGTACGAATACGCAACAAAACAAAAATGGCGGAATAGTGATATATATAAAAAACAAATATGAAGTATCTCTAATTGACGTAAACATCCTAGACACCGACAGTCTCCTTTTAGTGTTAAACAACAAAATTGCACTATTAGGGCTCTACCGCTCACCCTCTTTTTCTAACTTGTCTGATTTTCTTACTTCCACAGACAATCTTCTTAAGACAATTAATAAATATAACACAATCATTATTTCCGGTGACACAAATATCGACATATGCAACACGACGAATAATAAACACCACGATTACTTGTGCTTAATGGCTTCACACTCGTTACTCCCAGTCATAACTAAACCAACAAGAGGTAAATCATGTATTGACCACATTTTTATAAAGAGCAACTTAAAACCCAGAGGAATTATCTGTAAAAGCTCTATCACAGACCACGACATTGTTATGGCTTCTCTACCAAACACTGATGCGTCAAGGAGAAAAATAAATGCCTGGAAATCCAAAACCAATGAAGACGACATCGCCTTGGAATTAGCTAGTATTGATTGGTCAGACGTCTTAAACCAACCATGCCCTAGTAGGGCAGCAACCTTATTCACAACAATCCTTGTAGACCTAATCGAAAAACACACACACAGAGTTAAAATACCACGAAGCAAACTTAACATCCAACCGTGGATCACACCAGGGCTCATGCGATGTATAAGGCACCGTGACCGACTTCACCTATCTCTGAGGGCTGATCCAAAAAACAATACCAAAAAACTAATATATACTCGCTACAGAAACTTTTGCAATGAACTATTAAAAAAACTTAAAATTGAATATGACAGTCGACAGATACAAGAGAACAATAAAAATCCTCAAATGCTTTGGAAAATCCTAAAATCCATGTATGACCCTAACTCCACACAGAGGAATAATACTTCTAATGTTATACCAAACACCCCAGACCCAACTGACTGCCTAAACAAATACAATACCTATTTTACAACAGTGGGCAAGAACCTTGCGGACACTATACTCTTAAGAATAGACGAAACACAGACATCTCTCACAAGTAAATACACACCACAAAAATATTCACCTCTCTCTCTTTTTATTCAACCCACTGACGAAACAGAAGTATCCCTCTTCATTAACCAACTGAAAAATGACAGCAGCCCCGGACCAGATAAGATTGGTGTTAGACTCTTAAAAAAACTACAAAAATTCATAATAGTACCTCTTACCTACATAATTAACCTTAGCATAGAAACAGGAGTATTTCCAGAACCGTGGAAAGTCGCTGCGGTAAGCCCAATTCACAAAGGAGGACCAACTGATAAGCCAGAAAACTACCGTCCCATAGCACTGCTCAGTATTTTATCTAAAATTCTTGAAAAGGTAATAAATACCCGTCTAGTCAATTTCCTGGAAAAAAACAATATAGTTTCAGACAGACAATTCGGCTTTAGAAAGGGAAAATCTACGGAAGATGCTGCTCTTCTACTAACAAAAACGATAGCAAACTGTGTTGAAAAAGGAGACAGGTGCATGGCAGTCTTCCTAGATTTGGCCAAAGCCTTCGACACCATTTCCACAGACCTTCTTCTCCAAAAACTTGATGCTTCCGGTATTAGAGGTATACCACTGGACTGGTTTCGTAGTTACCTCACTAACCGTAGTCAGTATGTAAAATCAGGGAGTTTTATTAGTAGCAAACTTCCTATTAATTTCGGAGTTCCACAGGGGAGTCTATTAGGTCCAACGCTCTTCACTATATACATGAACGACATACTCAACCTAAACCTACCAAATGCAGAACTAATATCATATGCCGATGACACAGTAATTATATTTAAAGCCAAAACCTGGGAACGGTTATTCTCCCTAGCGGAGGAAGGACTGACAATAGTAGCGCAAACACTAAACTATAACTTATTAACTCTAAATATCAAAAAGACAAAAGCAATCACGTTTTTCAAAACAATAACATCCAGACCGCCTTCTAACCTTTCACTCAAATTTCACACATGCCCCACAAATACACCAAAAAATAGCTGCTCATGCGAACACATACAACGGACCCATTCTATCCGGTACCTAGGCTTACTCATCGATGAAAATCTGTCATACAAAGAACACATCCAATCACTATCAACACGAGTCAGAAAGCTTATCTATATTATGAAAAAATTAAGGGACCGAACATCCAAAGACATACAGCGCATGGTCTACTATGCTATATGCCAATCCATAATTCAATACGGGATATCAATATGGGGAGGAGCGGGCAAAACTACTCTCATAGACCTTGAGAGAGCCCAAAGAGCAGTCATCAAAGTGCTCCTAAAAAAGCCATTCCTATATCCCACAGATACTTTATTCAATGAATTTAGCGTCCTACGGGTCCGTCAACTATATATTCTAAATGCGTATCTTCACTCATATAAAAATCTTAAAAAAAGACCAGACTACCATACACTGACATCAAAAAGAACCCTTCAAGTCCCAGTACCACGTACCATCTCCCTCTTAGCCAGAAGATGTCCTACATACCTACACACCACTATATTCAACAACATAAACCGTAGTTTGCCCCGCTGCACAAAAGAACTCTCACTTTTCTCATGTAAGAAGATGATCAAGAAATTTTTAATAGGACTCACATACGAAGAAACCGAGAATATTCTCGCAACATCATCAACACTAGAAAGGTCTAACTAATACACATCTGCTAAACACCAGCCATCACACAACTGACAACTCACACAAAAAATTCTCTTCATAAAAACCCACAGACATACTACACACTTGAAACACTGACCACCACACACAAAGCACACACAAATAATTCCCACTATTAAAACCTACTTACTACCCTACATAAATACATACATACTACACTATGTATAGTACACACATCCTACACTACATAAATACCTACTACACTGCACACATACCATCCTGCACAAGTACTACCCTACACATATACTACCCTACACACATACTACCCTTCACACATACTACCCTTCACACATACTACCCTACACACATACTACCCTACACACATACTACCCTACACACATACTACCCTACACACATAATACACTACACTTTAACATACATTATATGCAAGAAATGCAAACTTATGTTTTCAGTTTTGATCTCATTTATTGTTTATTTTATTTTGTAACCGTCCAGAAAGAGACGCCAATTGAATTGCAAGAAAATGCAACTTATGTTTTTAATTTTTGATCTCTTTTTATTTTAAATTTGTTACTTTTTGCTTTTATCTACTCCTAATTGTCCACTTCGAATACAAAAACTTACGATACCTGACCTAACAGCTAAAATTAGCATATAAGAACCGCAATGTCATTACAACCCAGGTCCCCAAGATACAGGCAGCGCCTAGTTTGGGGACCACAGTACACAAGGAAGTGTCTCCTGTAGAATTTAGTTACAGTGAACCTTTATGTTAATTTTTATATAATATCCTAATGTAACTGTGGATCAATAAAGTTTTTATTATTATTATTATTATTATAAATTCTACCAAACCAATTTAACGTGTAACGCCACCTAGGGAGTATGTGTTCAGAATTCATGTAATAGTTTTGTATTATGTTAACAGATGGCGCTTGCACAAAATCATCTGAGCAATTCGTTCTCATGACAATCCATAGATGGCACTGAAACAAAATTTTGAATAGGAGAGTTTTATTTTTGAAATGATTATAATAATAGAGTCCAATAACATGAAGATTGTGGTAATTGGTAATGAAAAGAAAGATAGTTATTTTAGGTATAAAATAGTTTATTCTTCTTCTTCTTCTTCGAAGGGTTCAGTAGTAGTAGTTGTAGTAGTTCGTTTCTTGCTCTTCCGCTTGCGGCTGTGCCTCTTGCCTTTCTTGCTGGTTCTGAAGGACAAAACAAAATATTTTAGTTTAGTTTAAGACCGTCTTACTGTTAAGATATAAGCACCTAGAGATATGTACAGACAACAGCACATAAAGTTACTACAATCTGTCAAATTTCTGCAATCGATTTTCAACCTTATGACAATGGGGGTAGGTTAATATTTGAATGGTAAAATTTGACACATTGGTATACGTTGACCTGCTGTTGTCTGTACTTAGTTCTATTTACTGCTCTTTTAGTATATTAAAATTTATTTTCGCTACGTGTCATGATTTTGGCAAAGTTTTCAGACGGCCATTATTTCCTTGCCGCTTGGCCCCAAATAGTATTGAAATAAGGGCAAAAGCATAGTGATGATTATAACTCTCTTTATCAAAATGCTAGTCGGGATAATATAAATAAATGGTATGAGATTAAATTCTGTCTTTTTGGACTACAGGCACAAAACGAAACTGCTTATTCTATCCATAGTTACTTACCTAAGCATTGGGCGATCTTGAGTTTGCAAAATAGTTTACAAGTAGATATAGTATAGGATAAGAACTATAATGAACCATTGTTAACCAAAAACAATTTTAGTTATAAATGTTCTTATTAGTTAAGAGATAATACATTATAGGTAGATATACCTACGTAGAAGAATACTGAAGAATTGGAGACTTCAAGAAGAATAGAAATTTAGTTAAACACAAAAACAGTTTATTTACACAATAACAGTCTAGTTAGTCACAAAACACTTAAAATTACTTTTGAAATTCCGGGCAAGGACTCTTTTCGTAAGCGTTGAATTTCAAAATGGCGCCTTTCACGCCAATAAGCACATTATCAGCTGAATCCAAAGCAAAAGAATTGACTCCCGAAACGCTAAACGTTCCCAAATGCCTGGCATTGGAATTTTCAGCATCAATAACATACAAATTACTGTTCTCATCCATTGCAAAAACTTCATCTGAACGGCTGACGAAAACCCCTGTCATTTTATCACTTGGCAAGCCTTTGATCTTGATCGGAATAGTGTATCCACTCTTGAGAATATACGTGGTTTTAGTAGCTACGAAGTAAATATTATTTCTGGTATCAACAGTTAATCCATGGCCATTTGGTATGCCTGTAAAGGTCTCCTGTTTCTGACCATCATTGGTTATTTTATGCACTCGATTCTGAGGCCATGTTGCAATATACATCGCACTACCATCACTGTTAACCGCAATGTACATTACATCTTCGCCTAAAGCCGTATACAGTTCTATTGAACCGTCATCCTTGTATTTGTAGACGCCGTTATCAGTAGCTAAATACACGATGTCATTGAGGTTATCGACGCAAGTGGACTGACCAAGTCCAGCCACTTTAATGATATCAAACTCTCCACTTGGATGTAGGACTTGCAGACTCATTTTCATTTCGTCGCTTATTAAAGTAAAGAATATGTTACCAGTCTTCCAGTGGATGCTAATGTCTGCAGGTATACCTGACACGTTTTTCTGTTCTTCTAAGCCGTAGTAGAAGTTGTTAAAGTTTAGTATGTTGGCGCAGAACTGTTCTCTAGACTTTTGTAATTGGAGACTCTGTCGGGTCATGACTGGCGTTGACCTGATGGCTGTCGTCATTGACAGCAGGATTAGAACGACTTTCTCCATCTGAAATTGAAAAATGGAATCGTCATTATTGTTCAGTCACAATCAGCGGCTGATCAAGAGTACTGACCGCCCTAGGCTAAGAATCAGGACGCGCCCCCACCATGTGTGTTACGGTCGACTTTCGACTTTTGTCTTTTTGTTTATAAAAAAGTTAATATGATTCATTCATAGTCAGTAGCGGCGCTAGACCTAATGTGTACGTCTCGGTGATACCAAGTTCGCGAGGCGGATCCAACTTTTGTTCCAGGGGGTCATACAGTAGTAGCCAAATAACAATTTGCAATTTTATTAAGAAAAAATATGATTGCGCGAGCAAAGCGAGCGCTAAATCTCTGTTCAGGACGACGTGGAAACATTATAAGGAAAAGGGCGCGAGCGGAGCGAGCGCGATTTCTTTTCACAGTTTTAGGTCAATTCACAAAAATGTATTATTTTGACCATGTAAACTACCTATCAATATTGTAAAGCTGAAGTTGCCGCCATTTGTTTTAGTTAATTTGTGAAGGCATAAAGTACAAGTAATAGGTAATATGACTGCGCGAGCGAAGCGAGCGCGAAAATTTTTATCAGTCCGAGGATTAAACATAGGAAAAAGTTCGTAGAAAGAAAAGGGTGCGCGGTTTTTTTCAAAGTCAAAGTTCAATCGTTTATTTCACTTGGGCCTTTACAAGAATTTATGCAAGTCACGAAAAAGTATAGTTATGAATATACATAGTTATGAAAGTCACGAAAAAAGTTAATTAATAATGAATATAGTTGCACATTCCATTTTGATAGATTGCGGATGATAGATGACTTAGCATGCGAGCGGAGCGAGCGCGAAATTTTGAGCAGAAAAATGTTCTGATACTTAGATTCTTACTAAATGTAGATTTAATATGACATAAAGTAAATAAAAATATTGTTTGACAATTTTAATAAGTGGTCCACCTAGGTTCTACCAATTAATAATTTTATTTTGATAATGTACAGACAACAGCAGGTCAACGTATACGAATCTGTCAAATTTTACCAATCGAACATTAACCTACCTTCATTGTGATAAGGTTGAAAATCGATTGCAGAAATTTGACAGATTGTGGTAACTTGATGTGCCGTTGTCTGTACATTCTAAGATGCCAAGTGATAGAAAGGAATAAAAAGGAATGCGCGAGCGGAGCTAGCGCGAAATTTTTACACGTGGCACGTGCGAATGCGACTACACAAAAATATAATTTTGAAAATGAATCCTACCTACTAATATTGCAAAGCTCAAGTCACTGCCATTGTAAGCTACAGGCAATATGTGATATGGATGCGCGAGCGAAGCGAGCGCGAAAATTTTTATCAGTTCGAGGTTCAAACATGATTGGCGAAACCAAAAAATAAATAAATAGGTAACTAGTTTTTTTGCGAGGCCCCTTAAGGCGCGAGGCCGTCGGCGGTCGCCGA
>NWSH02000535.1:6108114-6136643 GCA_002382865.2 Heliothis virescens
CTACTTTGTAAAAGTTGATTGGAACATAAATTTAACTGTTTTTTTAAATCTACTTTAGTTTTAATTAAATTATTTAATTTATAATTAAGTTTTTGTTTTTTACACGCTTTTTTGATTTTTTGTATCAGTTTGTTAATTCTGATGTATTTTTTAATTTTTTTGTGGCTCAAATTATTAATTCTAAGTGTATTTGATGTAACAAGCTCATTAAAAAGGCCATGAGTGTCATCACATTCTTGTTGTTGTTGTGTTTGCTTGTAGCATATGATTGACTTGTGAGCATCAATTAAGCTTGTCTCCAATTCAGTAATGCGACTCAAAGCCCTCTCATGAGCATCACTACACTCACTGAAAGAACCTACAAATTCCTGTAACCTATCCCGCTGATCCAAAACATCCATATATTGGATGTGTAATTCCGCAAGTTGAGACTTTAATTCAGAATTTTTATTAATTATCTTCTGTATCTCTTCCTCGCTTTCATCTCGTTCCCTTAACAGTTGTTCGCAGAGCTCCTTAGATGTTTTGAGCTCTTGCAGGGTCAACTTCAGTTTAACCTCCATGTCCTTGGCAGTGGCCCTTCGTGTCATAATGGACATGGTGTCAGGTATTTACTGAAATTGTGAAGTAAACAAGATGAGAATGACAGAAAAGAATAGAAGGTTTAGGTGTAATAGGTAATGAATTATTTCAAAAACAAATTATGAAGTTATAAGAATATAAAGCAAAAGAAAAGATTAAGATTAATCTAAGTAATTCAGTGTTTTGTACTGAAATTGAAATGTAAACACTTGACAACAAAGTACTGATTTAATGTGTAATTTTATACAAGTTACAGTTAAAGGAACAAGAGATTTATCTGATAGCTATATTGATTTAATTATTTAAGTTATCAGAAGAAAGCTGTTTTTGGTTTTAGTTTTTTTTATATTGCAAAGGTGGGGTAGGTTATTGAACTGTCTTTCTACATAAATTTGACTCGTAAGGAAATAAAAATCCTCATATAGTCAAGGAATTAATACAATTAAGCGTGATACAGTTATAATAGAAAGATACTTCCCGTTATAATCCGATTAATTTGAACTGAGCGGTTGACAGCTGACCGCCTCAGTATCGCACAGGTTTTTTTCCAATTATCCTTTTACGATAACGTCACAAACATTTATACACTATATTTATGACTATTTTTATTATATTATTTACTTTTAGGGCGATTTTAATTATTAATTCTATTTTATTACAATTTTAAATTACACAGCTGATTTTTGACAAGTCACCCGGCCGGTGTTGCCTCAGTTGTGTTGCCACAGTACACAAGGAAGTGTCTCCTGTAGAATATAGTTACAGTGAACCTTTATGTTAATTTTTATATAACTATATGTCCTAATGTAACTGTGGATCAATAAAGTTTATTATTATTATTATTATTTTTTATTATAATTACAAGGAAAACCACGAAATTATTCGTGCAAAACAACAGCTGATTGTATAAAGTTCCACGGTGAAGACAAAGATATGTCTTAGCAACGACGATATTACATCTGAATCCATACGCAGAGTCACGGAACTGCTTACCAGATAGGTAGCTGACTTCTTTGTAAAATGTTCAAAAGATATCAGAACTGGTAATACGGTACTTTTGTCTACTTGAAGTTCTAGCATCAATAATTCCGTGTATCAAATGGTCTTTAGATGAGATGATATACCAACATATCTACGTTTCGTTTCAGTAAGGATATTTTATTCAGAGTTCTGACGTTAGATTTGAAATCGTAGTGTAAGTGGACCATGCCATGTACCTAATGGTAGAATTGTTTTTCAATCGAAATAATTATTCAAATTCATGGTAACTTATTCCGAACTCTTACATTCCGAAGCTTGAAAAAAATATGAAAAAAATTGGAACGTTTGATGGTGACTTGAGGAATGGAAAAGAAGAAAAACCCAGACACTGCAGTACCAGAAGACCAGAAGATCAGGTAGATCAGAGCAACCTGTCAACAAGGAGTCAACCGTCTTCAGCACTGAAGGACGAACGATTAGAAAGAAGGAGTAAGTATTCATTGAAATAAAGTCGCTGACTATCTCAATTGCCTCAACTGCATCTAGGTCAATACAGTAGTAGCTATGGATGGATACATAGTCAGAGTTACTCAACAGCAACAGCGGGTTAGGTAAACCGGTATACAGTGAGTCACTCATTGAAGGACTGTTACAATACTGATTTCTATTGTTTTTGATGTTAAAAGGAACTATAGAATAGCGGATACTTGTATTGCAATCTTAAACTTATGTGTTTAGATTTCATCATTGTATTTTATCATAACCACAGCTTTAAGAATATTATTTACTAACTACTTTTATAAAAAAAATTGTCTTCGGTTTTAGCAGCATTTGTGTAGGTACTTTACTTTAATGAAACAATAAATATTATTATTTCTTTCTCTATGTATAACACAAGGATCTAACATGCGGTAGCAATCGTAATAATACTTCAAAAACATCTGTTACGCATTGTTTATAAGCTGACGTTAGAAAGACTGATAATGAGATTTTGAGAAGCATAGACTATTTTTATTATAATCCTACACAAACAATAAAGTAAAACTAATCCCGAGTAAAAGTGCATCAAACATTAAGCTATTTAAGAGGTTAAATGTGCTCGCCATAGTCAAGTCTACCTTTTCAACTATAGTCCAAAAACTAACTAAATGTTTTATTTCAAGTTTCAAATTCTCAAAATTCAAGGACTGGTCTATTTTACCTCATCAGGTTTTGGTGGACTAATTTAAATCGTTCCAACATCCGTAATGTGTAATCGAACGCGCATAGGGTAAGTATATGTAATCGGATTTGTACGTACCGTGAGTAAATAATGCTATATTGGTAACGGCTGACCGATCTAATGTTAAATCTTAATTCAGATCGGGAACTGCGTTACCACGAAATATTTTTATTTAAGAAAGCGGTATTACTTTAGAAATTAAAGGTGGTTGTGAGGTCATGTTGGATTTTTTTTTTACTTTGTCTTCTGTGGTGGTGTAAGTAGACACTAAAATAAATATGAGTTTGATTTCTTCTTCATAGATGGATATAGCAATGAACCAACTATGTTTAACACCATGCAACTGTGTATCTATTTTTGAGAAAACAATAAAATGCCTAGCAGATCATTCCATAATACTTTGTAGATCATTACATCAATTACATTTTTCTGATAACTTATTGGTCCCGTATTACCAACGTGTTATTTGAACCCCAACATACGATTTGGAGTTGATTACATGCGATATTTGAGATGAAGAAACAAATCTAATACCCAATATAAAATCTACTTCTGTTGCAACTGAAATTACGAGATCAAATTACTTTCCAAGAATTTGACATCGGGATTTCTGTATCATGTGTCTCAAACGAATTTCAAATGATAAGTACCTATCTATGAAAGTCATATTGAAGGATTAGAGAGGAAAAATATTAACGATAAAACCCGCAAGAGTTCGTGACACAGCCTAATAAAAAGTACATTCGAAATAATAATTCCGACAAAACGTATCGAACAAAAATAGGAAATACTTAATATGCAAATATGTTGTAGTACTAGATGTCGTACCCATTGCAAGATATCAAAACCTATCACGTAGCTGGTATGACGACTGAATAAATATGAAGTGGCCACTTGCGAAGGACAATAAATATGAAGATCCTTTGGACGCGCGTTAGAGCACGCTCCGGGATGAGATTATTCTTTATTAGTAAACAGATGGCCTCATTTATGATCCAATATTATGCTAGAGACATCTTTATACCATCAGCTAGAGCAACATTCATAAACAAATTAATCAAAATAAGACTACAGTTTTTGGTTTTGTGCAGATTTGTCTTTTGTCACAGACTTGGCAATTTTAGTTTTAAATGAGTCTGAAGGCCTGAAAGTCACAAAATAGATCCTTGGAGGATCCTTAAGGATTGTTATTAGGGGTCGAACTTCTGATCAAATTAAAAACGGTAAAACAATAGAACTCCCATCAATGAGTTCTCCTCAAAACTTTTAATCCGCTAAACTTTTTTAATTGGCAAAAATAATCCAAATGCCTACGTCGATAATTGAAGAGTGTTCAAAAGAATGAAGTTATTCGAAGATCAAGGGAGAATTCTCGAACCCCGTCAAACATTTCGTTTTATTTGTTTGCACCCTCGTCTGAAGTGTCCCCTGAAGTTTAAAGATCACCGCTCACTAAACATTTTTCAACTGCTAACTAGTTTTGTGCACAAGTAGTCATTTTTATTCATTGTTCAATAATAAATAATCAATTGTTAACTAACATTCCACGCTAATAACTAAATTGAACTAAATATTAATACTGAAATATTTAATTTTCCTATTTTCTTCATTTGTCTCTATGTAAATACTTAAGTGAAACAGTTAGATTAGTAGGTGCAATTTAACTTATTTATCAATATCAATACCACAAACGGGATGCATTTAAATGTGGAATATTCATGGTAATGTAACTATGCCAACTTATCATATTTTTAGTGACGTCTAATACGTCCTTCAATGAATTTAGATCATAACATTATTATGACTACTGTTGCCTATGTAACCACGCGTAATGATATCTGCCAGTGTGAGCCCATCACATAAACTCGGACGCTGCAATTTGCGTGCAAAATACTCGAATGTGGGCAAACCTTCTGGTTGCTAGGCAACCGCCGTTTACACCAAATCATGTTTACGAAATGACGCCTACGGGCAGTTTCGGGTTTATTTGTATTGATACGACGTTATTACCACTGCTATTTTGGGCACAGGGTGATTGTATTTCATACGTATGGTCATAACGTTACGTTCTCATTATATCTTGAAGCGATGACATATATATTTCGTAAACCAAAGCACCTACTATTGTTTTGTTGCAGTTAAAAGTAGGCGGTACCTACTATTTTCTGAACTGCCCTAGTTACCTGAAGGACCAAGCTTAGTCTATTAAAATAGAAGAAACAGCAGTAACGCAAATTGTACACCTACTTACCAACATAAATAACATTACAGAAAATGTAGATACACCGTATGCTTCCATGGAGGGATATTCGAACCGCCAAGTATACCCAGAATTTATGACACCTCGATTTATCTAAAACCTCCAACAAATTACACAACACTTTCTAGTTAGAAGTTGTTCGCAATTTCCTGGTTGCCAAAATGGGTGTCATCTCACAAAAAGGGTAGGGCCTGTTATACCCAGCCGTTGTCAGTCGTGCGTGAGTTACGTAGTCACACCATAAATGTTGCCAATTTGCATAAGGGGATGAAAGCTTTCCCGAGATGAGTGTTTATGATGGAACATGAGAGGATACGACGAAATTTGTATCGGTGGTATTGTAATAGGCTGGCTTGTAATCGTTATTTATCTAAGAGATTATTGATTTATTAAAGTTTTCCGGTAACAATTTTGCGCACTCGAATAAAAGGTAACTGATAGCCTTCCTAAAGTCTTCAGTTTTGTAATGTTAATACGGATGCACGCAGAATGACAAATGAAAAAATCTTTCATCATAATTTTGTAACAACGTCGAAAGGAAAACAGCAGGTCATGAAAATTTTCACTTTCAATCCATTCTTCCACGTACAATCCTCCAATAATGTGAAACAAATCACGAGCCGGATTAACAAGGTGGTAGTGGGACCTTTTCCAAAATGACGAGTGCGGTATTTGCCCATAGCTCACTGCAACCCGGTTCGTGCCGAAACGGATATAATAGACGCTTTGATCCCTGATCTGGAAGCTTTAAAATTTAAACAACCTGTATTTTGGAGCCACTAAATTGCCGTGCTTCGAGTTGTGTGGCAAGTTATTTGCCTGATAACAGATATGGGCACCCATAATAATTGTGACTGGTTTGCAGTTGTTTTATTTGCTTTTGTTTTTCGTTTTGTAAAAGAAGGCGACTTCTATAGGATTCGTAACTTGAAGGAAATTCTTGTGTCAAAGTCAATTTAATTACGGCCACATTATTTATGCTCAATCCACAACGGTTTATGACAACACATTGACTTTATGACTCTTTAAAGATTGGTTAGTATTATAAGCAATTTATTAAAGTTTTTTCTTCTCGCAATATATTCTAAGGCAAAAAATATTTACATTTTATATTTCGGGTTTTAGGCCAAATACCTGGATTCTATTCTTATAACTGAAACGAAATGCGGCATTTTAACGTTCCAAATTCAAATCCGACCGTGTACAGTCCGAGGTATGGGATTACGGGATTGTTAGGGCGTCATTTTGGTTTCCGATTTATTTGGTCCACCTCCCCAATTTTGGGATTTATGTAATTTCGATACTTGTGTTTGTATTTCGAATTTAATACTCACACTATACGATTTCATTTGTAGGTGGACCTACAAAGTCTTATCTCCAGGTACCGAAATGCCTAATCTAAATAAGCATAATTACTCATACAAAGAATTTGTAGATCCTGTAGAAAACATTACATACTAGAGAGTAAAATTGGCTCCTAATAAGACAAACATAAATATTCATGAACGTAAGGTGGACGGCACAGGTGAAGAACTGCAGGTGTCACGCACAACCTACTCCCAATAATAGACTTATAAAAACTCAATTAGGAGGGACTGGGCGAAGCTACACTAGCCTATAAACAATGTTATCGTATTACAATGTTAATAATTTAGAGAAACATCCGAATTCCAAGAAAAAAATACTAACAGGAGGATAAACTTATACCTGAATGCTAGAATTTTTTGCTGGTAACCAATAGGACGGTAATATTGAAAGGCGAAATTTTTTGGTTGTGAACTAATATGTATTTGCTTAACGTTGAAACTGATGGACCGATTTGGATTGTTATGAAATATCTGACAACCAGCATCAACATAGAGACCAAGTACTTGTATGTTGTTAATACCAAGTGACCGAAGCCGTGGGGGGAAGTTTATAGCTAAATAAAAATAACCGCTCCAAAATATTCCCGTGCCGTAAAAAGGTGAAAACAAATAGGCTGTAAAGTCCCCCGGATAGGCATTTCACCGTCGTCAGGTGCTTCAGCCGTGGCTCATTAGTCGGGCTCTAGTCTCGTTTGTCAACACCCTTACTTCCGAATTACGGTACGTTTTTTTATTAACGCCAATTCCTTGTACTGTAACGAGAGTAATTTTTCTCGGCCCCCCATTCTTGAGAGCAAAAGTGTTTTTTTACGAGTTACTTCTGGTTGGGCCATTGATCTATTATTCAGGTTTGCTTGTATCGTGGTTGTATGTTGCTTTATTTACTTGAGTATATAAATAAAATAAAATTATTGAAGTAGAAAAGAACATTGGCCATAATACCTACACCCATAAAGCGTTGCTTGTTGATAATGTATAATGCTTTGCAATAAAATAAGTTTATTTAATTCGAATAGTCATATATCACTTCAGACCTTTAATCCGTCGTTTTGTAGAAAACTCAATCATCAGCCACTCACAAACTATTCATTGCAATTCAAACTGTACATTTTCAATTTAAACCAACACCACCTTCGCGAACAGATGCGAGCCTGTCTATAAATATTTAGCATTCACTTCAGCAGCTGTTACATAGTTATGACAAACTTGAAAAATAAGATCCCGTGAGACACTAACACCGGTACAGACAGTGAGAAGTACTTTACAAACAAGCTTTACAATAGTTTACAAGTCTTCAAGCTTGTTTGCGTTTTCCACTATTGTGTAAACGACAAACATGCCGTAAAATTTCTTAGCAAATATTTACTAAACAACTGTTTCACTGAATGTAGCTGCGTATGAATCAATATCATTAATGACTTTCTTACTTCCAACTAACTAGTTTGGCTTGGAATATTTTTGTAATATCACCTCAAAGTCACCCTCTTCTATTCTAAGTCCCCATCACACGTGACATTTACAACCCCTCGCATATTCAGATGGTTTAATGTCGGTGCCTCCACTGGTATTGCCGCATTTTTCATAAGACGTCACTTTCATATTGCCAAATGGGACTGTCTCATCGGCGAATGCGCTCGCAAATGCCTCTGCGCTTTTGTGTGAGTCTGGATGGAAATACTCTTTGACACTTTGAGAGCTGGTTTCATTTAAATATGTGATAGCAGATCTAAGTTCTAAGTTACATACGTAGAATACTAAACTGTTAATAATCACAAATAATCACAATCACAACATGAAGTATAGATTAGACCATCTGAACAAAAGATTCGAGGCCGTATTTCAAAGTTAAAGGCAAACCTTTCGTACATCCAACTCGTTAAAAAAATAAACGAATGAGAACCGAAAAAAACCGGCCAAGTGCGAGTCGGACTCGCACACGAAGGGTTCCGTTCCATTATCTATGAAAAATAAATGAACTCATTACCTACAATTAGCCAAAACACAAACTTTTCTCGACAACAAAAGATAACTTTGTTTTTCATAAAAATATATGAATAACAAAGTTATAATTTGCAGTTACTGAAAAAGTGCTATGTCTCAAAAACTACTGACTGTATCTTGTTCAAACCAATTTTGGTTGGTAGTTTTTATTGAGATCTATAACATATTTTTTTTTCAGATTTTTCACTTTGGTAGTTTAAGAATTACGGGGGGGGGGACACACATTTTGGCACTTTGGGAGTGTCTTACTCTAAAATGATTGACTTTAGGAAAAAATGGTTTTAGAAACCTCAGTACCATTTTTTAAGACCTATCCATAGACACCCCACACGTATAGGTTTGATGAAAAAAAATATTTTTTGTTTCAGTTTCATGTATGGGGAGCACCCCCTAATAATATTTATGTTTTTATTTTTATACAAAAATCGTAAAGCGGTTCATATAATACACCTACCTACCAAGTTTTAACTCTGTAGTCCTAATAGTTTCGGAATAAAGTGGCTGTGACATACGGACAGACAGACAGACAGACAGACAGACATGACGAATCTATAAGGGTTCCGTTTTTTGCCATTCGGCTACGGAACCCTAAAAAGCGCCTTAGAAATGGTATCAACAAATCACGTGAATCTTAGCTCTATTGATACTCGTTTAAGCGTCGATCCATTCACAGTGACACCTTCTGCTTTGCCTCCGATATGCTCTTTGAAGGTGCCAGACATTGATCGATGCTTTCCTAAGCTCAGAAATTAGATTCGAGAGAACACGATTCTTCAATACGATATCGCTCACAAAAGAGCTTGAAAATCTTTTCCTATTTATTTTGAAACACAAAATTGTGTTACGTTTCTAACAATCGATTGGATTTAATAGAAGAGCAATAATTTTGTTCGGTTCAATGTTCATTGAAGGTTATAAGGAACATTTCGTATTGAATCATGGGAAACACTGACGAACTGTTAAAGGTAGCGTGAGAAAAAAAATGTGTTGTTTCCATTCATACACGAGTTGGATGCAATTGTTTAAAATAGTAACGGAATTACGTAAAATTATTAGTAACTTAAGTAAACTGTAAATACTACAGTATGTAATTGAAATTGTTATCGTGATTCAGGGCTTATCTATGGGTACTTTGTGTTAGTTACTCATCTACTCAATTACACCAAGGACAGAAGCTTGTAAATTGCGATAAACTGCATGGAAATGGACGTGAGTAGTTCCATATATTTCATGATTATCATAGTTTGGGGTATAGTAGAAAAAGACGTGATGCGCCGACCCTAAATAAGAGATTGGGATAAAGGTAGGAATACGATGATGGTTAATATTATTCTTCCATTTCTTTCTACCTAAGAGGTTCTCTAAAGTTTGTGATCAAGATCTTTACATGCGAATGTTACTTAATTAAGAAATAATTAATTCCCTCCCTACTATAATTATTTTTACTATCCAATATTGGCCAGATTTCGTACGATGCACTGAAAATAATTACATGTGCCATTAATCGTGGCCGGGCCATTTACCCGCTGCCCTCTCCCAATTTTTACCTTTTTTACAACGAAACCGTTGAAATAGCATTGGGTACTTCTTTCACCTATGTATCTCGTGAAGAATTTAACATCGTAAAATAAAAGGGGGTTTGAGCTACCTGCCCGGTGATATCTGGAAAATGTAAGAGAATACACGAATTCATTTTAGCTGGAAGGGACTTTTTACAAAGTTTCTTTCCTAAACAGTTTTAGTTATTTTAATATTTTCCTGTTAGTAGGTGCGCTTAATAGTACGTTAGTGATTGTGGCATTTATAAACAATATTGTTTCTGCTTACTAGGGAAAATAAGTTCTAGGAGTTAAATTTATTTTAAAAATTTACGTCCCTTTTTACGAATCCTTTTGTGACTAAGCTACCAATGTTAGTAGGTATAGTACCTTCTATATCTACATAATATAGGTAGCTTAGTTAAGTTCGTTCATGCATTTATTATTATTACTACTGTCACTTCACTAAAGTCTAAACTGTGCCAAAATGTTTGCTTTGTACAATAAACAATATTTTTCTTATTCACCGTTTCCAGTAACTCTAAACCATCGTAGACTGAATTTTATTGGCGGGCGCCTGATATATCGCGGTGCCAATCGTAAATCTGTTGCCGCGAAATAAATAATTTAAAACTAATAAAAACGGGGCCTCCGCCCCTAATGTTGTGGGTGTCTTAGTAATATTCGAAACACGAAACGCATTCGGAAATCAGTGATACCTAGCTATATAAGGAATCACGTTGATTACATGAAACATAAATTGTACAGCCAAAATGGAGCTTTCTTTCTGTTTCTACGTACCGAAGTTTGATAACATTCTATTGATCTCTTCAAATTTGAGGCATAGCTATAGTTCTTTAGATATCAAATACTAAATCAGACTCATTACTCTTATGAATGAAATAATAGCACAACAATAAGCGGAAAATGATACCACATTGTGACGACATTAAAAGGTGTTTCATTAAAATGGCAAAATATATATTACTCCAGCGTATTCTACATAAACACTATTTGTTACAGTTAGGTGTACATTAGAAGGCACTTACATCTTACGCAAGTGCTATACCATTGTTCGCAATGAGACAACACCGGCAAACGCTAACAACTGCAGAATTAATTCCACCTGATCTACAAGCAAAACTAAACCTTATTACAGTGTCACAAGATTAATTATGAGATATATAGGTGATAATTTACGATAACGTATACAGAAAATGCATTATGCATCACGGAAACGCATTGCTTTCTAACCGTTCGTGCTATCGAACATATGTTTTTGCTGCTGCATCGCTTACTTGTCGCCGAGAGGAATTTCTAGCGAATAATTCATGGTGACGGGATATGTTTCAGAATATCCTTTCTGTGCTTTAGACTTAGATGAGGTACACGTGTTGCTTAAATAACACATGCTTGTGAAAGATTCAGGAACACGAAACTTTTGAATGGATGAGGTTGTTGTAGTGTCCCTCAAGAGAACGTAAAGGCACTTAGGGGCAATATTTCAAAAGAAAACATTTTGTTAGTATAATGAGGTATGTATTGGTAATTTTTTACCAACTGATAAATCAACCTGCTTCACATTCCGACGCCATTGTAAAGCCTTTCATATTAGCACGACTAATTCCCACCATTATTCATCAGCGTGTTAACAAAGTTTATCTTATTTCTCATCGCCATCATCTCTTATTACATCTTCAACAAAACGCACATACCTTTGGAATTTGAAAAGCATCCGTGGCAATGTTCATCCACCATGAAACAATTCAACAAACATGACCATCATTATAATTTATTATGAACAAAGCCGGAGAAACCACTTCGCAATAGAGTCAACAGGGTGTGACCATATCTTGGACTGCACCATTGTTTGGTCTCCTATCAAATTGTCATCCAAACCAACCCCCTCTTCTGTACCGTCATTTTTTATAAAGTATACCGTATTAGCCTGCCCAGCGTCATAGTTACTTCAGATTCCATAAGTTTCTCGTAGATCCTCAGTGTATGTGTTTGTGACAAGTGCAACGATATGTGGATCATGTTTAACATTTGTCATGTTATACTGATTGCCTTTTGGACTGTGACTTTCGATTTAGCGAAATGTGATGCCATTTCTAATACGAATTTCAATTCAAACATTAGGGATTATTCGGCTGATAATGTAAGCAACGTAAACACTCGTTAAGTAAATATGTGATAAATTAAATTTTAAAGTAATATTTTTACATTTCAGAATGTAACAAACGCAAAAACTTTACAGAAGGAAGATTTAGGAAAGTATGCCACTTTTACACCGGCTGGTAACCCGATAACATTTAAGGTGGGGAACAATACATAATAACCTTATCTTACTCCAGTTCACGCGATCTGTAATTGTGGACCTAATGACTATGCAACACTTGGTGGTATTAGTTATGTACTCGAAGGGCTAACTTGTATTCTAGAGTACTTAAACCGGGTGCAATTACTTCGCCGCATAGTTGACAGCATTTAGCGCATTTCAAATGCAGAAATACGACAGGCCGAGGTTGCTTGTGGGAATATCACTGGCATGGCCCACATTCTTGATAAACTTGCTGGAACGGAAATGTGACTCAACCGGCAGTTGATACAATATAAAATTACATTGGCAGTTTTAAATAAATTAACACTATTTTATTTAAATAAGTTTCCTTTTGATCATTAAATACAAGGAGTGTATCAGCTGCTTATCGGGCTGTTCCACTTTTTGTAATGTTAGGTTACATCCAACTTTAGCTGAATACTTTTGTCAATACAATTTGCTTTTCAAAATGTATAGAGGGAAAACGTAGTGATCTTTATTAAGATTGTACTAGCATTTAAGTAATTTGCTAAGTAATCTGGCAACATAGAAAGCACCCCGTTTCAACTAAGCTGAGAACTTATAAAATAATCTTCTACGTATGGTATAATTACCTTAACCACACGGAAAGAACAATCAGCTTTTACAAGAGAGATTTTAAGATGCATACCTAAGAATCTTTTCCCGTGACGGCCTCGACCTCAGCGCAACAGTTAGTCAGTTATCAGATCAGTTCCCCGTAGTAATGAATAACGCTTCGGAACAAAACTTCAATATGAGATGAGAAAAAATATATGAGTCATACGTAATTTCTTATTCATAGCTTGTTAGAGGAGGATTGTATTCAAATATGTGTGGAACAGATATGTGACCTGTAATCAAAGAGCTCTTATAATGATCTACGAATGCAGTTTCAAATGTTTTGCTAAGATTTATACTACTAATCATCAATCCAAAATAATTTGCTAACTATGTCTGGAGTGCCAACAATACCGTCTACCGTCTTCTCATTGCAAGCAATTGCAATAAAAACCAGTAAAATGTTTCACCTCAAAAAGAACAAGTTTGTAGACATTTTAAAAGGAAAGTAATGCCATCAATTGAAGTAGAAACATTGAGTGCCATGTGAAAAGGGGCAGTGCTCAGACGATCGTATCGAACCATCGGACCGCAGCCAAGGGCTAATTGTATTTAATTAATTTATCAGAACGAGGCATCTTTATAGCAATCGAATATTAGTTGCCTGGAAGAGAAATATCAAAAGTATTATTGCCAAAAAAAATATGACTCGTTAATAAATATGCGATAAATACTGTTTCAAAGCTTTTACATGTTAATGCACATACGACAATATTTTTTCCTCCTTTAGTAAAAGAGATATTAACTTTCGATATGTCAGCAAAACTCTCGCTTTGACCATGTTGTGTCAGCAAACAAAACTAAATGAAAAAATCAAACAATTCTGACTAAAAAGTATGATTCATTTTTTGTGATTTTGCAGGAAATACCCGACAGCGCGTTATCCAGCTCAAGTCACAGTCGAGGCTTGCTGTATCATGAACCAGGTATCTCTCATCATCAATACCATGGTCTTCATAGATCTTCGGCATTTTAAAGTCCTACTAACCCTACTAATATTACAAATGTAAAATATGAGATTATAGATATTTGGATGTCGCTTCCTCAATTACTTTTTAAAGATTGAACGAATCTTGATGAAACTTGGAAGTATAGCTTATACAGAAGAATAATATTGAGGCTTTAATACTTTTTTACTAGGGAACTAGGTCTTCCTGGAAGCGGGTACAACCGAGGGTGGAGGCTAGTACTGCCTATCATATTTTATGTTTATTTCATCTTTTTATTTATTAATTATTAAAGTTTCTCTCCTATTTCTCATCGCTGTGTCGTTACTCATCTTTTAAGTAGCCCTGTAAGTGATTACACATTACAATACATAGATCGTTCCGGTGTTATGTCACTATATCTTAACTACATTATGTTGTTTACTATTGTGCGACAAACTGTATGTGTAGCGAGTACCTAATCACAATAGGCTTCATTTGTTACGTAATATTGTTTACTTTCTTCACATCTATCTGATGCAGAGAAATCATAATATTATGACTTATGTACTCTCATAAGTGCTACTGAATCTTTCAATTACTTTTTGTTTATATACTAAGATACCTATGTTAATGAGTATGTTCCTCTGAAAAACGATTGAATCAACTGTCCTTTCAAATCTTTCAACAGTTCTAAATGAGTTAGTGTATTTATTAGTTCCTCTCTTCCAGGCTATGACTACGAAGATGGTTCCCATTACCCTCACGGTCATGATTATCATGTGTATGATCCCCATTCTGACGCCCACAGTCCTCATGGCTATGACCACGATCACCATACTTATCACCATGATCCGCATGATCATTATGATCCACATGGGCATGGTGATCATCACGGACACGGTGACCACCACGGGCATGGTGATCACCATGGGCACGGTGATCATCACGGGCACGATCACCATGGTCATGATGATCATCATCACGGACATCACCACGGAGGACACCATCATTATGACAAACATTTCAAACACGTAAGTAAATCTTTTGATATAACGTATTATTTTTTTAAATCTATACTTAATATTATAAAGCTGAAGAGTTTGTTTGTTTGAACGCACTAATCTCAGGAACTACTAGCCCGATTTGAAAAATTCTTTCAGTGTTAGATAGCCCATTTATCGAGGAAGGTTATAGGCTACTTTTTATCCGGGTGCGCCGAGTAGTTCCCACGGGAAAACGGGTGAAACCGCTGGCGGAAGCTAGTAAGTTGATAATGGTTATCAACGATTACTTACATCTTTTTAATAAACATTAGTCTGTCATGGAACCATACACAAATTATATTTCAGTGTCTATGTCCATTTGTTCCGTATTATGTTAGATTGTGTATTGATACAACAACATTACAGGTGTCGGTATCAACTATATAGTCAGTGTCTGATCGATATCCATTGTTTACAGGATCAATAGAACAATTGTTGTTTGTATTTTTACAAGAACAATGAGTTTCTCGGGCCCCAAATGTCATGCTTGGTTTTACATTAATTCCGGCAAATAGTCTCTATGGACGACGCAATTTTGTACGTAGGCAGATAATTCTCAATTTTGATCACGAGCTTAATAATTTAAGCACGAACTGTACGTATAATTACGTTAGGAAGGCCTCTGGTATATATTCCATCCCACGTAAAACTTTATATTTAGGAAAATCTATGTCTAACTTAATACATGCATGGGAACTACGTATGTGTTCTATTTGTTAATGGATACCGAGAAATGTCTACATGTTTGCTTTTATTTAAACCAAGAGTGGCCTAATTATAAACTATGTTGTGGTAAACAACGCTTCCACGAATCTTCGTAACCGTGTTCGTTGTTGCCCTTTACTTCTCGTCAATTACCTTTCGCCTGGCTGCTTTGGATTATCTGTAGTTCCAAACTCACTCACTAGAACTAGCCTAGTTTTTAACGATCATCATTTATCATGTTCAACGTAACAGCTTCTCTAGATTAAAATCTATCGGGATCTGCGTTATTTGTCGAGTAGTTCATGGAAATCTTAGCGAACTTTATCCAATCAACAGGGTTCTACGAAATACATGTGATCGTTTGTTTGGTTAGGCAGTTAATTATTTCGTAGATAATATTAACATGAAAGACTATGACGCGAATCCTAATGAATTAGATGATTTGAGAAAGGTAATTCCAAAAAAATATTTTCTGTCACAGGCACTAGCAGCAAAAACGGTCCTTTGGCCAATTGCTGGAATAGCGTTGTTGGGTGCAGCTGCAGCACTCGTCAGTAACCCAGTTCTTCTTCAACTTGGAGTAGTATCTGGTAAACGCAGAAGACGTGACACAGAAGAAATCACAGGCCCTGACTTTCCTTCTGATACATTTCTAAAATATGCAGAGAAAATGAAGAAACAGAGCAATGAGGACAAAATTCAGGTGAAAGAAAAATTTAGAAGAAAAAGTAAGAAACAAGACTTTGTTGAACCAGGTGACACCCATAAAGAAAATTTTAACAGAAGATTGTTAAAAACTGATATCCTAAAGAGTTTTCAAAGTACTGTAGGAACAAGGAAAATCAAATCTTCCGTTAGAAGAAATATTGATCAAGTAGTGATGTATCCTGAAAATCACAAACGTGATAATGATGATGAAAAGTTTATACCAATACCAATTAAATTGAGAATTCCTAAAGATGTTGAATAACTTAACTGTGGTTATAAATATCATATTACTGAGCTAACGGTTTTTAAATAAACTATTTGTATAACAAATTGATGACTTTATCTTATCAGTAATTAACCATGACTTAAATCGTATCAAGCCTCTTCAGAAGAAAGTTAAAATTATTTTCAATACTCACCAAAAATAAGAACTGAGTCCTTTTCTAAGTACACTACACTTTGAACATAAGTAAATGCATAACACAAACAGCAAAAATTGTAGAAAAACTGGCTTGAAACAACTTATCGGTATTAAATAAAAGCGGAATTAATTACACTAGAAGCTATTGACACAGATAAAGAACGATACAAATCACTTGCACAGTGTTTAGGACTGTTCACAAACAATGCACACAGAAATATTGACAAAACAAACAATAAACCGACAATTGTTTGGTTAAACGTCATCAAAGAACCGATCATACGGTGTTTGGCTTACGAAACGAGTGAAGTTCGAACTGCGGCGAGACAGTTTTGAATGAAGTTGCCTGCCTATTGACCTTTCTATGTGTGCGCACACGCATGGCAGACTGAACGTGTTCGAGCGCAAGGGGTGTTGAAAAACTTGCTTTTAAAAATGCCCATGTGTGAGTCATGGCGTGACACGTTACGTTGCCAGCCGTCCTTATTGGTTGTGAATATTATTGATGAAGACAGATTACTACAAACTTAACCTGACTCTTTATTCCGTGTAAATCTTTTTGTTACATTATCTAATGTTAGAAATATTTCATGAACATACAATGAAATAAAAACATTGTTTCTTATCCAAGATAATGAATGTGTTCATCTTAGAAATGATTTATTTTATTACAAAGATAACATCATGGAAATACNACGGGTGAAACCGCTGGCGGAAGCTAGTAAGTTGATAATGGTTATCAACGATTACTTACATCTTTTTAATAAACATTAGTCTGTCATGGAACCATACACAAATTATATTTCAGTGTCTATGTCCATTTGTTCCGTATTATGTTAGATTGTGTATTGATACAACAACATTACAGGTGTCGGTATCAACTATATAGTCAGTGTCTGATCGATATCCATTGTTTACAGGATCAATAGAACAATTGTTGTTTGTATTTTTACAAGAACAATGAGTTTCTCGGGCCCCAAATGTCATGCTTGGTTTTACATTAATTCCGGCAAATAGTCTCTATGGACGACGCAATTTTGTACGTAGGCAGATAATTCTCAATTTTGATCACGAGCTTAATAATTTAAGCACGAACTGTACGTATAATTACGTTAGGAAGGCCTCTGGTATATATTCCATCCCACGTAAAACTTTATATTTAGGAAAATCTATGTCTAACTTAATACATGCATGGGAACTACGTATGTGTTCTATTTGTTAATGGATACCGAGAAATGTCTACATGTTTGCTTTTATTTAAACCAAGAGTGGCCTAATTATAAACTATGTTGTGGTAAACAACGCTTCCACGAATCTTCGTAACCGTGTTCGTTGTTGCCCTTTACTTCTCGTCAATTACCTTTCGCCTGGCTGCTTTGGATTATCTGTAGTTCCAAACTCACTCACTAGAACTAGCCTAGTTTTTAACGATCATCATTTATCATGTTCAACGTAACAGCTTCTCTAGATTAAAATCTATCGGGATCTGCGTTATTTGTCGAGTAGTTCATGGAAATCTTAGCGAACTTTATCCAATCAACAGGGTTCTACGAAATACATGTGATCGTTTGTTTGGTTAGGCAGTTAATTATTTCGTAGATAATATTAACATGAAAGACTATGACGCGAATCCTAATGAATTAGATGATTTGAGAAAGGTAATTCCAAAAAAATATTTTCTGTCACAGGCACTAGCAGCAAAAACGGTCCTTTGGCCAATTGCTGGAATAGCGTTGTTGGGTGCAGCTGCAGCACTCGTCAGTAACCCAGTTCTTCTTCAACTTGGAGTAGTATCTGGTAAACGCAGAAGACGTGACACAGAAGAAATCACAGGCCCTGACTTTCCTTCTGATACATTTCTAAAATATGCAGAGAAAATGAAGAAACAGAGCAATGAGGACAAAATTCAGGTGAAAGAAAAATTTAGAAGAAAAAGTAAGAAACAAGACTTTGTTGAACCAGGTGACACCCATAAAGAAAATTTTAACAGAAGATTGTTAAAAACTGATATCCTAAAGAGTTTTCAAAGTACTGTAGGAACAAGGAAAATCAAATCTTCCGTTAGAAGAAATATTGATCAAGTAGTGATGTATCCTGAAAATCACAAACGTGATAATGATGATGAAAAGTTTATACCAATACCAATTAAATTGAGAATTCCTAAAGATGTTGAATAACTTAACTGTGGTTATAAATATCATATTACTGAGCTAACGGTTTTTAAATAAACTATTTGTATAACAAATTGATGACTTTATCTTATCAGTAATTAACCATGACTTAAATCGTATCAAGCCTCTTCAGAAGAAAGTTAAAATTATTTTCAATACTCACCAAAAATAAGAACTGAGTCCTTTTCTAAGTACACTACACTTTGAACATAAGTAAATGCATAACACAAACAGCAAAAATTGTAGAAAAACTGGCTTGAAACAACTTATCGGTATTAAATAAAAGCGGAATTAATTACACTAGAAGCTATTGACACAGATAAAGAACGATACAAATCACTTGCACAGTGTTTAGGACTGTTCACAAACAATGCACACAGAAATATTGACAAAACAAACAATAAACCGACAATTGTTTGGTTAAACGTCATCAAAGAACCGATCATACGGTGTTTGGCTTACGAAACGAGTGAAGTTCGAACTGCGGCGAGACAGTTTTGAATGAAGTTGCCTGCCTATTGACCTTTCTATGTGTGCGCACACGCATGGCAGACTGAACGTGTTCGAGCGCAAGGGGTGTTGAAAAACTTGCTTTTAAAAATGCCCATGTGTGAGTCATGGCGTGACACGTTACGTTGCCAGCCGTCCTTATTGGTTGTGAATATTATTGATGAAGACAGATTACTACAAACTTAACCTGACTCTTTATTCCGTGTAAATCTTTTTGTTACATTATCTAATGTTAGAAATATTTCATGAACATACAATGAAATAAAAACATTGTTTCTTATCCAAGATAATGAATGTGTTCATCTTAGAAATGATTTATTTTATTACAAAGATAACATCATGGAAATACCTGGTACATTTTCCTTATATCCATAGGTTCTACAGCAGATTTTATACAAGCGCCATCTATCGGTTTATTAGCGAACTTCAATTAACATTTTTGGATCTGCTCACGGCAAGTCAGAGTTGCACGGTTTCTGTGAAGTTACTTCCCTGCGGTTCTCAATAGATGTCACTATTACTATGAAATGAAATATACTACAGGCGCTTTCTTTGAAACTATGAAAAATAACTTACATGTAAAATACAGTTTAAATATTTACCGTATTAATATTTTGTATTAAAATTGCTTTAGGTTAAGAAGAAACAAAACTGTTCAAAGAAGTTATATAATTAATAAAAAAGATGTAATTTAATCATACATAACACTATGTGGAGCATCACCATGCCATTCCTAATGAAGTGACTTACAGCTTGAACCCGAACTGAAACAAAAAGAAAACTAGAATTACTCAAGACATAAAGTAGAAACACGCAACATTCTTTGGTCCAAAAAATAACCTAGAGTCCTTTCTTATTCTATATAGTATTATTTCTTATCTATACTAATATTATAAAGCTGAAGAGTTTGTTTGTTTGAACGCGCTAATCTCAGGAACTACTGCTCTGTTTTGAAAAATTCTTTCAGTGTTAGATAGCCCATTTATTAAGACCTATAGCCTTATAGTTTACTTTTTATCTGGGTGCGCCGAGTAGTTCCCACGGGACGCGGGTGAAACCGTTGGCGGAAGCTAGTTACCTATAGGTATAGTATGAATTTGAAGAAAACTAACCTTGGGAGCGTTTTCAACTGTACATTTGAAGATCAAAGCTGCTCTGTCACAACCCTTTTCTCCATCAGAAACCTTCATATCATTGACTGAAAATGCAAAAATAGCCGTTAAAACTATTTTCATAAATATAAAATTGGAGTTTGAGGATTATTAATTTTATTTAACTTATTATAATTACCTATACTTTTAAGATTAGCATATTAAACAAATAGGTACCTTTGACACAAATATCTGCCATTTTCTTAGCATTGGTCAGCCGTTTTTCATCGCCATTTTTCATCATTTCCGCAACTTTGTACGCGTGATCGATATCGTACAGGCCTTGAGCGTTCATCTGAAAATAAATTGGATATTTTATCGATATTCTACATATATTGTTTTTACAGTTCCGTACCCAAAGGGTAAAACGGGACCCTATTACAAAGACTACGTTGTCTGTCTGTCTCCCTCCGGGCTGTATCTCATAAGCCGTGATAGCTAGACTGAGCTGAAATCTTCACAAATGAAGTATTTCCGTTGCCGCTACAGCCTGAAACCGCAAATAATGACTTTGTTATTTGTATGAAAAACAAAGTTATATTTTGCTGCCTGAAAAAGGTTTGTATTTTGGCTAGTTGTAGGTAATAGATACGTTAATTTTTTTAAAATAAATAAATTATTCAATTTAAGTTTTTTCTTAACAAAGGAAAATGTATAAAGCAAGCTAATATCCTCATTGCATGTAATTTTACGATTTCCTACATAATAAGCATTAAAGCACATACATAAAACTTACTCGTGCATCGCATAAAATTTGCTAATTAGACAATAAAATTATATGTTAAAGATTGCGATAATTAAATCACTCTTTGTTAAATTCTTCCTTGTCTGATACATATAGTCTGTCTATCTTAATATGTCTATTTTTTAAAAGTTAAGTACATCTGATCTGATGAACTTACTTATTTTCTACGTAATGAAAAAATAGCTTATTAACTACTGCTTACACTTGTTTGTTCAAAAGCCGAAATCTGCCTAAAAATCCTATTAATATCATAAATGCGAATGTCTATGTATGGATGTTTGTTCCCCTTTTTACTGGTTGGAAACTACTGCATCGATTTTGAAGAAACTTAGATGTAGTATAGCTAATAGATTAGAGGAACGTAAAGGGAACTTTTTATCCATTTATCACTTTTCAGATAGCTATCCAGAACCTTATCCGGAACCTATTAACCTGGCCATTAGTATTGTATCGAGTGTAAGAGGACACCTATTCCTTATAAAAAAAAACTTACAACTGATGAGGCCTTATAAGCGCAGGCGAGCACGCATTTCGTGGCAGTTTTAGTAGGCACCACGTAAGACTGCAGCTGCACCAGTTCCTGCATATCCACCTCGGAGTCCTTGTTGCACTTCATTATCAGCTTCGTGAATTCCAGCTTTAGCTCCTCCTCTGTGAGGGCCTTTGAAAAATATCAATATCATCAGATATAGCTTAGTTTTTAAACGGTTTTATTTAGGTCAGGGTGTTTGTTTGTTTGGGTCAAATCTTGTAATTGAAATTTAACCCTCTTCCCGTTAACCGATTGATCTGAAATTTGGTATACGCCTTTGATTCCGGTGACAATACAATAATCCATATTCAATATTATTGAGGATGCTTTTAGACCAAACGATCAAATAACAGCTAGAACAAGAATATTCTTTCGCTGGGTACAGACAACAGCACATCAAGTTACTACAATCTGTCAAATTTCTGCAATAGATTTTCAACCTTATCAAAATGGACGTAGGTTAATGTTTGACTGGTAAAATTTGACAGATTCGGTTACCGTGACCTGCTGTTGTCTGTACATTTAGGCATTCTTTACCCACCAAATTCTTATAGTGAAAACGTAGGCTTTGACAGGGTGGTAGGGATATAATGAGCATTCGTTATGTTCAAATGAGAATATGAAGTATGTTTGAATGAGCTTCTTTATTTTAAAGCACCTTTAAAACAACGTATACAAATGGATAATCAATGTATTGTTGTTACCTTCAAGCTATAACTGGGATAAAATTAATTCAGCGAAGACTAACAAGTTAATATAAATAAAGGGAAGATTGGCATAACCTAAGACGACATAATTGACATAGTAGAAGTACTAATAGGGTCAAAAGAACAGTAAGTAAATGCAGCTACATCTACGACAGTATTAATCGTTGAAGACTACGGTTCACACATATATTTTACAACGTACGCTTAACCCGTATCCAGCAACTCTTATTCGTGCCTAGAGGATAAAATTGAAGTTACAGTAAAAGTATAATTAAAATTTACATTAAAAAAAGAATATCGATACTTACGTAAACAGCAACGCTGCTGCATAATGCTAAGACCACAATAAATAAGTTCAACATATCGATCTCTCACCGCGTTCAATACTAATCAAAACGGATCAGTATCGACGTATAAATACCACCATTCTAAAACACACACATATTAAAGGAAATTATGTGTTCCTGATAACATACACGTTTTGATATTTTGCTTAAAATTACGGCTTTAATTATAATTTAGAAGTTTTATTGTCCCGTATCTAGTATTTAATCTTTTCATTATATTCTATCAAATTGTCTATCGGTGACATGTAATTCCATGTCCTTGTGACCTTTTGATAATTTTGGATGAATAGTAACAACCCGATTGACGGAAAAAATAAATGAGCCACTTAAAAATAACATGGTTTAATATCTATGATAGATTACAGTTTGTAAGCGAATCACAAAATTTTATAAAACCCAGAGTCATTTTGACCGCCAGCACTATATCCATACGAATAAGTAGGTAGCTCCTTGGTTACATCTTTGGGCTTATACGAAGTCAAACTGAAACAAATAAAATATTTGTAACAAAACCATCTATAGGCAAATATTGCAAACATCTGAAAATGATAAATCACGATGATCGATAAGGGATCAGTTTACATTAATCGTAACTTTTTTTTATCGTTGGGAAATCATCAGAATGATCCCCTCCGCTGTGGGTGACAGCGTGAGGGAGTGTCAGACTTTTACTGACTAAAACCCACCGTGTTCCTTCGGGAGCCCTTTGTGTGCCAGGGCCGCGGTAACTCTTTCGAACAACCCGCAGCCCCGGCAGAACTTAATTGACCTAAGGCACATGTATGAAATAAATAGATAAGGTCGACATACATCAGGTGACTTTTCCACAGTGCACTTGAAGATCAACGCAGCCCTCTCGCAGCCTTGGTCTCCATCATTGACAGGAACATCGTTTACTGAAAACATGGCATTTATATGAGTCACTCATAATTGATAACATGCCCAGAATAATCTTTAGTCATTGGGTTTCCTATAAAATATTTCAGGCAGGTCCATTTGTGACTAAAATGGAGAATTAATGAAAGTAATTCTAATCCACGTTTTTTGTGATTGTGAGTTCATTGCAAATGCAAAGCAAATAGTCCTTGCTCTGTAAGCAGAACTGGTAGGTCCCTCATCCTCTGACCATATTCATGGGAATTACGTACAAAATATAAGTAGGTAAGTACTGGATTATTGTCTTTACTTTTTAAATCAATAAAGTAATTAATTCCATAGTGGCTCATGGCTGGATGATCATAATGGAGCGTTATCGGTAATTCATGCATTGCTCTTGTAGATGCATTATTGTTGTAGAAAAATTTAATAATCGAATGAAGTTTCCATCGATATGTACCTAAGAATTTACTCGAACCAACATTCATGTATTCCACTCACGTTGCATCGATACTGTATAATACTGATTTATTTTATTCATGATCAGTATTCTAATGTATTTCAAAGCTTACCGCTTTTGCACGCTTCCGTAAATTCTTCACTCTTCCTCAATTTTTCAGGATCGTCAGATAAATACTTTCGTGTCATTTCATTCACGCCTTCAACGGATAGGTAACCTTGGTCGTCCATCTGTAATGTAGTGACCCAGATAAATTTTTTACCTATTTTTATTAGCATAGCATGTTTCTACCGTTGCGGTAGCAATAGCAGTGGATGTTTTAGGCTGTGACGGTGACGACGATATCTGTTGCGGTCCATTTATTAAAGTTCCTTCCCATTCCTTAAACTCATTTGTTAGATCTCATAGGTACAATTTAATCCGAATGTTTTTATAAGAAATAATGTTCTTCGCCTAAATAAGCCAATTTTAATTACTACACTGAATGTTACGCCCTGAATTACTTGATAAAAAAGTTCCCACATGCAAAATTACAAAAGTGAACATCATCGAATTCATAGAAAAACAAGTTTCCGGTGAATAAAGACCATTAGCTGTAATCGTTGCGCCGAGAAGCCTTTGTACCTGTTCAAATGTTCATACAATGACTGGACCGTGTAATTGGTGTACTTATCATACAACCTTGCGTAATTTTACACAACAGTACGTTGCTAGGGAATACGTTGAAACTGCAGTTCCGAGATCATTGCAGCTAGGGTACTTTATTCTACGCCAGACCAAATTTCGGACATAGCGTTGATTTTAAAATAAAACCAGCTCCATAATCTAGTCATATTTTATTGCTGGGAAGTTTGTGGCGCCACTTCTTTCAGCAAAAACATATAAAGTTGTCATTGGAGTCTTTCGTATTTTTGACATTCAAAAAGTGCTGTTTTACAAGCAAGTTTGAATAAATGTTTTTGTTGGTACTTTCCCCCTTTCTCAAAACCCGTTCAAAAGGTTCTATGAAACAACTTGGGAGAGATCAGTTGCCAAACCCTCTTGATACCTAAATACCTGCTAATTATGTAGTAAAAACCTTGATAATCTATCTGTTATTTAAGGGCTTAAAAACCGCACAGATTGTATAGCCTGTTATTTTTTTGCAGTTAGTGAAATATTCATGAAGGATAACAACAGTATCGTCTATTATAGCAAGTAAAAATAGACAATGTATGTCACGTTGAGTCAGCGTTTCTTTAAATAACTAAACGTTTTGATCGAACTTTGTAACCGGGTGCGAGAAGCAATTCCCACATGAGTAAAAATGTTTTATTTTTTTATTACACAGTTTCGCTAAAAAGCTCGTGGCTAAGTCAAAGCCGCGCGGATCGATCGATCATAAGGTTAAGCAACGCTTGGCGCGGTCGGTCCGTGGATGGGCATTACGAGTTTTCCGTGTTTCAGGAAGGGACGATAAACAGTGGTCCGGCTGCGTTTGAACATCTTTGGCAGTCGTTACGGGTAGTCAGAACCCAGAAAGTCCTGACAACCAGTCTTAACTAGGGGTGCCCAGGTTGCCCGGGTAACTGGTTGTGGCAGACAGGCAGTCGCTCCATGTAAAACACTGGTTCTTAGCTGCATCCGGTTAGACTGGAAGCCGACCCCAACATAGTTGGGAAAAGGCAGATGATGATGATTACACAGTTTCGCTAAAGCTAGTTTGCGTCAATTTTTTAGGTATTTTTAAGATTCTTACCATTCCAGATTTTTTGTAAACGCAAGCAAAAAGACATTTGATGGACTCGTTATCAGGCATGATCTTGCGCTTGAGCTGCACCATATCACCAGCTGTTATGGGGAAGTTGTTAGAACACTCTATTATCATCTCCACATATTTCATCTTCAGGTCCTCTAAGGACGATGCCTGAAAAGCAAACATTACTTTTTTGTAATAAACAAATCATCATTAAGTAAGTACAATAAATTTTGATATGGGTACATTAATTGCATGTCATAATGACGACATTCACGCAATGAAATATTGAATTTTATGACAAAAAAGACGACACATAAAAATTGAATTCGAATAAATAGTACTTAAATAAAACACACTTTTTAAAGAGGGATGTAGGATGTAGTAATAAATAATACAAACCTGAACATTTACAGACAACACACCACAAACGAACACACAAAAAAATAAATTAAACATGGTTCCAAACTAAATCTCTCGCATTTGTGAGGCAAATGTGTGAAATGATACAAATTATCCTATATATATGAGTTAACAGCAATTGTGAATAACCACTGGGTAACTACAAAAGCATTCATGAAGGCGTGGTTAGCAATCCATTTTATAAATATTAACTAAAACTTTTGTTTAGCCAATTTCGCTCTTACCATAAAGTTTTTAAGTTCTGATTTGCATGTATTTAAAATGAAAAAACCCACTTTGTTTGCTATTATTTATTTCACAATACTTTTGTTGACGCTACATTTGAGTTATTGACAAATAATCTGTTTCATCCTGTGACAGAGTAATGCGAGACTATTAAACGATGGACGCAGAGAATTCACTACAAATGAAGAAATTGACGAAGCAGTAGGTACCTTGAAGCTCCAGGATCAATCATCTTACTTATTCCTTACTAGCTTCTTTCTACCAGCGACTTCGTTCGCGGATCATGTCGTTTATGCCAGCGACAACGGGGTGTCATAGTCAAAGATCTTTACCTTCACTGCTCTGTTCCTTTTGATTGTAGCGTGATGAAAAGTATACTATAACCATCTCAGGAGTATGAATAATAATTGTACCAAGTTTTATTTAAAATCCGTCCAGTAGTTTTTGTTTCTATTACGATTATACAGACAGACAGACAGACAAAAATTTAACTGATTGCATTTTTGGCATCAGTATCGATCCCTAATGACCCCCTGATGGTTATTTTGGAAATATATTTTATGTACAGAATTGACCTCTCTACAGATTTATTATAAGTATAGATATAGATTAAATAATTCGACAAATAAACGAATTGATGGGCCTTATCTTGGGTATATCTTGAACGTTGCATTACAGAATCAAAGAATTATAATATACCTATCTAGAACTAAGATAAATCCAAAACCCAAAAAATAAAATTTTGCAACCTAACATGAGACCAGAGTCCATTGTATCATGCTTCCCATAATTTGGATAACATTCTGTATGTCACTGTGTTATTGTGACATTGAAACCTATGTCTGAATACTAAGTCATGTGACATCCTTAATTGGATGTTACGAAAAGTAATTACATAGTTACTGATATATCATTACAGTCTTGTTACTATATAAATACAGGAATGTCCAAAAAATTACATTAAGTCTTTGGATTTCAATTTGGTAGCATTCAAGTAGGAGCCCTTATATCCATCAAAATGTTCAAGTCATCAGTGTTTTTGTGTTGTTTGTATTTCTTTGCTATAACGCCATATTTAGCTAATGTAAGTACAAGTATTAACTTATTGCTAACAATTTTATATCTTGTTACCCATTGCTTTATTGCACGACTTGCATCTTACCATAAATTAGGGATTCAATCAAGTGATCTTTAATATTTATCATGTCTTTTTATGACTCGATTACTTTCAGTTAATTGCCTCAAAACAGCATGATTTTTTTATTTTCATACGCATGATGATTGCAACAACTAATCTTCTATCGTATAGACGACAGTAGGTCGACCTACCCGAATCTGTCGAGGTTTACCAATTGAACATTAATCTTCCACTATTGTGATAAGGTTGAAAATCTATTATATATAAAAGAAGATATTTGACAGATTGTGGTAGGCTGATGCGCTGAACTCTGTACCAAAAATAGTATAACCATTTTATTTGTTCTTAAGGCTATGACAGCTGAGCAGAAGGCACAAATCCATGCGCACTTCGAGTCTGTGGGCATGGAGTGTAACAAAGGCAGTAACGTGATCACATCTGAGGATATCGTCAACCTCAGGGCTAGGAAGATACCTACAGGACCGAATGCCCCTTGCTTCCTAGCATGCATGTTGAAGCATGTTGGTGTTGTAAGTATGAGATATTTCATTGTTTCAATTTGATATGAATTTACCATATTACCATACCATATGCAAAGCTAAGCCGAATTTCGATCTTATCATATTCGATGATTCTTTCTACGAAAACTTGCTTTGGGCAGGCCATATCTATATGTCACTAGCTTATAGTACCGATATTAGGAAGAGCTCGTGGCTAAGTCAAAGCCGCGCGGATCGATCGATCATAAGGTTAAGCAACGCTTGACGCGGTCGGTCCGTGGATGGGTGAC